>CM077034.1:9586983-10127483 GCA_039090855.1 Macrothele yani | reverse complement strand
TTTTTTATTTTTTTTTTCTAGAAGTGCTGCTCTTATTTTTCCTATCTCGCGGTGTGGAAATAACATCACACCATTGCGAGATTTTGAACGGTCGGGTCATCCGAACAGTTCGGGCGCCATTATAACGAAGTAAATTTCTCCGTCATTTCTGTCCACGCCAGGATTCGAACCCGGATTCCCTCATTCCGGAATAAGTCACTCTACTCAATTGAGCTACGCGGACGTTTTATTCTGATTCCTATCTGCCTTTATGAGTCTTTCTGGCAGGTACGTCACATCTCCTGGTACGTTACATCATCTCCCCTTTATTTTTTTTACTTTTTTTATTTTTTTTTTCCAGAAGTGCTGCTCTTATTTTTCCTATCTCGCGGTGTGGAAATAACATCACACCATTGCGAGATTTTGAACGGTCGGGTCATCCGGATAGTTCGGGCGCCATTATAACGAAGTAAATTTCTCCGTCATTTCTGTCCACACCAGGATTCGAAACCCGGATCCCCTCATTCCGGAATAAGTCACTCTACCAATTGAGCTACGCGGACGTTTTATTCTGATTCCTATCTGCCTTTATGTCGTGTGCGTCCTTCTGGCAGGTACGTCACATCTCCCCCCCGAAAGAGGGCCGGGGGCATGACCCACGGGTCAGCCGTGACCATGAATCGTTGCAGACAGCCATCCACTGTAGAATGTGCACCTGAGAACTCCCAGTCAATCTGGTGTGTGGAATACAACATCACACATTTTTATTTTTCGAAGCGCTGGAGAAGGGATTCTCTGATTTTTCCTATCTCGCGGTGTGGAAAGAACATCACACCATTGCGAGATTTTTGAACGGTCGGGTCATCCGGATAGTTCGGGCGATATTATAACGAAGTAAATTTCTCCGTCATTTCTGTCCACGCCAGGATTCGAACCCGAATCCTCTCATTCCTGAATAAGTCACTCTACCAATTGAGCTACGCGGATGTTTTATTCTGATTCCTATCTGCCTTTATGTCGTGCGCGTCCTGCTGGCAGGTACGTCACATCTCCCCCGAAAGAGGGCAGGGGCATGGCCCACGGGTCAGCCGTGACCATGAATCGTTGCAGACAGCCATCCACTGTAGAACGTGCACCTGAGAACTCCCAGTCAAACTGGTGTGTGGAATACAACATCGCACATTTTTATTTTTCGAAGCGCTGGAGAAGGGATTCTCTGATTTTTCCTATCTCGCGGTGTGGAAAGAACATCACACCATTGCGAGATTTTTGAACGGTCGGGTCATCCGGATAGTTCGGGCGCCATTATAACGAAGTAAATTTCTCCGTCATTTCTGTCCTCGCCTGGATTCGAATCCGGATCCCCTCATTCCGGAGTAAGTCACTCTACCAATTGAGCTACGCGGACGTTTTATTCTAATTCCTATCTGCCTTTATGCGTCCTTCTGGCGGGTACGTCACATCTCCTGGTACGTTACACCACTTGTTGCACCACTATGGCCTGATCACAGTCCGTCTCAGTGGCCGATTCGCGTTTGGTTTGACGCGGATCCAAGTGGATGAGATGGTTCAAACGATCCTCATCAAAGTAAGATGGACGAAGTGAGCGTGGAAAGAGTCGTTCAGGACAAAATTGCCACCACGGAACCACTCAAACCATTTGCGGGCTGTCCTTTGAGCAATAGCATCCTCCCCCATACACAGCACAAATTTGTCGAGTAGACTCGGCGGCTGTGGATTCCTTGTTAAACTCGTAGAGGAGCAGATGCCGGAATTGTTCATTCCTCTCTACTTGACACTCCATACTGCCGGACCTGAAAACGAAAAAAAAAAAAAAAAACCATTAGCCACAATCGCACAATGCAATATGATTTAGATACACGATATTACTGGCTACATTTTGATACACAACTGGCAATGATTTCGAATTTCATCACTCCTGCATGATTTCGAATTTCATCCATTCATCTCCCATGGGGTCATCTTCTGGGTCTTATATATACATAGAGACAGAGAGAATTATATTGTGTGAAGTATTTAGTGTATGTGCTGGGAGATACCTTTATTATGGTCAAGTTACCACAATTGCCTTGCCTACCCACGAATAAGGCTTACAGATCTGTGTTGTCGAATGTCAAGGCTAACAAACAGATTAGAAACATGCCCAGTGCTAAGGACTTTTAATTTTTATTAAATAAAAACCAGGTAAGTAGTAGTTTTCTTCTGATTATATAAGATAGGGGCAGTTGGTAAAAGTATTTTAATATTGGTACCTCTTAGCTGTGTAAACTCATTGTTTGCTTTCCGTTTTTCTTCGAACTTTTTTTTTTTTTCATTTAAAACTCTCATAAAATATTTGGCGTCTATGTATTTGGAGTGATAAGCTGTGGGATGATTCAGCATTCTCATGGTGATGACCCACGAATATCTAAGATTTTTACCGAAATTGCGGATTGACTGCAACTGTATTTTTTTATTTCTTTTTTTTTTCATTTACTCTATTACCGCTGACTTATATTTCACTGAAAATTGGTTCCAAATAATTTGTGAAATGTCAAAAAATTACGGCATGAGATTTTATTCAACGAGAGTAAGCTGCATCCATTAAAATATCATTTTCTTTTTAAAACACTATTGCCGCCAACTAACAATGAAAAGCGTTATTTGATACGTTAAAGTTTTAGTCTCAATCCTAGGTGTTTATAACAACATTTCTGAGTTATATCCTTATTTAACATCAAACCATATATTACGAAAACTCCCTTTCTTAACACGGAACGGAAATCGTTCTGTACCTCATCAAACATGGCTGCCACTTGTTTCCGGTGGCTTCACCCGTTCCCCGACGTTAGCGCTCTACGTACTTCTATCTCGTTGGCAAGCTCTGATCTGAGAAACACTCGTGAAATAAAACGGCATGCACTTATACATCAACCCAATATAATAACGCAGGAGTCACGTGGGCTGATGATGTTTCGCCTTGCCCTTTGTAAAGAACGAGCACATCTTTTGGCTGAAGTGACTCATGTAAGCTTGGAAGAAAACCGAGAATCTGTTGGAATTCGGAAATCGTCTAATTGTAGGGGCACGTGTCGAGATAGCCACGAATTACAAAACCATAGGGTTTCTTAGAAACAGCCATTCAGAGGTGTTTAGAGGCTCGACGACAAGCGCGTGTGTGTTCCATATTCAAAAGACATAAATGTGGCAGAAAAACAAGACTTAAAGAGCGCGACCGTCGTGCTGAGATTAATTGTTTGGACGTTTAACAACCACCGTGAGCAACTCAATGGGCTATAAAAAGTCGCCCGTCCCTAATTTAGCGTCAATGCTTCCAGGGAAGGGAGAGAGCCAGTGCCGTAAGACAAACACAACATCCATGCTTCACCGGGATTCGAACCCGGACCCTTTCGGACAAGTGATCAGAGGCCATCGCTTAGACCACTGCGCCACTGAGGTGGTGATTGGAGGTTGAACGACCACCGTGAGCAACTCAATGGGCTATAAGCAGCCTACCGTCCCTAATTTAGGGTCACTGGTTCCAGGGACGGTAGAGAGCCAGTGCCCTAACACAAACACAACATCCATGCCTCACCGGGATTCGAACCCGAACTCTTTCGGAAGAGTGATCAGAGGCCATCGCTTAGACCACTGCGCCACCGAGGTGGCGATTTGAGGTTTAACGACCACCGTGAGCAACTCAATGGGCTATAAGCAGCCTCCTGTCCCTAATTTAGGGTCACTGGTTCCTGGGACGGTAGAGAGCTAGTGCCGTAAGGCAAACACAACATCCATGCTTCACCGGGATTCAAACCCGGAACCTTTCGGACGAGTGATCAGAGGCCATCGCTTAGACCACTGCGCCACCCAGGCGGCGTACTGTGAAAAAGATTGTAGGGAAATGTGCAGAAACTGACTGCTGAATGTAACATGACCTGGATCAGAGGCGAAACTAGGGCGGAACAGGCGGGGTCTGTCCCTGGCGCAGCTCAAGAGAGTGCACAAGAATTTATTTTGGGTGGAGGGTAAGGGTCTAACGACCACCGTGAGCAACTCAATGGGCGATAAGCAGTCGCCAGTCTCTAATTTAGGGTCACTGGTTCCAGGGAAGGCAGATAGCCAGTGCCGTAAGACAAACACAACATATTTCCTTCAACGGGATTCAAACCCTGACCCATCACGGACGAATGGTCACTAGCCGGCGATTAGACCACTGCGCAACCCCGGGCGGCCAGCTTTTCCCGTCAGACTTTATTCTTTGTCCATTCACAGGAATAATATATATATATCTCTGGAACGCTTGACGTCACAGCAACGTCTGCATTGTTGCGCCATCACTTATCGATCAATTCGTGTGTGCTCTCTCGATGCCAAAATAATTGCATGCTATATAAAAGCACGTGATCACTTTTAAATGTCAAGGTGATCGCGTGCTAATTTAAAAATGTTGGATTTTAATGACTCGAGTACTGTTTTTTCGACCTACAAAATTCGAATGGAAATCTTAATATTGCGGCGAGTTGCGCTTGTAGATTAGTTTAATTTAGCACAATGCGAATATTAACTTGCACGCTTTAATTATTTTATACTTTTTAATGTAACTAGCTTTCCGAGTTCAGTGTTAAATATACAGGGTGATTCATAAAGAAGTATACAGTTTCAACGCACTATAAAACAAGAACAATGTAAGATATACAAATTTTGAAGATGACAATCCGATTTTTGGCGTAAATATGACAAGGATGGTAAGTCAGATAATATCCGAAAACTTGAAAATTTTCATCGTCCTGGAGCGGGACTCGAAGCCGCGTCTCCCAGAAAACACCCGGGTATGCTAACCACTACAACACCCAGAACGACCAAGTTTCAAGTTTCCGATCAATTTGAATAAAACCATCACAGGATTCGCTAGTCGAAGCAACCGGCATTCATGTTTAGCGAATCTGGAGGTTAAGAATCTTATCCCGTGTTTGCCCGGAGAAGCAGATAAATCATGAAAGAAATACGGGATTACGCCATATAATACAAATTTTGAAGATGACAATCCGATTTTTGGCGTAAATGTGACAAGGATGGTAAGTCAGATAATATCCGAAGACTTGAAAATTTTCATTGTCCTGGAGCGGGACTCGAACACGCGTCTCCCTGAAAAGTTTCTTGTTTTTTTCACATGGGATTCTTTGATGCTGAATGTATGAACTCATTTCTCCGTGGAAGCTTTTTATTTTCTTTATTTAGTAATCAAACTTTCACTTTTAAACTTGCCATCTAACTTCCGTTAGAGAGAATGCGACACTTACTCTAACGCTTTTCTAGAAACAAGAAAGGCATGTGCATACTTACTATTTCATATCACGGAATTACATGCCAAAGAACGAAGACAGTCTCTGCATGCTTCTTTAAAAAGTGAGACAGAAATTACAAACTACATTTTTTTCTTTTTTTTTTTTTTTTTTTTTGATTGGAGGTTTAACGACCACCGTGAGCAACTCAAATGGGCTATAAGCAGTCGCCCGTCCCTAATTTTGGGTCACTGGTTCCAGGGAAGGGAAAGAGCCAGTGCCGTAAGACAAACACAACATCCATGCCTGACCGGGATTCGAACCCGGACCCCTTACGGACGAATGATCAGAGGCTAACGCCTTAGACCACTGCGCCACCGGGGCGGCAACTACATTTTTCAGCGTAGCAGTATATTCTGTTACTCTTTCCTAACAAGAGCGTACCTGATTCCTGTTGTACTCATCTGCCCATGAATTCCCAGCCGCAGCAAACTCTTCCTTTCAACGGAGCAAAGCTTCAGGTCGTCGCCGCAGCGTGTGTTTACTCATCCTACTTGGACTACTTGGAGGTAAGTTTTTCGGTAAACATCTTTAATATGCTTTTTTTACAACTTTTCTGACCAAATAATTTAGGACGCCGAAGTACAACACATTTACCAAAAATTGAACCGGACTAGGTGTTCCCCTCAGCTTTTCAGATTATTATTATTATGTTTTTTTGTTTTGTTATTTTTTTTTTGTGTAACTCAGACTCTTCCTCATCAACACAAAATTTTATGTTTTGCAGAGTTTCTGATATATTGATCATGATACGCTGATTTAATCTTGGTAGTGAACCGGGATGCTGGAAGTAGGAGTTCCCATAGCACTTTTTAATTTTTTATGCAGCTTCACATCTCTATTTATGAGCAAGTCCAGTGGAGGTCACCATGAATTTTTTTTTCTTGTTTTAGTTCACATTTTTTGTTGGATGCATTGTTCTCATGTTCTAGACGCAAGAATCAGTACATTGCAAGACCACAATATTCACTAAAATTAAGATGTCCATCCATTTTGCCATAGATATATAGTTAGAATCTATGGGGGTCATTAACACCACAAACTACTGATCAACTAGTTGTCTAGTTGTCCCCGCACAGCCAGAGTTGCATAAAAATGAAATGTATCTGCGTACACGCCTATTTAAACAGAAAACTCGCTGCCAACCCGCAAACCATGATAACAATAGAATAAGATAATTTAAAGGAAAATTTATAAAACAAATAATTATTAGAACATTACAGATTCCAATGAGGACAAAATAGTACATTCTAATTGAATGTGCAGCAATGTGTGTAAAATGGACTTTTATGGCAAAAATATTAAAATATTGGACTACGAACCTCATAAAAACAAGAGATCAATTAAAGAAAGTTTTTATATCCAGAAAAACAGTTCTATCAATGAACCTTCAAAAATTATAAATATGATTTTCAACAAGTTAATTAAAAAATACTGGACTTACAAAATGCATAAGGAAATATTTTTATTTAATTGACAACTGAAAGAGGAACCTGGCAATAAAATTTAAATTCTGTGTAAACAAAACTTTTAGTACAGTTCGTATACATTGAGAACAGGCCTTTAAAAACAAAAGAACTCAAAAGATGTGAAAAATAATTAAGTTCTTGAGTTAAAATAGAATAAAGTATATTATACTGAGTAAAGCGTTGAGTAAGTGTTTTAATTGCTGTATATAGGCCTAACATTTTTATTTTTTTAATCTAACTGCAAAAACTATCTGCAAACCTGCTAATGATTTGGAAACTATCAGCGTGCGCATGTACGTCTACATTCTGCTACTCTGCACACAGTGACTATTATTTGGTCGATAGAGAATAAGGAGGGGGCCCCGGAAATGTTTCGTGCCCTTTTGGCCTCGCATGTAGTAAATCGGGCCCTGCTTACGGCACTGGCTCTCTTCCTTCCCTAAAGCCAGTGACCCTAAATTACGGAGGAGAACAGCTTATAGCCCATTGAGTTGCTCACGGTGGTCGTAAAACCTATAATCCGGGAAAAAAAGACTAATTAGCATTTTGCAGTTTTGAGGAAAGAGAATATCCATTACTACTCTATCATTTTCTGCCTCTTTGGAAGCAGTAGAGCAGCGGAGAATTACATTAGTGGTACCCGTACCCGCAGCTACATTGGCACAGATGATTGCAGGATTGTTTACAGTTTGATGTTGAGGGTGGCTATGGTAATGAATATATTTTCAAGCGCTTTTATAATATAAATAATGGTTTTTGAAATTGCATCAGTTTAGCCTTCTATTTGTTTTTAAAATTTCGGTATTGTGTAAATAATGTGTTTCATCACTTGATATTGAACTTTATTGGTATTGCGTGGATTGGTAAACTCTGAAAAATCAAGGTAGTTTCCGAATGAGTAACAGTTTTGTAATCTCGTGAGTTTAGCTTACCTCGGTTAAGTATGAGTTGGCCAATTTTATCATAACACACATCGTAGTGGGCCAGATTTTTGTGGACTTCAAGCTCTGTACGAGATCGTTCGTTTCTAATGGTCAGCCGTAGTAGAATGGTTAGAAGCTTAAGGTATGCTAATAAAATAAACCATAAAAAAAAAAAAAAAGAAATTTAGTTTCATCTCTAGCTTTCATGAAATTGGTCACAACATGTTTTCATCTTTCATTTTGTGTTCCTGTAAATGGTTTTTATGAATTCCATTTTTTCATGGCCTCTTGTGTGTGTGTTACTGCGTAGTTAGACGAGTTCAACTTGTGCTTTGAAATTTATTTAAAACGAAAGCATACCACGTTATTATTAAAAGAGAAGTATAAAATCTCACACGGAAAGTGGAGCAGGGTGTTAGTGCAACTGAAACAGCACTGAATTTTATCAGGAAAGCAACAGTTTGGGATATTAAAAAAAAAAAAAAAGCAGAAGACAGCATCTGATCTTGCTCACAAGCTGAATATGGTTCAGGTAAGCGAAAAACCTTAAAATCTGCAGAAAACCCTGAAGCATAAACGTGGTTTTTATACATTGTGTTGTAACAAATGATTTCTTAATTTTTTTTGAGATTTTTTGTTTTGTTAAAAGTTGTCTGAAGATGGTTTTTTTTTTTTTTGCTAGTAAAGGTTGGGTAAACAAGTGTAAATAACGATACGGAATCAGGTTTTGGACCTTTCCTGTTATCTGCCACCCACTACTTGCTTTTCTTCATTGTTACATAAAATGACACTAAGTGACTTCCAAATAAGAACGCTTTCAAGCAGTTCCCGATTTTGAGTGTATCATTCTGCTTTGTTTACATGAAACCTGATCACACCCAATATGAGAGAAAGTAGTTTACGATAAATGGTATAGGAATTTTTTTTTATTGTATATAAAATGACACTATAAAATAGTAAAAACCTACTTATTCACTTTTTAATAAAATTTAAACTGTTTAAGAAATTTATAAAAGAAAAGAATTATACAGTGTAAGAAAACAAATAGCTACAAATGATTATTATTATTTTTTTTTGATTGAGGTTTAACCACCACCGTGAGCAACTCAATGGGCTGCAAGCAGTCGCCCGTCCCTAATTTAGGGTCACTGGTTCCAGGGAAGGGAGAGAACCAGTGCCGTAAGACAAACACAACATCCATGGCTGACTGGGATTCGAACCCGGACCCCTTTCGGACGAAAGATCAGAGGCCATCGCTTAGACCACTGCGCCACCGGGCCGGCAGCTAGAAATTAGGTACCGATATTACTCTGAGGGCCAATACGCTACGATATCTTTCATAATTTCTAAAAATGGATCATTAGTTTTCAGTCTTTTTCGCCACATAAATTCACATAGGTAAGAAATTCAACATGCTCCTATGAAGCCCCCAACGCCGCCCCGGTGGCGCAGTGGTCTAAGCGATGGCCTCTCATCATTCGTCCGAACAGGGTCCGGGTTCGAATCCCGGTGAGGCATGGATGTTGTGTTTGTCTTATGGCACTGGCTCTCTCCCTTCCCTGGAACCAGTGACCCCAAATTAGGGACGGGCGACTGCTTATAGCCCATTGAGTTGCTCACGGTGGTTGTTAAACCTCCGATCAATCAATGAGTGGATGTTGAGTTTGTCTTACGGCACTGGCTCTCTCCCTTTCCTGGAACCAGTGACCCTAAATTAGGGACGGGTGACTGCTTATAGCCCATTGAGTTGCTCACGGTGGTCGTTAAACCTCCAATCAGTCAATGAATGGATGCTGTGTGTGTCTTACGGCACTGGCTCTCTCCCTTTCCTGGAACCAGTGACCCTAAATTAGGGACGGGTGACTGCTTATAGCCCATTGAGTTGCTCACGGTGGTCGTTAAACCTCCAATCAGTCAATGAATGGATGTTGTGTGTGTCTTACGGCACTGGCTCTCTCCCTTTCCTGGAACCAGTGACCCTAAATCAGGGACGGGCGACTGCTTACAGCCCATTGAGTTGCTCACGGTGGTCGTTAAACCTCCAATCAAAAAAAAAAAAAAAGGATGATGAGGCATGGATGTTGTGTTTGTCTTACGGCACTGGCTCTCTCCCTTCCCTGGAACCAGTGACCCCAAATTAGGGACGGGCGACTGCTTATAGCCCATTGAGTTGCTCACGGTGGTTGTTAAACCTCCGATCAATCAATGAATGGATGTTGTGTGTGTCTTACGGCACTGGCTCTCTCCCATTCCTGGAACCAGTGACCCTAAATTAGGGACGGGTGACTGCTTATAGCCCATTGAGTTGCTCATGGTGGTCGTTAAACCTCCAATCACTCAATGAATGGATGTTGTGTGTGTCTTACGGCACTGGCTCTCTCCCTTCCCTGGAACCAGTGACCCTAAATTAGGGACGGGCGACTGCTTATAGCCCATTAAGTTGCTCACGGTGGTCGTTAAACCTCCAATCAATCAATGAATGGATGTTGTGTTTGTTTTACGGCACTGGCTCTCTCCCTTTCCTGGAACCAGTGACCCCAAATTAGGGACGGGCGACTGCTTATAGCCCATTGAGTTGCTCACGGTGGTCGTTAAACCTACAATCAAAATAAAAAAAGAAAAGAAGCCCCCAACAAGTTTTATTTTTAAATTTTGCCATTCCCCACATAGATTTTATTGATTGAGTATGGGCACCTGTGTTGGGATTTACAAAGTTCAGTGAATGATTTACCTGCAAGTGTAACTAATCTTCAGATAGATGGTTAATAAATGTGTCAGATATTATTAACCGTCTGTCTGAAGTAGATTATTTTTTATTCGTCAGATCCTAACTGAAGAAGATTATTTACCATGTGTAAATAATCTTCTTCAGTTAGGACTAGGATAGTATCTGATGCCATTCGTCAGGTATTATCCTAGTGTCAGGACGTATACACTGAGTGGCCACTTTATTATGACCACCCCCTGAGTACTTCGTTGGGCCACCTTTTGCCTTTAATACTGCGTCGATTATTCGTGACATGGACTCCACGAGATGTTGATAGGTGGTTTGTTGGAATCTGAGACCATGCTTGATGAATAGCACTTTCCAGGAGTGTGAGATAGCAGGGTTGTGGATCCAGCTGTCTGATGGCTCGTTCAACTTCATCCCACAAACTCTCAATGGGGTTGAGATCTGGTGATTGTGGGGGACACCTAAGCAAAGTAAACTCACTGGCATGTTCCTGAAACCAATCCTGTACAATACGAGCACTACGCATTATCTTGTTGAAAGTAGCCATCGCCATTGGGATAAACCATCCACATGACAGGATGCACTTGGTTCGCAACGATGTTTAGATATGATGTGCCAGTCAGACAAGAATTCAAGGCACAAAGCATGCCAGGAAAACATTCTCCAAACCATAACGTTGCCTCCAGCAGCTTGAAGGGTCGTAGCAATGCATTTGGGGTCCATGCTTTTCGTGCTGTTTCCGCCAAATTCTCACTCGGCCATCGGTATAGTGCAACTGAAAACGTGACTCATCTGAACACATAATTTGTTTCCAATTATCGACTGTCCAATCCTTGTGCGCCTGTGCGAACTGGAGACGTTTTCTCTTGTTAACTGCAGACAGCAGAGGTGTTCGAACAGGCCTTCGGCTGCCGTATCCCATCCGATGCAGTGTGCAGCGAACAGTGCGTGCAGAGATCATTTGAGGGGATCCTTGATTAAGATGGTCTGTAATTTGCTGCACTGTTGCCCTTCTGTTGTCTGTTACGAGTCTGGACACTCTCCGTTCCGCCCGAGCAGTCACTAGTCGATGACGAACGAGTCTGGATACTCTCCGTTCCGCCCGAGCAGTCACTAGTCGATAACGAACACACGTCGCACGTAGAGACCCAGTTTTTTGGCTGACAGTCCAGTCTTCAAACACTTTAACAACAGCTGCTCTGGAACATTTCACGAATGCGGCGGTTTCGGTGATACTCGCTCCATGGCTCCGAGCTCCTACAATCATCCCACGTTGAAAGTCCGTCAAATCGCATTTTTTTTTACCCATCTCGTCACCCAAAAATCACTTCTACTACTATCGCAAGCACTAAGCTTTCCCTTTTATACTAGCCCTGCCCTCTGGCGGCAACAGCGTGCAGCCATAGCTCATTTGCTTAAAACTTTCAGGTGGTCATAATGAAGTGGCCACTCAGTGTATATTGCTTAGTAATTGGTATTAAAATGCAGCTACTTTGCTGTGGAACAGCTGAAAGGGAGCACTTACAAATTCCTCTGAAAACCCATTGCTCTGGCAACACACGACCAATGTTGTTTTTTCGTTTTAGAAGATAAACTTTCATCTATTTCTACTGTGAGTTTCTGGTCCTCCTATCAACGAAGGTTTCCATAACAAACTTGCTGCACGAACTTCTTTCATATAATTAATCCAAAGCGCAGACAAACGAACGTGATCACTGCGCATCTGCCGCCAAAGGGCTCCTCTGTGTTCTACTTTCGAAATTGGGAACTATTTGAAAGCGTTTCTCATTCGGTAGTCAAATAGTGGCGGGCAGATAACTACAGGGAAGGTCCCAGGTTTGTAATCTTGCAGCAGAGTTTAATAAGAATAGAATGTATCTGTATACACAACCACTGAAACAGAGAGCTTGCTTCAAGCCCGTGAAGTGTGAACCACAAAAATAATACACTGCTGGACAATTGCTAAGGACGGATCATAAACGGAGCGCATAAAAAAGTAAGTGCGGTTGGATCCCAAGTGAAATAAAATAATGTCAGAATGCCAGGACATTACAAGAAAGACAATTTATTGTGCTCTGAAATCCAGAAGGCCGTGTTCAAGGGACAAACAGGCCATTTTGTGCAGAATACGTAAACGTGAAAAAAAATGCAATTACCGTCCGCAGGCGTTCCGGCGTAAGATGTCAATACAGGATATGGCCACCATGGAGGGCGATGCAAGATTCCACACGTCGTGTCATGCTTTGCACAACATTATCAAGCAGCTGTTGGGGTAATTTATCCCATTCCTCTGTCAGTGCACGGATGAGGGTGTCCTTGTTTATTGGAGGGCATTGGCGACCAGCAAGACTCCTCCCCAAAGCATCCCACACATTTTCAATGGGATTCAGATCTGGAGAACGTGCTGGCCATACGAGGCGTTGAATATCCTCGCTCTCAAGACACTCCTGGACAGCGACATGTTGCGTTGTCGTCCATGAAAATGAATCTATCACCGACAGCAGCACAGAACATGCGAACATGAGGTAGCAGAACATCATTAATGTATCGTTGGCCAGTCATAGTCCCAGTTGGAAGCACATAGAGGGACGTCCGGCCATTGATAATGATGCCAGCCCATACCATGACACTACATGTCGGATATCGGCCCCTTTCCTGTATGTTTGCTGGACAATATGCAGTACCACTATCACGCCAGATCAGTTGTCGTCGACAATCAGACGGTAGACTGTATCTACTCTTATCTGAGAAGAGGACAGCAGACCAGTCGTTATCAGTCCAATTGCGATGTTGATGGCACCATCGCAAACGGGCGGTACGGTGACGTCTGGACAATGGGATGCACACAACAGGACGGCGGGCGTTTAGTCCTCCTTCATGCAAACGTCTGGCGACAGTTTTTCGGGAGATCCGCTTGCCAGTAGCAGCCATAAACTGATTTGCGACCTCACTAGCTGTGCTGCGCCGGTGTCTTTTTGTTGATAGCACTACGCACCGATCTTCTGCAGGTGTCGTACTGCGAACACGACCTCCCCCGTGACGTTTGCTACACTCTCCATTTGTTTGAAATGATTTCCAAAGCCTTGAAACAACACTGTGGCTGACGTCGAACTCCCTGGCAACATCTGTTATTTTTCGCCCTTCTTCAATCTTGCCAATAATACGGCCATGCGTAAAATCATCTAGGTGATGTCGGGAAGACATACTGAAAATTGTAAGTTCGTCAATTGATTCTTTCCCTTTCAACTTTGCGTTTGAACAACAACGGTCAATGCGCGTCGAATCCTTTATATCTCTTATCAGCGCTATGACGTCACGAACAAGTTCGGCAATCCAAAATTTGCATACGCACAACACGTCCTACTGTATCCCGCACTTATGCTAATTTCCACATTTTCCTGCCTTCCATTTTATGGTTGCTATTGTAATCCGTCCTTAGCAAATGTCTGGCAGTGTATAAGACAATAAATAATTATTAGAACATTATGGATTCCAATGAGGACAAAATAAGTACATTACCATTGAATACGCCGCCATATATGTGAAATGGACCTCTTTATGGTAATATGTTAAAGTATTGGTCTATGAACCTCATAAAAACAAGAGACTAATTAAAGAAAGTTTTTATATCCGGAAAAACAGTTCCAATAATGTCAAAATACATGGTAACTGTGAGAGTTTTTTTCAAATGTCAGTAGAACTCCACGTGTGCTTCGTTTGTTGGTCGCAGGACGTCTGAACGATAGTCCAGTTCTACCCATGTACACTGCAGAATGTCAGGTGTAACAAGGAGGAAGGCTGCAGTAATGTGTTCTTTGAGCTCAGTGATAGTTGTAACCTTTCTCTTGTACATAATGTCCTTAATAATGCCCCAAAGAAAAAAATCACGTGGGGGTAATATCAGGAGAACAGGTTGGCCATGGCATTGGACCGCAATGTCCAATCCAACGCTCTGGAAAATGGTAGTCTAAAGATCTGCATACATCCAGAGACCAGTGCGGAGCCACTCCAGTTTGCTGGTAAAAGATGTCTTGAATATCCTGGAGTTGTGGAACGAACCTCTTCGCGCTCCTTAAATAAGCCTTACGCATGTCTTCCACCTTTTCGTCCAGAATGGAAGATCTCCCAGTGCTTTTGCCATTCAAGACACTTCCTGTAACTTTGAATTTATTTACCCATTGTTCGATCCTCCTTCGTGTCCGCAGTTGTCTCTTGTACTCTGTTCTGAACTTACGCTGAACTGTTGTTAAAGATTTTGACCCCGCAAACCAAAAACACGTACGCACGCTGCTTTCTCCACTGGTGAAGCCATGTCTATTGTATTCCATGTTTGATGAGATTTTTCATTACATGAGACACCTGGCGCCATCTATCATCTGACTTAAACTTTAATGCTTGCCACGTCTTAAAGTAAGTTTTTTCTATCATTTTTTTTTTAAATACACTGGCGTGCAAAAATTAAAGACCAGACCGGTTTTTCGAATGTAATCGTCTTGCAGAAGTGCTCCACATCGACTCAAATCATACCATAAGATCCCCAAGATGTAAGAATATGGGACAAGTGAGCAAAACCGTCCAAACAAGGAATCCAAAGGATACAAAGGCACTTTATTGAAAAGGTAGCTTCGAGCACAACTGGACAGAAGACAGAAACATCCATGTGACAGGCAGCTGCCAAGAAAAATCCAGTCTTTAGTAGGGGATATGATCACCCCTGACTGCGTTGCTGGATTTACAACGTCTGTCCATGCTGAGGACGAGGTTGTCAAGGAGCTGTTGAGGCATCGCGGCCCATTCCTCTTTGTAGCGCCAATCGCAGCTGCGGAGATGCGTTGCTGGCGGCTGGTGACGTGCTGCCAAGCGTCTCCCGAGAAGGTCCCACACGTATTCGATTGGATTTAGGTCCGGGGACCTTGCGGGCCAATCCATGCGTTGAATATCTTCACTCTCCAACAGCTCTGAGACAGCCACTGTATGTTGAGGTGTAGCGTTATCGACCATGAAGAGGAACTCCGGACCTACAGCACCTCTAAACAGACGCACATGAGGCTGGAGAACTTCGGTACAATAGCGGACACCAGTGACTGAACCTCCTTGGAAGATGTGAAGGTCAGTACGGCTACCAAGCATAATACCGCCCCAAACGAGAACTCCGCCACCTCCAAACCGGTCCCTTTTGATGATGTTGGAGGTGTGATTGCGTGTTCCCTGCTCTCTCCAGATGTGTATACGTCCAGAATCACTCGTCAGACTAAATCGGCTCTCATCCATAAAGAGAACTCGACCCCATTGCTGATGTGTTCAGTTTTTGTGTTCCTGGCACCACAGAAACCGCCGTCTCCAATGAGCAGGAATTAATGACACACACCGTACTGGTCGCCGTGCAAATAGACCACCTTTTGGGCAGCCTCCTGGCCACGGTAAAACGCGATAACGTACGTCCAGTTGTGTGTTGCATGTGCCTTGCGATTTCTTCCGCTGTCTGCCGTATGTCTCTTCTCGCCTGTAGGACAATATACCGGTCGTCCGCCGCCGTGGTTGCTCGTGGACGACCACTGCTAAACTCTCGGACAGCTGTTCCTGTCGTTTGAAATGCTCTCTCCAAGCTCGTGAAACGATGCTGTGAGCGATCCCGAAATCCTCGGTCACACTAGTCACACTTCGACCTTCTTCCAACTTCCCAATGACGGGACCTCGGGTAAAGTCATCCAGATGTCATCTACTGGATTGCCTGTTGGCCATATCACACGGTGGCAGCAACTCGACGTCGTTCAAACCGATGTACACCGTGCAATAGCTTT
Organism: Macrothele yani; assembly: GCA_039090855.1. Classification (NCBI taxonomy): domain Eukaryota; kingdom Metazoa; phylum Arthropoda; class Arachnida; order Araneae; family Macrothelidae; genus Macrothele; species Macrothele yani. The sequence goes on along the minus strand of CM077034.1, from coordinate 10,111,235 downwards.
CGCCGAATTGCTGAGCGTACACTGCCCGTGTGCTTTATACCCTTCCGACACTCCCCCACCCACGTCATGCTGCATATATGCGCATGTCCTACTGTACCGGACCCTAGTCTATCTCCTGAGTGGTCTTTCGGTCCGTTCTGCCAGCTCGTTATGCTGATTTCTCCTCTTCATCCTTACTTTTGCACACCAGTGTAGCATACTGAAGTTGTATTCTTCATTTACAGATACCCTGTATATCATTTGTGACCTTGGCACATGATGCTGATTGGCTGCACATGTGCTTATTTGCATAATGCAGAGATGGTTTTAATGTTTTAGCTGATCAGTGTATACCTGTGGGGGGGGGGGGGCTTTTAACTTGGTGCAGCATTATTCTCAGGAAATATGGCAAGTAAACAAGCCTCGATTTCGTTTTTTTTTTAGCAGTACGTAGCAACACTTGCTAGTGGGCTAGTGGCCTTATTTTTACTAGCAAATTGCATTATCTTCTAGCAAAACTTTAAACATAATCCCTCCATTAGTCAATCGTGACAAATTTTGATTACACCCGTATAACTAACTGTCACATTGTAATGCTGAATAGATTACAAATATTTAGATATAATTCACCTTTTCATGACCTGACAGAATAATTCTAATAATTTAATTCGAACACAAATATTTGAATTTTTTTATTTTATTTAACTTTATTCACAAAATTCAAGAACACTATTCAAAATCTTAGGTTATTTTCCGTACTCTTGATGTGGAATCTTTGTAACATATTTTGAGTCCTACATGCTCCTCATGAAGAAATTGATTCTTCATTTTGAACCACCCAGTACTCTTATCAAAGATCTTTATGATTGTTTCCACACTATTCATCAACACAGTTGTTTTGTGCCGCCCCGGTGGCGCAGTGGTCTAAGGCGTTGGCCTCTGATCATTCGTCCGTAAGGGGTCCGGGTTCGAATCCCGATCAGGCATGGATGTTGTGTTTGTCTTACGCCACTGGCTCTCTCCCTTCCCTGGAACCAGTGACCCTAAATTAGGGACGGCGACTGCTTATAGCCCATTGAGTTGCTCACGGTGGTCGTTAAACCTCCAATAAATCAATGAATGGATGTTGTGTTTGTCTTGCGGCACTGGCTCTCTCCCTTCCCTGGAACCAGTGACCCTAAATTAGGGACGGGCGACTGCCTATAGCCCATTGAGTTGCTCACGGTGGTCGTTAAACCTCCAATCAATCAATGAATGGATGTTGTGTTTGTCTTATGGCACTGGCTCTCTCCCTTCCCTGGAACCAGTGACCCTAAATTAGGGACGGGCGACTGCTTATAGCCCATTGAGTTGCTCACGGTGGTCGTTAAACCTCCAATCAATCAATGAATGAATGTTGTGTTTGTCTTACGGCACTGGCTCTCTTCCTTCCCTGGAACCAGTGACCCTAAATTAGGGACGGGCGACTGCTTATAGCCCATTGAGTTGCTCACGGTGGTCGTTAAACCTCCAATCAATCAATGAATGGATGTTGTGTTTGTCTTATGGCACTGGCTCTCTCCCTTCCCTGGAACCAGTGACCCTAAATTAGGGACGGGCGACTGCTTATAGCCCATTGAGTTGCTCACGGTGGTCGTTAAACCTCCAATCAATCAATGAATGAATGTTGTGTTTGTCTTACGGCACTGGCTCTCTTCCTTCCCTGGAACCAGTGACCCTAAATTAGGGACGGGCGACTGCTTATAGCCCATTGAGTTGCTCACGGTGGTCGTTAAACCTCCAATCAATCAATGAATGGATGTTGTGTTTGTCTTGCGGCACTGGCTCTCTCCCTTCCCTGGAACCAGTGACCCTAAATTAGGGACGGGCGACTGCCTATAGCCCATTGAGTTGCTCACGGCGGTCATTAAACCTCCAATAAAAAAAAAAAAACAAACAAAAAAAACAGTTGTTTTGTTTTCAACAAAATTATGTACAAGCAACAATTCTTGCAGAAATCTACATGCAACAGATTGAAGTTTCCATCATTCCTCACCACCCTTTTCAACCTTCGCTGTGGTTAAGATATGTAGATGACATTTTCATTAGCTGGCCACATACCGAGTCTGAACTACAGACCCTGATCAACTCCATTACGGAAAAATTTCCTTCCATTAATCTCACTATATCTAAGGAAGTAAACCACAAAATTGATTTCCTGGATGTATCTATCTGCAGAAACGCTGATCTCTCCATCACTCGTTCCATCTATCGTAAACCTTCTGCAGCCACTAGCATCATTCCCTACAAATCTTTCACTCTGCATCTCTACAAGCTTGCAGCATTGAAGTCTTACATCCACAGGGCTCATATCATTTGCAACAACCAACTTTCTCTTCAAGAAGAATTCTCCAAAATCTCATGGTTTCCCTGCTCTTACAGTCAACTCCCTCTTAAAGAAATATGAAAACATTTAGAAAATTGAATGCGTCCTTCCTCAAAAGAAAGAAAACCTGAAATTCTCTGGTTCTGTTCCTTACCATGCTTCCTATGCTTATAAGTTACAGATTCTTTTAGAAGTTTTGGTTACCATCTTGCCATTAAATCTACCCCAAACGTCTTGAAACTTCTACAAAGGGATAGGGACAAAGTTGAAAGCCTGAACCTCCCAGGAGTTTACTGCATTCCTATCTCTTCTTCTACTGGGGATAACTTATACATTGGAAGCACATACAGGAGCATTAGCCATAGAATTTTGAAACATAGAAAAGATGTTTCGAAAGCCAATCCTAATACTGCCTTGTCTGTTTTGACAATGGAAGACACTTCTGCAGTTCCCCGCTGGAACGGAGCAAAACGAATTGCTTCTTTTGACAATCGTTTTGCCACTCCGTTACCGTGAAAGCCTGGAAATTATTTTCAACTCGATGACTTGCAATTCCGAATCTCCTCTCTACATTCCGATGAGCTGGAGATCAATTCTAAGTTTTGGCAACAAAAATAGAAAAAATTCAAATGTAGAATCTGGCAACAATCTTAGTCCTCCATTGTTGTGATGAAGACCTAAGATAAGGTCAAAAGCTTCCAACTTGCGAACTTTCTTGTAAAAGTTTTGTTCATGTAACGTAACTAGTGTGATCAAGTTACCTTTATTTGTTGTGGTTTACGATCTGGGTTTTGGGTCTTTTCATCATACCACTTTAAAACAGCAGGCCTGGGGTCAAACTTTCTTTGGACGGATCTTCATCTGCAATACTCATGAGAGCATTCAATGTAAAGATTAAAATTGGTTATTTTTTCAAGTGGCCATTGGCCAGTGGGTGGGCAAAATCTTGTGGCCACTTTCCTTACAGCTATTTCGGGATGTATACACATTTTATCACTTCACTGTATACCTTTCATTTATTTAGACATAGTTAAATTTAAGCTTAGTAGTTACAAGAGCATGCTGTCTATTGTCCAGTGCAATTAAATTAATAAATATAATCTTAAAAGTTATATTTTTATTCAACCACATCAACCAAATTTTCTAGACAGTTATTATTTCAAAAATAATTTAATCATTTTTGTTTGGTCTCTCGCTACGTTCACAAAAAAAAAAAAAAAAATCTCTCCAATCTCCACCATAAATTGATAGCAGCGGATAGGTCAAAATTTTCAAGCAGTACTTACTTTTCATGAAATAAATCCTGAAATTTCATGATTTATCTGCTTCTCCTGGCAATCACGGGATATGATTCTCAACATCCAGATTCGCTAAACATGAATGCCGGTTGCTTCGACTAGCGAATCCTGTGATGGTTATATTCAAATTAATCGGAAATTTGAGACTTGGTCGTTCTAGGTGGTGTAGTGGTTAGCATACCCGGGCGCTATCTGGGAGGTGCGGGGTTCGAGTCCAGCTCCAGGGCGATGAAATTTTTAAGTTTTCGGATATTATCTGACTTACCATCCTTGTCACATTTACACCAAAAATCGGATTGTCATTTTCAAAATTTGTAGTACTTACTTTTGCTTACTTTATTTAATTTGCTGTATTTTCTAAAGTCATTCTTTGCATGAGCATTGTCTTGTCATCGAGAACATTGCCCACAATGCTTGCATTCTCTTAACTTCTGCATTGCTTGACAATTTCAACAATTTATGCTATGACCTTCATGTACTAAAAATTGCTTGTTTTTTGTTTCTCTGTCAGTTTTTAGTGAGTTATTGATGGTCAAAAATGTTCAGACATAATGTTTCGAAGCTGCTTCCATTCTGCTAAATTTTTCTTTTCATTCCATTTGTTTTTGGTTTACTTCTTGGTGTCAAAATGAAAACTGGCTGTATAGCTATGAAAAATGAATTTCATATCTCATAACAGAATCATTTTGTGGTACAGCTGAGATTGGGAGAAATGTGATACCGAACTTGTCACTCTATTTTACAGACTCGCAATAATTCCCAACCACTAACAGAAAATATTCAGTGAATTTCCTGGGTTGTTCTAATAAGTATTACATTAAAAACATTGATAAACCTTCACAGGTGTTTAAAAAATAGGCATGACGAAATGAGAACACTTGCAGAGTATCCTGATTCCATCAGATTCTGTCCGGTTTTTTTGAACCCAGGTCAGTTTTTTTTGTTTTTTTCGGAAATGCTCAGTTTTGGTAGAATTTTAATGATTTGTCATTTTTCCTGTTTGTCCACCACAGACCTTCCAAATGCTACGAATTCTTCACAGTCCCTACGGAAATCGTCGATCGCTGCAGAGTACGAGAAACATCTCAACTATACTACACCATGTTTGTAAGTTTAAACTGCCCTTCCAATCACCCTTGTATTCTCTTCATGAAACTGACGTTACATGCAGAAGTATGCCAAAATGTTTTTACAATGTTTGTGCTTTTCAAGAAACATTCATTTCCAGAAAGCAGTTGTATCTTTTTGTATGTGTCTAAAATATTCCACATGTGCAATGGTGCTTTACAGTTCACACTAAAACATTCAAAATTTTTTCACTAGCAACTTTTGCTAGAACCACTTTTTATCACTAGCAAAATGCATTTGCTTGCTAGCAATTTGGTACTAACTACTGGTTGAAATGCTAGCAAGGAAATGCTCTGCAAGTGAATATGAGAAGTGTTAGTTAAAGTACATGATTTGCTGGAAACATTATGTTTTAGATATGAAATTTTAAAATGTTTTGTTCTGTACACGAAATGGCATTTTAAGTTTTTCTGAAGCTTTCTGTTTACCTTTCTTGATTAATAGGCTGTACTGGTTAAAGATGTTGTTTTACCTAAGGAGTGCCCCAAGCAGCTTTTACTCGACAAACATTGTGAATATATATGTGAATATGGAAGGAAAAAGGATGAATATGTAAGTAATTTGCATTTTTTATTATTTTTTATTTTGTGAGGTTTAACGACCACCGTGAGCAACTCAATGGGCTATAAGCAGTCGCCCGTCCCTAATTTAGGGTCACTGGTTCCAGGGAAGGGAGAGAGCCAGTGCCGTAAGACAAACACAACATCCATTCATTGATTGATTGGAGGTTTAACGACCACCGTGAGCAACTCAATGGGCTATAAGCAGTCGCCCGTCCCTAATTTAGGGTCACTGGTTCCAGGGAAGGGAGAGAGCCAGTGCCGTAAGACAAACACAACATCCATTCATTGATTGATTGGAGGTTTAACGACCACCGTGAGCAACTCAATGGGCTATAAGCAGTCGCCCGTCCCTAATTTAGGCTCACTGGTTCCAGGGAATGGAGAGAGCCAGTGCCGTAAGACAAACACAACATCCATTCATTGATTGATTGGAGGTTTAACGACCACCGTGAGCAACTCAATGGGCTATAAGCAGTCGCCCGTCCCTAATTTAGGGTCACTGGTTCCAGGGAAGGGAGAGAGCCAGTGCCGTAAGACAAACACAACATCCGTTCATTGATTGATTGGAGGTTTAACGACCACCGTGAGCAACTCAATGCGCTATAAGCAGTCGCCCGTCCCTAATTTAGGGTCACTGGTTCCAGGGAAGGGAGAGAGCCAGTGCCGTAAGACAAACACAACATCCATTCATTGATTGATTGGAAGTTTAATGACCACCGTGAGCAACTCAATGGGCTATAAGCAGTCGCCCGTCCCTAATTTAGGGTCACTGGTTCCAGGGAAGGGAGAGAGCCGGTGCCGTAAGACAAACACAACATCCATTCATTGATTGATTGGAGGTTTAACGACCACCGTGAGCAACTCAATGGGCTATAAGCAGTGGCCCGTCCCTAATTTAGGGTCACTGGTTCCAGGGAAGGGAGAGAGCCAGTGCCGTAAGACAAACACAACATCCATTCATTGATTGATTGAAGGTTTAACGACCACCGTGAGAAACTCAATGCGCTATAAGCAGTCGCCCGTCCCTAATTTAGGGTCACTGGTTCCAGGGAAGGGAGAGAGCCAGTGCCGTAAGACAAACACAACATCCATTCATTGATTGATTGGAGGTTTAACGACCACCGTGAGCAACTCAATGGGCTATAAGCAGTCGCCCGTCCCTAATTTAGGGTCACTGGTTCCAGGGAAGGGAGAGAGCCAGTGCCGTAAGACAAACACAACATCCATTCATTGATGGATTGGAGGTTTAACGACCACCGTGAGCAACTCAATGGGCCATAAGCAGTCGCCCGTCCCTAATTTAGGGTCACTGGTTCCAGGGAAGGGAGAGAGCCAGTTCCGTAAGACAAACACAACATCCATTCATTGATTGATTGGAGGTTTAACGACCACCGTGAGCAACTCAATGGGCCATAAGCAGTCGCCCGTCCCTAATTTAGGGTCACTGGTTCCAGGGAAGGGAGAGAGCCAGTACCATAAGACAAACACAACATCCATTCATTGATGGATTGGAGGTTTAACGACCACCGTGAGCAACTCAATGCGCTATAAGCAGTCGCCCGTCCCTAATTTAGGCTCACTGGTTCCAGGGAAGGGAGAGAGCCAGTGCCGTAAGACAAACACAACATCCATTCATTGATTGATTGGAGGTTTAACGACCACCGTGAGCAACTCAATGGGCTATAAGCAGTCGCCCGTCCCTAATTTAGGCTCACTGGTTCCAGGGAAGGGAGAGAGCCAGTGCCGTAAGACAAACACAACATCCATTCATTGATTGATTGGAGGTTTAACGACCACCGTGAGCAACTCAATGGGCTATAAGCAGTCGCCCGTCCCTAATTTAGAGTCACTGGTTCCAATGAAGGGAGAGTGCCAGTGCCGTAAGACAAACACAACATCCATGCCTGACCGGGATTCGAACCCGGACCCCTTACGGACGAATGATCAGAGGCCAGCGCCTTAGACCACTGCGCCAACGGGGCGGCCACTTTGCATTTTAATGTGTTATTACAGGAGTTGTTCAAAAGATAAAGTAAGGGATTATAATTACGAAATGCATATAGCTTATGAAATCCGTTTATTTTCGTGGTGTAGTCAGCACAAATATTCGCCAAGCTTTCGCACTCCACTGGGAGGCTTTTTCAAGGCAATGATAGACACAAAAATGCAGGAGTTGGAACATGTAAAGAACGAAGATGGTTTTTGAAAATAACGCGGGTGACATCACGAGCATATTACATGAATTTTTATCACATAATTATACAGAGTGCCGTGATGTGTTTCCATCTTTTAATAATGCATGCCAAACCATTGGTAGTTTCGTAGAGACTATATCATTGCATGCCACTTTGTTGGATAGGATTTCCACTGTTTCCCTGATGGCAGTCTCTCTGAAATTCATGTAAGGGGCAATTCTTCTAATATTATTCCATACAGGGGCAGCCGAGCAATGCACGACTTCTCTGGCGAGGGCTGTATTCTGCATGACCTGCTTCACACTTCGTACGTGTTCTTTACATCTAGTGTCCAAGGATCGCTTTGTCATCCCGGATATACACTGCCGTACAATTGCTAAGGACGGATGAAAATAGCAACGATAGCAACCATAAAATGGAAGGCAGGAAAATGTGGAAATTAGCATAAGTGCGGGATACAGTAAGACGTGTTGTGCGTATGCAAATTTTGGATTGCCGAACTTGTTCGTGACGTCATAGCGCTGATAAGAGATATAAAGGATTTGACGCGTATTGACCGTTGTTGTTCAAACGCAAAGTTGAAAGGGAAAGAATCAATTGACGAACTTGCAATTTTCAGTATGTCTTCCCGACATCACCTAGATGATTTGACGCGTGGCCGTATTATTGGCAAGATTGAAGAAGGGCGAAAAATAACAGATGTTGCCAGGGAGTTCGACGTCAGCCACAGTGTTGTTTCAAGGCTTTGCAAATCATTTCAAACAAATGAAGAGTGTAGCAAACGTCACGGGGGAGGTCGTGTTCGCAGTACGACACCTGCAGAAGATCGGTACATAGTGCTATCAACAAAAAGACACCGGCGCAGCACAGCTAGTGAGGTAGCAAATCAGTTTATGGCTGCTACTGGCAAGCGGATCTCCCGAAAAACTGTCGCCAGACGTTTGCATGAAGGAGGACTATACGCTCGCCGTCCTGTTGTGTGCATCCCATTGTCCAGACGTCACCGTACCGCCCGTTTGCAATGGTGCCATCAACATCGCAATTGGACTGACAACGACTGGTCTGCTGTCCTCTTCTCAGATGAGAGTAGATACAGTCTATCGTCTGATTGTCGACGACAACTGATCTGGCGTGATAGTGGTACTGCATATTGTCCAGCAAACATACAGGAAAGGGACCGATATCCGACATGTAGTGTCATGGTATGGGCTGGCATCATGATCAATGACCGTACGTCCCTCTATGTGCTTCCAACTGGGACTATGACTGGCCAACGATACATTAATGATGTTCTGCTACCTCATGTTCGCATGTTCTGTGGTGCTGTCGGTGATAGATTCAATTTCATGGACGACAACGCAACATGTCATCGAACAGTCGCTGTCCAGGAGTGTCTTGAGAGTGAGGATATGGCCAGCACGTTCTCCAAATCTGAATCCCATTGAAAATGTGTGGGATGCTTTGGGGAGGAGTCTTGCTGGGCGCCAATGCCCTCCAATAAACAAGGACACCCTCATCCGTGCACTGACAGAGGAATGGGATAAATTACCCCAACAGCTGCTTGACAATGTTGTGCAAAGCATGACACGACGTGTGGAATTTTGCATCGCCCTCCATGATGGCCATATCCCGTATTGACATCTTACGCCGGAACGCCTGCGGATGGTAATTGTATTTCTTTCACGTTTACGTATTCTGCACAAAATGGCCTGTTTGTCCCTTGAACACGTTCCAAAGCCTTCTGGATTTCAGAGCACAATAAATTGTCTTTCTTGTAATGTCCTGGCATTCTGACATTATTTTATTTCACTTGGCATCCAACCACACTTACTTTTTTATGCACTATATAGCCGTTTATGATCCGTCCTTAGCAATTGTCCAGCAGTGTATATAATTTTATTATAATAAGAGCAATAGAGAGAAACTTACCCCTACTAGAAGGTCTGTTCTCTCTGAAAAATACATTACTTTGCACGTTTATTTCCATTTTAACATCTGCGGTTGGTTTGGGCTACTGGTGCGGCTGTTTTTTGTTGTTTTCAACTTGTTCTTTTATTTGACTATAAATAAAAGAACAAGTGGCTAGAACATCTGACTCAAATAAAAGAACAAGTTGAAAACAACAAAAAACAGCCGCACCAGTAGCCCAAACCAACCGCAGATATAAAAATGGAAATAAACGTGCAAAGTAATGTATTTTTTCAGAGAGAACAGACCTTCTAGTAGGGGTAAGTTTCTCTCATTGCTCTCATTAAAGTAATTGTAGGCACATAAATTTTTGAATAGGGATAGTGATACTGTGACTTTTCAAACAAGGCATTATAATTTTATTATTTATAAATTGTGAATATGCGCACTGCTAAGCACGTGTAGATGTCCTGGTTTTTCGATTTTGAAAAGTTGGCAGCTCTGTAAGAGAAAGAGAGAGAGAGAGAGAGAGGAAGAAAGACAGAGAGAGAGAGAGAGAGAGAGAGAGAGAGAGAGAAGAAAGAAAGAGAGAGAGAGAGAGAGAGAGAGAGAAAGAGAGAGGAAAGAGAGAGAGAGGAAGAAAGAGAGAGAGAGAGAGAGAGAGAGAGAGAGAGAGAGAGAGAGAGAGAGAAGAAAGAGACAGAGGAAAGAGAAGAAAGAGAGAGAGAGAGAGAGAAGAAAGAGGAAGAGAGAGAAAGAGAGAGAGAGAGAAAGAGAGAGAGAGAGAAGAGAGAGAGAGAGAGAGAGAGAGAGAGAGAGAGAGAGAGAGAGAGAGGAAGAAAGAGAAAGAGAGAGAGAGGGGAAGAAAGAGAGAGAGATAGAGGAAGAAAGAGAGAGAGATAGAGGAAGAAAGAGAGAGAGAGAGAGAGAGAGAGAGAGAGAGAGAGAGAGAGAGAGAGAGAGAGAGAGAGAGAGAGAGAAAGAGACAGAGAGGAAGAGAGGAAGAGAGAGAGAGAGAGAGAGAGAGAGAGAGAGAGAGAGAGAGAGAGAGAGAGAGAGAGAGAGAGAGAGAGAGAGAGAGAGAGAGAGAGAGAGAGAGAGAGAGAGAGAGAGAGAGAGAGAGAGAGAGAGAGAGAGAGAGAGAGAGAGAGAGAGAGAATCTAAAAGGGGTTACTGAAGGTAATGTTCTAGATTTTTCCTGGAGATAGCATTTTTTAATTTTTGCACTAAGGGTTAGATCAACACAGTTTGGAATTAAATTCTCATTTGACCTCTCAGATTTTGATTAAACTTGTTGTATCAAGCATCTTTACATATGTATTTATGAATAGAAATCTTAAAAAAAATTTCTTCCTTTCAAAGGTTATTAATGATTTTAATTTTCATTAAAAATTGCTGCATCCTGAATTAGTTTACTGCCATTTTCTCAGGAACCAGATGAGATACACACCCGGGAAATGTCTCATTCTAAAGCTCTTTTTATTAGCTGTAATTTGATATTTAACATGACATAGTTAACATTATTTTTTTTCTTAAAACCCACATTTGATTTCAAAATTAAATTTTTTTTTCAAAAAATGACAATTTTAAAAATTTTGAAAAAAATTCACAAAATACTTTGTACTGTTCTTTTACACCTCCCAAAGTTTCAGTTTGGGATCAGAGTGAGATCAGGGGATACAGGGAGCACAAGTTCCACATGTGTGGAGAAAATGTCAATTTAAAGTTTCAGTTTCGGATCACAGTGGGATCGGTGATACAGGGAGCACAAGTTCCACATGTGTGGAGAAAATGTCAATTTAAAGTTTCAGTTTGATATCACAGTGGGTCAGGTGATACAGGATGCACAAGTTTGGAGAAAATGTCAATTTAAAGTTTCAGTTTGGGATCACAGTGGGTCAAGTGATACAGGGAGCACAAGTTCCACATGTTTGGAGAAAATGTCAATTTAAAGTTTCAGTTTGGGATCTCAGTGGGATCAGGTGATACAGGGTGCACAAGTTCCACATGTTTGGAGAAAATGTCAATTTAAAGTTTCAGTTTGGGATCAGGTGATACAGGGTGCACAAGTTCCACATGTTTAGAGAAAATGTCAATTTAAAGTTTCAGTTTGGGATCACAGTGGGATCAGGTGATACAGGGTGCACAAGTTCCACATGTGTGGAGAAAATGTCAATTTAAAGTTTCAGTTTGGGATCACAGTGGGGATCGGTGATACAGGGAGCACAAGTTCCACATGTGTGGAGAAAATGTCAATTTAAAGTTTCAGTTTGGTATCTTTCTTTTTTGATTGGAGGTTTAACGACCGCAATGAGCAACTCATTGGGCTATAAGCAGTCGCCCGTCCCTAATTTAGGGTCACTGGTTCCAGGGAAGGGAGAGAGCCAGTGCTGTAAGACAAACACAACATCCATGCCTCACCGGGATTCGAACCCGGATCCCTTTTGGACGAATGATCAGAGGCTATCGCTTAGACCACTGCGCCACCGGGACGGCTAGTTTGCGATCACAGTGGGTCAGGTGATACAGGGAGCACAAGTTCCACATGTTTGGAGAAAATGTCAATTTAAAGTTTCAGTTTGGGATCACAGTGGGTCAGGTGATACAGGGAGCACAATGTCCACATGTTTGGAGAAAATGTCAATTTAAAGTTTCAGTTTGGGATCACAGTGGGATCAGGTGATACAGGGTGCACAAGTTCCACATGTTTAGAGAAAATGTCAATTTAAAGTTTCAGTTTGGGATCACAGTGGGTCAGGTGATACAGGGAGCACAAGTTCCACATGTTTGGAGAAAATGTCAATTTAAAGTTTCAGTTTGGGATCACAGTGGGATCAGGTGATACAGGGTGCACAAGTTCCACATGTTTGGAGAAAATGTCAATTTAAAGTTTGTTTGGGATCAGGTGATACAGGGTGCACAAGTTCCACATGTTTAGAGAAAATGTCAATTTAAAGTTTCAGTTTGGGATCACAGTGGGATCAGGTGATACAGGGTGCACAAGTTCCACATGTGTGGAGAAAATGTCAATTTAAAGTTTCAGTTTGGGATCACAGTGGGGATCGGTGATACAGGGAGCACAAGTTCCACATGTGTGGAGAAAATGTCAATTTAAAGTTTCAGTTTGGGATCTTTTTTTTGATTGGAGGTTTAACGACCGCAATGAGCAACTCATTGGGCTATAAGCAGTCGCCCGTCCCTAATTTAGGGTCACTGGTTCCAGGGAAGGGAGAGAGCCAGTGCTGTAAGACAAACACAACATCCATGCCTCACCGGGATTCGAACCCGGATCCCTTTTGGACGAATGATCAGAGGCTATAGCTTAGACCACTGCGCCACCGGGACCGGCTAGTTTGGGATCACAGTGGGTCAGGTGATACAGGGAGCACAAGTTCCACATGTTTGGAGAAAATGTCAATTTAAAGTTTCAGTTTGGGATCACAGTGGGTCAGGTGATACAGGGAGCACAAGTTCCACATGTTTGGAGAAAATGTCAATTTAAAGTTTCAGTTTGAGATCACAGTGGGTCAGGTGATACAGGGAGCACAAGTTCCACATGTTTGGAGAAAATGTCAATTTAAAGTTTCAGTTTGGGATCACGGTGGGATCAGGTGATACAGGGTGCACAAGTTCTACATGTTTAGAGAAAATGTCAATTTAAAGTTTCAGTTTGGGATCACAGTGGGTCAGGTGATACAGGAAGCACAAGTTCCACATGTTTGGAGAAAATGTCAATTTAAAGTTTCAGTTTTTGATCACAGTGGGATCAGGTGATACAGGGAGCACAAGTTCCACATGTTTGGAGAAAATGTCAATTTAAAGTTTCAGTTTGGGATCACAGTGGGATCAGGTGATACAGGGTGCACAAGTTCCACATGTTTAGAGAAAATGTCAATTTAAAGTTTCAGTTTGGGATCACAGTGGGTCAGGTGATACAGGGTGCACAAGTTCCACATGTGTGGAGAAAATGTCAATTTAAAGTTTCAGTTTGGGATCATAGTGGGATCAGGTGATACAGGGTGCACAAGTTCCACATGTTTAGAGAAAATGTCAATTTAAAGTTCCAGTTTGGGATCACAGTGGGATCAGGTGATACAGGGTGCACAAGTTACACATGTTTAGAGAAAATGTCAATTTAATGTTTCAGTTTGGGATCACAGTGGGATCAGGGGACACAGGGTGCACAAGTTCCACATGTGTCGAGAAAATGTCAATTTAAAGTTTTAGTTTGGGATCACAGTGGGTCAAGTGATACAGGGAGCACAAGTTCCACATGTTTGGAGAAAATGTCAATTTAAAGTTTCAGTTTGGGATCACAGTGGGATCAGGTGATACAGGGTGCACAAGTTACACATGTTTAGAGAAAATGTCAATTTAAAGTTTCAGTTTGGGATCACAGTGGGATCAGGGGACACAGGGTGCACAAGTTCCACATGTGTGGAGAAAATGTCAATTTAAAGTTTTAGTTTGGGATCACAGTGGGTCAAGTGATACAGGGAGCACAAGTTCCACATGTTTGGAGAAAATGTCAATTTAAAGTTTCAGTTTGGGATCACAGTGGGATCAGGTGATACAGGATGCACAAGTTCCACATGTTTGGAGAAAATGTCAATTTAAAGTTTCAGTTTGGGATCAGGTGATACAGGGTGCACAAGTTTTACATGTGTGGAGAAAATGTCAATTTAGAGTTTCAGTTTGGGATCACAGTGGGTCAGGTGGATACAGGGAGAACAAGTTCCACATGTTTGGAGAAAATGTCAATTTAAAGTTTCAGTTTGGGATCACAGTGTGATCAGGCGATACAGGGTGCACAAGTTCCACATGTTTAGAGAAAATGTCAATTTAAAGTTCCAGTTTGGGATCACAGTGGGATCAGGTGATACAGGGTGCACAAGTTCCACATGTTTAGAAAAAATGTCAATTTAAAGTTTCAGTTTGGGATCAGGTGATACAGGGTGCACAAGTTCCACATGTGTGGAGAAAATGTCAATTTAAAGTTTCAGTTTGGGATCACAGTGGGTCAAGTGATACAGGGAGCACAAGTTTCACATGTTTAGAGAAAATGTCAATTTAAAGTTTCAGTTTGGGATCACAGTATGATCAGGTGATACAGGATGCACAAGTTCCACATGTTTAGAGAAAATGTCAATTTAAAGTTTCAGTTTGGGATCAGGTGATACAGGGTGCACAAGTTCCACATGTGTGGAGAAAATGTCAATTTAAAGTTTCAGTTTGGGATCACAGTGGGTCAAGTGATACAGGGAGCACAAGTTCCACATGTTTAGAGAAAATGTCAATTTAAAGTTTCAGTTTGGGATCACAGTGGGATCAGGTGATACAGGATGCACAAGTTCCACATGTTTAGAGAAAATGTCAATTTAAAGTTTCAGTTTGGGATCAGGTGATACAGGGTGCACAAGTTCCACATGTGTGGAGAAAATGTCAATTTAAAGTTTCAGTTTGGGATCACAGTGGGTCAAGTGATACAGGGAGCACAAGTTCCACATGTTTAGAGAAAATGTCAATTTAAAGTTTCAGTTTGGGATCACAGTGGGATCAGGTGATACAGGATGCACAAGTTCCACATGTTTAGAGAAAATGTCAATTTAAAGTTTCAGTTTGGGATCAGGTGATACAGGGTGCACAAGTTCCACATGTGTGGAGAAAATGTCAATTTAAAGTTTCAGTTTGGGATCACAGTGGGTCAAGTGATACAGGGAGCACAAGTTCCACATGTTTGGAGAAAATGTCAATTTAAAGTTTCAGTTTGGGATCACAGTGGGGATCGGTGATACAGGGAGCACAAGTTCCACATGTCTGGAGAAAATGTCAATTTAAAGTTTTAGTTTGGGATCAGGTGATACAAGGAGCACAAGTTCCACATGTGTGGAGATAGTGTCAATTTAATTTTTAAAATACAATGGTAAATGTATGATGAAAAAATATTATCCAAATTTCAGTACTTTGGGTTGTAGAAAGCAGAAACCAGAAGAAATCTTAGTGAGAAGAATTGGCAGAAAAACATGTAACACACAAAACATTAAAAGACTTCTTGAAATTGATTTCAAAAGAAATCTTATTGAATTTCCCCCCACCCTCTCCCTACTTAGTTTGAGGACCATTAGACAAGCTTGAACAGGCTGCTTATGCCTGTTGAAACATGCTTGTAAGCATGTTCTTCAGTCAGTCTACCATTAGAGCTTCTTCTAGTAATTTCACTTGAGTTGTGCTGTGCCATTTTTGTTCCCTTAAAATCCAGAACTGTAAGTGGTTTTAATGTGATATGTGAGTGTTCATCATGCTACTTGCAAATTATTATTATTATTATTCCATTAATAGTAATCTCTTTCATGAATCTTAGTGGAAATACAGTGGGTGCTTTAACTTGTGTTAACCCTTTAAAAAAGCCTCATCACTTTCATATAAGAAAAGGATTAAGATTTGTTATGCCATGGATGTGTTAATTGATGCCAGGAATGTCTGAAAATTCCAAAGTCTGTGATAGCTGTAGAAAGGACTTTCAAAGCTGAAGAATGAGAATAGGCCTACCACAGAGGATATCCCCAGCACCAGCCAGTGTGACCCTCAATTTGGGAATGATGGAAGATCTGATGATGATATTGGGCCCTGTAGCAGAATCACAGCGACAGGCAACGTGCGTCACAGATTTTATTTTGGTGCTGCAGATAAAAATGGCATCCCCAGACCGTATTAAGTCCTTTCTTGAAGACTTCCGATTGTGGATGCAAGTTTTTCATCTATCAAATTTGACGAAAACGGAAGTTAGACGGAGAGAAGATTTATCCCGTAAACGGTAAAAATTTTTTTCTAACCATGTTCCCTCTGTCTTTTATTTCTGTTACATACTATTTTATTCCATACATCTTTGTGTTTCAGTTTGATAATGGAGACAAAATTCTAGGTAATGTTGTGTGAAAACAGAAGTTTGTCCGTGTCCCCCTCACTCTGAAGTAAGTCGCTCTCCCAACTGAGCTACGCAGACGGAATGTCTCACTGCAGATTTGTCGTCGTGACGTATGTTTTCACCTCTGTAGTGTGTCGCATCATCTCCCTCTTAATTTTCTTTTTCTTGAAGCGAAGTAGGAATTTTTCTTTAATTCCAAACAATGTGTTGAACAAACATCACATAGTTTTCTAAGTACCCAACTGCCAGTGGATCCATTTCCCACAATCGGGCGCCACGGGAAAACACAAGTTTCTCCGCGTCCCCTCACTCCGGAGTAAGTTGCTCTCCCAACTAAACTATGCGGACAGAATGTCTCGCTGCAGATTCGTCGTCACAGTTGGCAGGGTGTTCTTGACCTTAGTTATCATTGCGATTGCTGCAGTACCTAGGCTAAGCTACTTTTTTTTAAGTTTAAAGAAAAATAAAGTGGTAAGTTTTTCTTTTTGTATTTGTCAATATGCTTGAAGTAAGGGGTGGCTGGTGCTAACACAAGTCTATTGGTTTTTTCTTGAGTCTATGAAGTGTTTAATGACCTCTGAAATCTTTGTTTCACCTTCTGGTAGAGTATAAGCCCGACTAGTTGGTGTGACGGGATTCACTTTGCAAATTGCATCAGTAGGAGGAATCCAGAGCCCGTCAGGTGTTGAGGCGTAATAAGAAAAAGAAAAGAGAAGGTCCTGATGAGTGAAGAAATTTAACTTTCACTTCATTTTAATCTCCCTTTTTTTCCCAATATCCCCATAGCAGAGAGTTCCTGATCCGTCTGCAACAGATATCATTGGTGCCCTAGTAAATCTGCGGGTGGTTTAGCCAGCAAGATAACTACTAGAGGTGAAAAATAATAAAAATTTGCACGGGGGTAGAAATTTTAAAAAAGAAATGAAGTAAGGGGTGGCTGTGTTAGCACCAGCCACCCCTTACTTCAAGCATATTGACAAATACACTATTTACCAACAAGTAATTGGACACCTGTGATAGCAAAGGAAAACAAAGTTTATTCACCTTCAATAGTTGGTGGAGCCTCCACGAGCGGCGATTACAGCTGCGCATACTCTCAACCAGGCGTTGTACGACGGCCAGCGGTATTTTCTTCCACTCGGCTTGGAGAAGACAGGTCAGTTCCTTCACCGATTTCGGGCGGTGGGGGCACCCCTTAAGTCGACGCTCCAACTCGTCCCAGAGGTGCTCTATAGGGTGAAGGCCGGGTTCAGCGCAGGCCAGTCCATTCGATTAACCCCATTGTCACCATACCAAGCCATGGTGGACCTCGCAACATGACAGGTGGCATTGCCATCCTGAAAGTAGCATGGGTCCACCCCGTAAAACTGCCACAACGTAGGAAGCGCATGGTCATCCAAAATGGTGCAGTAGGTCTCGGCGTTGAATCTACCAGGAATTGCGACCAAGGGTCCCGTGCCATACCAGGATAAACACCCCCATAGCATAATTCCACCCCTGCCGAACTTCACAGTTGGCACAATACATTCCGGCAGGAGGCCTTCTCCAGGCAGACGCCAAACCCAGACCCTGGCATCCGAACGGTAGAGGGTGAACCTTGATTCGTCGCTCCAGAAAACCTGTTTCCACTGTTCAACGGTCCACTGTCGACGTTCTTTGCACCACGTTAGCCGAGCAGCGCTATTGGACTTGGTGATCAAAGGCTTGTGGGCGGCATCACGTCCATGATAACTGAGCAGATGGGCTTCCTTACGGATGGTATTCATCGAAAGAACACTCCCGGATGCCTGTTGAAACTCCTCGCGGATGTGGCCCATCAATTTGGTGCTGCTCTTCTGAATTTCTCTGGCCAGCACCCGTCGATCTCTAACTCCCAGTTTTGTGGGTCTGCCGGGTAGGGGCACATTCCGACAGTCACCTCTCATCTTCCACTTGCCCATCACGTAGGCCACTGTCTATTTTGGGTACTTCAACTCGCTGGATATGTCATCGGCCATTTGTGTGATACCCGACGATTACACCTTTCTCGAAATCAGAGAGCTCCGAACTGCGTGGCATCTTGCATGCGACTGGTTGCATTGTTGTTTCCCACACGATATTTAACGGCGGCGGCCGTGACGTGTATCAGGACTGCAGATATCGTCGATTGCAGGGGTGTCCAATTACTTGTTGGTAAATAGTGTACTATGCTAATTTTAGCGGTAAGCTGCAAAAACCAATGTTTTCTTCTTGTAAATTGAATTCAATTTTTTTTACTTAGAATATACTTAGAAAATGTAGAAAAAGAAATTGTATCTTAAACTACCGGTAACAAGTCGGCTAGATTCACCTAAAGCTAGACTTTTGTGTAATGCTAGATCTGATATGTTGGCTATTTCTTCGTACATGTGAAACTTTAACTTCCTGTATCACTTGATCACATTAAGATCCCAAAATGAGACTTTGGGAGGTGTAATAGGATAGTACAAAGTATTTGTGCAATTTTTTTTCAAAATTTTAAAATTGTCATTTTTGAAAAATTTAAATTTTAAAATTGAATTTGGTTTTTAAGAAAAAAATTATCTTTTAACTCTGTCATGTTTAATATCAAATTAAAGCCCATAAAAGGAGCTTTAAAATGAGACATTGCCCAGGTCTATATATCATCTGGTTCCTAAGAAAATGACAGTTAACTATTTTAGCATGCAGCAGTTTTTAATAAAAATTAAAGTAGTTAAAATTCAATAACTTTTGAACAGAAGGAGACATTTTTTAATAAGATTTCCATTCCTAACTATGTAAGGCCACTTGATACACCAAGTTCCATCAAAATCTCAGAATCAGTGTGCTGATTTGACATGGAATGACCCCCATTTAATTTATGTTTATGTATTTATTCTTGTTATTTTTTTTGTAATAATTGTTGTGCCAGACTGGAATTTGTTGCCATGCTAGATACCCAAATTTGCCTCTGTGTGCTGGATTAGTGAAGAAAAAAAAAATGTGTATTACTGAAAGTAACTTCCAGAGGTTGGCATCATGCATGTTGTAAGAGTCACCCGCGATCAAGCTATCAATTAAGAATTTATCTACCGTATATACTCGCGTATAAGTCGACCCCCCCCCACTTTCAGAGGAAAAAATCGTAAGAAATCTTAAACTCGCGTATAAGTCGATCCCGGAATGAGAAAAAAAAAAAATTTCAATGAATTTATTCAAAAACATTTGAAAACGAAAAAATTATATATATAATACTATATTTAATTTGCATACCCAAAAACTTCATCGGAACCCTTCAAAATCCGATTCCGAGGTTACACTCACAAAACAGTTCAAAAAGTCTTTCTCCGTCATCAGCACGTCATCATAAACATAAGTTTTTCCCATCTATGCCTGTGTCATCAGAATCACTGTCATCATCACTCATAAAAATCTTATCATCCTCTGTGCCATCAAGTTGGTTACTAATGCAACATTTCTTGAATGATTTCACGACCATTTCCGCAGGTATCGCATCCCAAGCATCCTTGACCCATCGCGCAATCGAAACGATATCCGGCTTCTTTAGATTTCCGCCCTTGGTTTCGGTCGGCAAATCGGAACTTATCCAATCTGCCCAATACCTCCGCACATTGTCCTTGAAGGGCTTATTAAGGCAGACATCTAGTGGTTGAAGAACAGATGTCAACCCACCTGGGATGACAGCAAGAGTTGTTTTTGAATGTTCTGCAGTTTTTTTTCAGTTCTGCACAACGGTGTGCAACAAACATATCCCACACCAAAAGAGAAGGTTTCCTCAAAAGTGCACCTGGCCTTTTGTTCCACACATTCTTTAACCAGTCAATTGTTCCGGATTCGTTCATCCATCTTTTTTCATGGGCACGAACCAGCACACCAGATGGAAAGACAACGCTTTTCGGCAGAGTTTTGCATTTGAAAATAATTACCGGAGATAGCTTACTGCCGTCGGCCAAACAAGGAAAGAACAACCGTGAAAATGGATTTTTCGTGGCCAGTCGTTTCGATCAAGATATTTTTTCGCCTTTTTGGTTCACCGTCTTATTTCCAGGAAGGTCGAAACACATGGCGGTTTCATCCATGTTCCCTATTTGGGAAAGTTCAAAAGCAGTCTCTTTTTCTCTTTTGAATTACATACTTTTGAAATTCCATTATCTTTGCTTCAAGGTCACCAGGTAACTTTTGTGCAATTTTGGTGCGCTGGCGTAGACACAACCCATAGCGGTTCATGAACCTTGTGCACCAACCAGGTGAGGCACGAAAAGTGTTATTTGCGGCTGCAAACTTTTCATCTTTTGCGAGCTTCATTGCTCGCAAACGTATACCAGTTGGCATTACAATGTAACCATCTTGTCTGCAGCCCACAATCCAATCATTCAAGACACTTTCCAGCTCTGGGAAAGATGTCGTTCCACGGCGCAAGCGCCTTTTTGCGATTTTGGGATTTTACCAAGTCTGTTTTTTTTTTACGCCAATCTCGAATCAGTTTTTCGTTAATGCCAAATTGACGTGAAGCAGCACAGTTGTTAGTATTTTCTGCAAAAGAAACCACTTTCAACTTGAATCCTGCGTTATAGGACATCCGTTTCTTTACACAATCCGTGCCACCCATAATAGGAGAAGCGAGACACGTGCGATTAAGAACAAGCAACACCCAACACTGGCTGTCGCATGGCTCCGTTAACGTCGAAGGTCAGCGCAATCAACTGGTAGTAGGAAGGGCAGAGCTTTCAGTGCGCGGCTGTGACTGCGCTGTGGATACGCAAAGCCAGGAGAGTGGAGACTTTTTAAAGCGCGGAGAAATTCGGAGGGTCGCGATTTCGTAATTCTACCACATCGGTGTTTTTTCTTTCTTTCTTTTTTTTTTTCTTTCGGGAGGGTAGCGATTTCTTAATTCTACCACATCGGTGTTTTTTTCTTTCTTTCTTTTTTTTTCTTTCGGAGGGTTGCGATTTCTTAATTCTACCACATCGGTTGTTTTTTCTTTCTTTCTTTTTTTTTTCTTTCGGAGGGTTGCGATTTCTTAATTCTACCACATCGGTGTTTTTTCTTTCTTTCTTTTTTTTTCTTTTCGGAGGGTCGCAATTTCTTAATACTACCACATCGGTGTTTTTTCTTTCTTTCTTTTTTTTTTCTTTCGGAGGGTCGCGATTTCTTAATACTACCACATCGGTGTTTTTTCTTTTTTCTTTTTTTTTTCTTTTGGAGGGTCGCGATTTCTTAATTCTACCACATCGGTGTTTTTTCTTTTCTTTTCTTTTTTTTTCTTTCGGAGGGTAGCGATTTCTTAATTCTACCACATCGGTGTTTTCTTTCTTTCTTTTTTTCTTTCGGAGGGTTGCGATTTCGTAATTCTACCACATCGGTGTTTTTTCTTTCTTTCTTTTTTTTTTTCTTTCGGAGGGTCGCGATTTCTTAATTCTACCACATCGGTGTTTTTTCTTTCTTTCTTTCAGAGGGTTGCGATTTCGTAATTAATACCGCATCGGCATTTTTATTTCTTTTGGGATGAATTGCCTTTTGCCTCACGGGAAGAACTTTTGGACTTAACGATTTTTTTTAGACCCCGCGTATAAGTCGACCCCATTACTTTGAAGCTCTCATTTTGTCCCAAACTTCTCGACTTATACGCGAGTGTATACAGTAATTTTAATGTTGTGATGAACACGTGCGTATGGATGTTTCATTCCGCCATTTTGTTGTTTTAAAAAAGAACTGTGAACATTCTTCACCACATGAAACATTTTAATCATTTGTTTTGAGCAAGGAGTGGTGCATGCACGCCTGAGGCATCTGACCTTGAAGAGTCAGCTGCTCGAGTTCACATGCTGGCCGGAGTAACTAGTTTTTTTCTTTTGCATGTGTAGTAGAGAACTGGAAGGGCCAAGGCAGTCTAGTGAACAGTTGAGCTTCGGTCGACAAGGAGAGAGGGTCCAAGTTTGGACGCCGGTTTGACATAAGGGCTGAGGGTTTCCCAGGGGTACAGCGTGGTGGACGCGGGAAGTAGGATTCCTTTGTTCACCGGGTCTCATGGAAGGTATTGCGGAAAGGCAGCATGTGGTCTGCACGAGGAACCTGAACAGGAAGCTGTCGGAAATCCGCGAAGCATATAGTTAATGGAATAATAAAATTTTGCTGTTGCAATCTTTATTTCCGTGCACTTGACTGAGTTTAGTCGATGTAATAATTCTTCTAAGCGAGGACGCCTTCAGCTGCTTCAATAGCCAGATCTCATAGTAATGGTGAGGTGGTAGCTAGCTATATGGTGGGAATCAATCAAATGGAACACTATCTACCAACAAGTAATTGGACACCCCTGCAATCGACGATATCTGCGGTCCTGATACACGTCACGGCCGCCGCCGTTAAATATCGTGTGGGAAACAACAACGCGACCAGTCGCATGCAAGATGCCACGCAGTTCGGAGCTCTCCGATTTCGAGAAAGGTGTAATCATCGGGTGTCACAGAAATGGCCGATGACATATCCAGCGAGTTGAAGTACCCGAAATCGACAGTGGCCTACGTGATTGGCAAGTGGAAGATGAGAGGTGACTGTCGGAATGCGCCCCGACCCGTCAGACCCACAAAACTGGGAGTTAGAGACCGACGGGTGCTGGCCAGAGAAATTCGGAAGAACCGCACCAAATCGATGGGCCACATCCGCGAGGAGTTTCAACAGGCATCCGGGAGTGTTCTTTCGATGAATACCATCCGTAAGGAAGCCCATCTGCTCGGTTATCATGGACCCACAAGCCTTTGATCACCAAGTCCAATTGCGCTGTTAGGCTAACGTGGTGCAAAGAACGTCGACAGTGGACCGTTGAACAGTGGAAACAGGTTCTCTGGAGCGACGAATCAAGGTTCACCCTCTACCGTTGGGATGGCCGGGTCTCTGGTTGGCGTCTCCCTGGAGAACGCCTCCTGCCGGAATGTATTGCGCCAACTGTGAAGTTCGGCGGCGTTGGAATTATGCTATGGGGGTGTTTCTCCTGGTATGGCACGGGACCCTTGGTTGCAATTCCTGGTATACTCAATGCCGAGACCTACTGCACAATTTTGGATGATCATGCGCTTCCTACGTTGTGGCAGTTTTACGGGGTGGACCCATGTTACTTTCAGGATGACAATGTCACCTGTCATGTTGCGAGGTCCACCATGGCTTGGTATGGTGACAATGGGGTTAATTGAATAGACTGGCCTGCGCAGAGCCCGGACATTTACCCTATCGAGCACCTCTGGGACGAGTTGGAGCGTCAACTTAAGGGGTGCCCCCACCGTCCGAAATCGGTGAAGGAACTGACCTGTCTTCTCCAAGCCGAGTGGAAGAAAATACCGCTAGCCGTCGTACAACGCCTGGTTGAGAGTATGCCCCGAAGGGTCGCAGCTGTAATCGCCGCTCGAGGAGGCTCCACCAACTATTGAAGATGAATAAACTTCTTTTTCCTTTGCTATCACGGGTGTCCAATTACTTGTTGGTAGATAGTGTATTATCCAAGGTATTGTCTAAGATGTAATCAAATATTTAAGAATTGATAATATATCTGACCCTACACATGCATTTCATAGATTATTCAAAATCGATTTTATTTTCACAACACGTTGTAAGTGAACAATAATTTGATACCTCCTGTGCATTTTTTGTTGTATTTAAGAACTTATGTTTTCATTCTTCTGCAGGAATACTGCATGACAGAATACCTCAGAATGAGTGGTATGTACTGGGGCCTGTCAGCTCTGGATCTGATGGGGCAGTTTGACAAAGTCGACAGAAATGAAATTCTTGAATTCATCAAAAGCTGCCAGCACGACAGCGGTGGATTCAGCGCTAGCATTGGGCATGATCCTCATATTCTTTATACCCTTAGTGCAGTTCAGGTAAAATGTTTGTCTTACTTTCAACTTTTCTGTGTGCTCAAGTCATATTCAGAATTTTCACGGCTTTCTAAGATTAAGGTACATACATACATTAAACAGAAGTAATTGCTCTTTCCACATTTCTGAGTGAGTCACGGAAAAATTCTCATTGGCCGCCACCGGGAATCGAACCCAGGGTCTCCCAGTTATGCACCGGATATGTTTCCACTGCACCACAATGGCCTCGAATTCCCCCAGACTTGCGCACACTAACTGCCAAGCTCAATTTGGCAGGTTGCGTCTTGGAGCCCCGCACAATGCTGGGGATTCACCAAATATGGTAAGCAGCAACTGAACAAATAATTAGAAGGCGAATGAATAATACAGACATTTGACCTGGACCAGGAACATCAAACAGAGGTCATCTCTCTTTCCACACTTATAAGTGAGTTACGGAAAAATTCTCATTTGCCGCCACCGGGAATCGAACCCAGGGTCTTCCAGTAACTGGAAGACCCTGGTCTTCGAGTAACGGCCAATGAGAATTTTTCCGAGACTCACTTATATGTGTGGAAAGAGAGATTACTTCTGTTTGATGTTCCTAGTCCACGTCAAGTGTCTGTATTATTTATTCATTCACCTTCTAATTATTTGTTCAGTTGCTGCTTACCATCTTTGGTGAATCCGCCAGTGTTGTGTGGGGCTCCAAGAAGCAATCTGCCAATTGGCTTGGCAGTTAGTGTATGTGAGTCTGGAGGAATTCGAGGCTGCTGTGGTGCAGTGGAAGCATATGCGGCGCATAACTGGAAGACCCTGGGTTCGATTCCCGGTGGCGGCCAATGAGAATTTTTCCGTGACTCACTTATAAACGTGGAAACAGAGATTACTTCTGTTTAGTGCTCCTAGTCCACGTCAAGTGTCTGTATTACTTATTCGTTCACCTTCTAATTATTTGTTCAGTTGCTGCTTACCATCTTTGGTGAATCCGCCAGTGTTGTGTGGGGCTCCAAGAAGCAATCTGCCAATTGGCTTGGCAGTTAGTGTATGTGAGTCTGGAGGAATTCGAGGCTGCTGTGGTGCAGTGGAAGCATATGCGGCGCATAACTGGAAGACCCTGGGTTCAATTCCCGGTGGCGACCAATGAGAGTTTTTCTGTGACTCGCTGATAAACGTGGAAAGAGTGGTTACTTCTGTTTGATGTTCCTAGTCCACGCCAAGTGTCTGTATTATTTACATACATACACGAGATTCTTCCGCAGATTTACAGAATTCTGCTTTTTTTGTCACCATTTGGGTTATTCTCGAGATAGATGCAAAACTGAAGAGAAATTATGGAGGATTAGTTGTGGCGGGGGGGGGGGTAATCTGGGGATGGAGTTTTGTTTTTCAAAGCGTTCGAAAATGGAAGTTAAACGGAGTGAAAAATCTCCCGTAATCGTGATTTCTTTTTCTCGCAATGTTTCTTCTTCACAGTATTATTGTTAAATATAATTTTATTCCGTAAATATTTGTTTTGCAGCTTCAAAATGGAGGAAAACTTTTCTAAAACGGAAGTCGGACAGAGCGTAGATTTCGCCGATAGTTGTAATTTTTTTCTCTGCGATGTTACATTTTTTTTCTGTGTTGCTGTTAAACGTAAGAAATAAAAATAAAAATAATTATATTTTGAATAAAGTGATGTGCTCCACCTTAATATTTACATAACAAATTTCAGTGAACAATTTTGTCTTGCTCGCGGCGCATTATATTCATGCTGTTTCGCAGCATGTTCTTATTTTTCACCCGTGCGGTTAAAAAGTTCAGCTTTTTTCCCTTCGTCAGTCTCATGTATGATACATACACCGAAGAGCAAATGAATTAAAGAAACCTGTCTAGTAACGTGTAGCACCACCTTTCGCCCTGATGACGGCTGCAATTCGTCTCGGCATGGACTCGACAAGACACCGGAAGCGTTGGGAAGCCATACGGATCCATGACCCCTGAACAAGCTCCCACAGTTCACAAAAATTTGATGGAGGGGGGTCATCTCTCTCGATGGCATCCCAGATGTGCTCAGGTCAGGTGACCTAGCTGGCCAAGGAAGCGAGGTCACGTCGGTGGAGTGTTCATCCAACCATTCGGATACAATTCGGGAGCTGCATTGTCTTGTTGCAGGATGAGGTCCCCAGTGGGATGTTGAAGACGCACAAACGGGAGCAAATGGTCGTCCAGGATATCCCGGTAACGCTGACCTGTGAGGGACGATGTCACACGTACCAGGGGTCCCATTTCAGTCCACGTAAACAGTCCCCAGATGAGAATGCCACCCCCACCAGCTTGAAGAGTACCCTGCTGGCAAGAAGGATCCATCGCTTCATGTGGTTTGCGCCGAACTCGTATCCTGCCATCCGCATGTACCAACGTGAATCTCGACTCATCAGTCCAGGCAACATTTTCCCACATGTCTAGAGTCCAGTGGCGATGTTCCTGCGCCCATGCTAATCTTTGCACCCTGTGATGTGCGGTCAGCAGCGGTACCCTCGTGGGACGATGGCTTCTGTACCCCATAGCGAGGAGGTGGTTCTGGATGGTGTGGCTGCTTACACGTTTTTGTGCACCAGCGTTAAATTGCCGAGTGATTTCTTGCACTGTGGCCCGTCTATCTGCTGTTACAATGCGAGCTAGCCGACGATGACCCCGCTCATCCACACGCTGTTGTCCATGGCAGTTGGCCGTTGCAGGGATGGTTTTACTGGATTCGATGTACTCACGGTGCACCCGTGACACAGTGGCTCGTGAAAATCGCAGTGCCTGCACGACTTCCGAGATGGAGTGACCCATTCATCGGGCCCCGACAATTTGCCCACGATCAAATGCGCTTGTCTTACCCATACTGCGTCCGACTCTTACTGATTCCCGTCGCATCACTCCTTATATTGTGGGATCACAGCATACGTCATGTTGTTTCCGTTTACAGCGCCACATTTGCATAACGCCAGTTGTCTCCAATTCAATTGCTCTTCTGTGTACATATCATTAAGTTGTTCTCTGATATTTAGAGTTTAGCTCCTCAAAGAAAGACCATCTGGCAAATAAACATTTAATGAATAATACAAAC
This sequence comes from Macrothele yani, assembly GCA_039090855.1. Lineage (NCBI taxonomy): Eukaryota > Metazoa > Arthropoda > Arachnida > Araneae > Macrothelidae > Macrothele > Macrothele yani. Next base: position 10,083,924 of record CM077034.1, on the reverse strand, counting down.
CACTAGATAAAATTTTCACTGATTTTTTACTTACTGTTGCCATATCAAACTTCTCCATTTACAGCGATCTTGACACACAACGTGGGCTTCAGTGACATCCATCACAGAACGTACACAAGACCTTCTATACTTCATACTCATAATCTTTTTCTCATTCATACACTCCTGAATCTGATCCTCCCATGACTTCCTTGGCCTTCCTCCGCCTTTCTTTCTTGCCACTTGGCCCAAAAATTTCTTCTTAGTAAGCATCTCATCACTCATTATTTCAGTATGGTCAAACCACCTAAGAATATTTGTCTCCACCTTGCTAACAATATTTTGCTTCACATTACAAAACTGCAACACATCTTCATTCCTCACACAATCAGAACGTGTCTTTCCACACACACACCCCCCCGTAATGCATTTCTTCAGCACACAAACGACTCCTATGTTTCACTGCCGTACATCAAAGTAGGAGCAGTTACCGTAATTTTCGGACTAAAAGCCGCAGGTGAGAAATTTTGCAATCTTGGAAGCAAAAGTTGCCGTGAAGTCCTGGTGCTGCTCAGAAAGCTAAATTATCTTCCTTATTTTCATGAATTAACTCACACTCAACAGGATTATATGTATACTTCAAAGGCTAATCTGCAATTCAGTGTCGATCTGGTTTATACACTTATTTTTTCATACTGGCAAACATTTTTATTTATACATTTTTTATTAATCATGCTAATGATTTTATTTGTTTGCCTTTATTAAATGCTCAGAACCATTTATATAATCAATATAAATCCCAGTTAATCTTAAGATTCCCGTTAGAATACCACATTGCTCGTAAAACCGCACAATTGTCTAAATTCCATTCACTGTGGATGTCTGCTACAGGATGGTTCTCTGTTCACCGCAATAGAATCCGTCTTAGAAGTAATTAAAAATTCTGCAACTCAGTGTCGATCTGCTTTATACACTTATTTTTTCATACTGGCAAACATTTTTATTTATACATTTTTTATTAATCATGCTAATGATTTTATTTGTTTGCCTTTATTAAATGCTCAGAACCATTTATATAATCAATATAAATCACAGTTAATCTTAAGACTCCCGTTAGAATATCGCATTGCTCGTAAAACCGCACAATTGTCTAAATTCCATTCACTGTGGATGTCTGCTACAGGATGGTTCTCTGTTCACCGCAATAGAATCCGTCTTAGAAGTAATTAAAAATTCTGCAACTCAGTGTCGATCTGCTTTATACACTTATTTTTTCATACTGGCAAACATTTTTATTTATACATTTTTTATTAATCATGCTAATGATTTTATTTGTTTGCCTTTATTAAATGCTCAGAACCATTTATATAATCAATATAAATCACAGTTAATCTTAAGATTCCCGTTAGAATACCACATTGCTCGTAAAACCGCACAATTGTCTAAATTCCATTCACTGTGGATGTCTGCTACAGGATGGTTCTCTGTTCACCGCAATAGAATCCGTCTTAGAAGTAATTAAAAATTCTGCAACTCAGTGTCGATCTGCTTTATACACTTATTTTTTCATACTGGCAAACATTTTTTATTTATACATTTTTTATTAATCATGCTAATGATTTTATTTGTTTGCCTTTATTAAATGCTCAGAACCATTTATATAATCAATATAAATCACAGTTAATCTTAAGACTCCCGTTAGAATATCGCATTGCTCGTAAAACCGCACAATTGTCTAAATTCCATTCACTGTGGATGTCTGCTACAGGATGGTTCTCTGTTCACCGCAATAGAATCCGTCTTAGAAGTAATTAAAAATTCTGCAACTCAGTGTCGATCTGCTTTATACACTTATTTTTTCATACTGGCAAACATTTTTATTTATACATTTTTTATTAATCATGCTAATGATTTTATTTGTTTGCCTTTATTAAATGCTCAGAACCATTTATATAATCAATATAAATCACAGTTAATCTTAAGACTCTCCTTAGAATATCACATTGCTCGTAAAACCGCACAATTGTCTAAATTCCATTCAATGTGGATGTCTGCTACAGGATGGTTCTCTGTTCACCGCAATAGAATCCGTCTTAGAAGTAATTAAAAATTCTGCAACTCAGTGTCGATCTGCTTTATACACTTATTTTTTCATACTGGCAAACATTTTTATTTATACATTTTTTATTAATCATGCTAATGATTTTATTTGTTTGCCTTTATTAAATGCTCAGAACCATTTATATAATCAATATAAATCACAGTTAATCTTAAGACTCCCGTTAGAATATCGCATTGCTCGTAAAACCGCACAATTGTCTAAATTCCATTCAATGTGGATGTCTGCTACAGGATGGTTCTCTGTTCACCGCAATAGAATCCGTCTTAGAAGTAATTAAAAATTCTGCAACTCAGTGTCGATCTGCTTTATACACTTATTTTTTCATACTGGCAAACATTTTTATTTATACATTTTTTATTAATCATGCTAATGATTTTATTTGTTTGCCTTTATTAAATGCTCAGAACCATTTATATAATCAATATAAATCACAGTTAATCTTAAGACTCCCGTTAGAATATCGCATTGCTCGTAAAACCGCACAATTGTCTAAATTCCATTCACTGTGGATGTCTGCTACAGGATGGTTCTCTGTTCACCGCAATAGAATCCGTCTTAGAAGTAATTAAAAATTCTGCAACTCAGTGTCGATCTGCTTTATACACTTATTTTTTCATACTGGCAAACATTTTTATTTATACATTTTTTATTAATCATGCTAATGATTTTATTTGTTTGCCTTTATTAAATGCTCAGAACCATTTATATAATCAATATAAATCACAGTTAATCTTAAGACTCCCCTTAGAATATCGCATTGCTCGTAAAACCGCACAATTGTCTAAATTCCATTCAATGTGGATGTCTGCTACAGGATGGTTCTCTGTTCACCGCAATAGAATCCGTCTTAGAAGTAATTAAAAATTCTGCAACTCAGTGTCGATCTGCTTTATACACTTATTTTTTCATACTGGCAAACATTTTTATTTATACATTTTTTATTAATCATGCTAATGATTTTATTTGTTTGCCTTTATTAAATGCTCAGAACCATTTATATAATCAATATAAATCACAGTTAATCTTAAGACTCTCCGTTAGAATATCACATTGCTCGTAAAACCTCACAATTGTCTAAATTCCATTCAATGTGGATGTCTGCTACAGGATGGTTCTCTGTTCACCGCAATAGAATCCGTCTTAGAAGTAATTAAAAATTCTGCAACTCAGTGTCGATCTGCTTTATACACTTATTTTTTCATACTGGCAAACATTTTTATTTATACATTTTTTATTAATCATGCTAATGATTTTATTTGTTTGCCTTTATTAAATGCTCAGAACCATTTATATAATCAATATAAATCACAGTTAATCTTAAGATTCCCGTTAGAATATCGCATTGCTCGTAAAACCGCACAATTGTCTAAATTCCATTCACTGTGGATGTCTGCTACAGGATGGTTCTCTGTTCACCGCAATAGAATCCGTCTTAGAAGTAATTAAAAATTCTGCAACTCAGTGTCGATCTGCTTTATACACTTATTTTTTCATACTGGCAAACATTTTTATTTATACATTTTTTATTAATCATGCTAATGATTTTATTTGTTTGCCTTTATTAAATGCTCAGAACCATTTATATAATCAATATAAATCACAGTTAATCTTAAGACTCCCGTTAGAATATCGCATTGCTCGTAAAACCGCACAATTGTCTAAATTCCATTCACTGTGGATGTCTGCTACAGGATGGTTCTCTGTTCACCGCAATAGAATCCGTCTTAGAAGTAATTAAAAATTCTGCAACTCAGTGTCGATCTGCTTTATACACTTATTTTTTCATACTGGCAAACATTTTTATTTATACATTTTTTATTAATCATGCTAATGATTTTATTTGTTTGCCTTTATTAAATGCTCAGAACCATTTATATAATCAATATAAATCACAGTTAATCTTAAGACTCTCCTTAGAATATCACATTGCTCGTAAAACCGCACAATTGTCTAAATTCCATTCAATGTGGATGTCTGCTACAGGATGGTTCTCTGTTCACCGCAATAGAATCCGTCTTAGAAGTAATTAAAAATTCTGCAACTCAGTGTCGATCTGCTTTATACACTTATTTTTTCATACTGGCAAACATTTTTATTTATACATTTTTTATTAATCATGCTAATGATTTTATTTGTTTGCCTTTATTAAATGCTCAGAACCATTTATATAATCAATATAAATCACAGTTAATCTTAAGACTCCCGTTAGAATATCGCATTGCTCGTAAAACCGCACAATTGTCTAAATTCCATTCAATGTGGATGTCTGCTACAGGATGGTTCTCTGTTCACCGCAATAGAATCCGTCTTAGAAGTAATTAAAAATTCTGCAACTCAGTGTCGATCTGCTTTATACACTTATTTTTTCATACTGGCAAACATTTTTATTTATACATTTTTTATTAATCATGCTAATGATTTTATTTGTTTGCCTTTATTAAATGCTCAGAACCATTTATATAATCAATATAAATCACAGTTAATCTTAAGACTCCCGTTAGAATATCGCATTGCTCGTAAAACCGCACAATTGTCTAAATTCCATTCAATGTGGATGTCTGCTACAGGATGGTTCTCTGTTCACCGCAATAGAATCCGTCTTAGAAGTAATTAAAAATTCTGCAACTCAGTGTCGATCTGCTTTATACACTTATTTTTTCATACTGGCAAACATTTTTATTTATACATTTTTTATTAATCATGCTAATGATTTTATTTGTTTGCCTTTATTAAATGCTCAGAACCATTTATATAATCAATATAAATCACAGTTAATCTTAAGACTCCCGTTAGAATATCGCATTGCTCGTAAAACCGCACAATTGTCTAAATTCCATTCAATGTGGATGTCTGCTACAGGATGGTTCTCTGTTCACCGCAATAGAATCCGTCTTAGAAGTAATTAAAAATTCTGCAACTCAGTGTCGATCTGCTTTATACACTTATTTTTTCATACTGGCAAACATTTTTATTTATACATTTTTTATTAATCATGCTAATGATTTTATTTGTTTGCCTTTATTAAATGCTCAGAACCATTTATATAATCAATATAAATCACAGTTAATCTTAAGACTCCCGTTAGAATATCGCATTTCTCGTAAAACCTCACAATTGTCTAAATTCCATTCAATGTGGATGTCTGCTACAGGATGGTTCTCTGTTCACCGCAATAGAATCCGTCTTAGAAGTAATTAAAAATTCTGCAACTCAGTGTCGATCTGCTTTATACACTTATTTTTTCATACTGGCAAACATTTTTATTTATACATTTTTTATTAATCATGCTAATGATTTTATTTGTTTGCCTTTATTAAATGCTCAGAACCATTTATATAATCAATATAAATCACAGTTAATCTTAAGACTCCCGTTAGAATATCGCATTTCTCGTAAAACCTCACAATTGTCTAAATTCCATTCAATGTGGATGTCTGCTACAGGATGGTTCTCTGTTCACCGCAATAGAATCCGTCTTAGAAGTAATTAAAAATTCTGCAACTCAGTGTCGATCTGCTTTATACACTTATTTTTTCATACTGGCAAACATTTTTATTTATACATTTTTTATTAATCATGCTAATGATTTTATTTGTTTGCCTTTATTAAATGCTCAGAACCATTTATATAATCAATATAAATCACAGTTAATCTTAAGACTCCCGTTAGAATATCGCATTGCTCGTAAAACCGCACAATGGTGTCTAAATTCCATTCAATGTGGATGTCTGCTACAGGATGGTTCTCTGTTCACCGCAATAGAATCCGTCTTAGAAGTAATTAAAAATTCTGCAACTCAGTGTCGATCTGCTTTATACACTTATTTTTTCATACTGGCAAACATTTTTTTATTTATACATTTTTTATTAATCATGCTAATGATTTTATTTGTTTGCCTTTATTAAATGCTCAGAACCATTTATATAATCAATATAAATCACAGTTAATCTTAAGACTCCCGTTAGAATATCGCATTTCTCGTAAAACCTCACAATTGTCTAAATTCCATTCAATGTGGATGTCTGCTACAGGATGGTTCTCTGTTCACCGCAATAGAATCCGTCTTAGAAGTAATTAAAAATTCTGCAACTCAGTGTCGATCTGCTTTATACACTTATTTTTTCATACTGGCAAACATTTTTATTTATACATTTTTTATTAATCATGCTAATGATTTTATTTGTTTGCCTTTATTAAATGCTCAGAACCATTTATATAATCAATATAAATCACAGTTAATCTTAAGACTCCCGTTAGAATATCGCATTGCTCGTAAAACCGCACAATTGTCTAAATTCCATTCAATGTGGATGTCTGCTACAGGATGGTTCTCTGTTCACCGCAATAGAATCCGTCTTAGAAGTAATTAAAAATTCTGCAACTCAGTGTCGATCTGCTTTATACACTTATTTTTTCATACTGGCAAACATTTTTATTTATACATTTTTTATTAATCATGCTAATGATTTTATTTGTTTGCCTTTATTAAATGCTCAGAACCATTTATATAATCAATATAAATCACAGTTAATCTTAAGACTCCCGTTAGAATATCGCATTGCTCGTAAAACCGCACAATTGTCTAAATTCCATTCAATGTGGATGTCTGCTACAGGATGGTTCTCTGTTCACCGCAATAGAATCCGTCTTAGAAGTAATTAAAAATTCTGCAACTCAGTGTCGATCTGCTTTATACACTTATTTTTTCATACTGGCAAACATTTTTATTTATACATTTTTTATTAATCATGCTAATGATTTTATTTGTTTGCCTTTATTAAATGCTCAGAACCATTTATATAATCAATATAAATCACAGTTAATCTTAAGACTCCCGTTAGAATATCGCATTGCTCGTAAAACCGCACAATTGTCTAAATTCCATTCAATGTGGATGTCTGCTACAGGATGGTTCTCTGTTCACCGCAATAGAATCCGTCTTAGAAGTAATTAAAAATTCTGCAACTCAGTGTCGATCTGCTTTATACACTTATTTTTTCATACTGGCAAACATTTTTATTTATACATTTTTTATTAATCATGCTAATGATTTTATTTGTTTGCCTTTATTAAATGCTCAGAACCATTTATATAATCAATATAAATCACAGTTAATCTTAAGACTCCCGTTAGAATATCGCATTGCTCGTAAAACCGCACAATTGTCTAAATTCCATTCAATGTGGATGTCTGCTACAGGATGGTTCTCTGTTCACACCGCAATAGAATCCGTCTTAGAAGTAATTAAAAATTCTGCAACTCAGTGTCGATCTGCTTTATACACTTATTTTTTCATACTGGCAAACATTTTTATTTATACATTTTTTATTAATCATGCTAATGATTTTATTTGTTTGCCTTTATTAAATGCTCAGAACCATTTATATAATCAATATAAATCACAGTTAATCTTAAGACTCCCGTTAGAATATCGCATTGCTCGTAAAACCGCACAATTGTCTAAATTCCATTCAATGTGGATGTCTGCTACAGGATGGTTCTCTGTTCACCGCAATAGAATCCGTCTTAGAAGTAATTAAAAATTCTGCAACTCAGTGTCGATCTGCTTTATACACTTATTTTTTCATACTGGCAAACATTTTTATTTATACATTTTTTATTAATCATGCTAATGATTTTATTTGTTTGCCTTTATTAAATGCTCAGAACCATTTATATAATCAATATAAATCACAGTTAATCTTAAGACTCCCGTTAGAATATCGCATTGCTCGTAAAACCGCACAATTGTCTAAATTCCATTCAATGTGGATGTCTGCTACAGGATGGTTCTCTGTTCACCGCAATAGAATCCGTCTTAGAAGTAATTAAAAATTCTGCAACTCAGTGTCGATCTGCTTTATACACTTATTTTTTCATACTGGCAAACATTTTTATTTATACATTTTTTATTAATCATGCTAATGATTTTATTTGTTTGCCTTTATTAAATGCTCAGAACCATTTATATAATCAATATAAATCACAGTTAATCTTAAGACTCCCGTTAGAATATCGCATTGCTCGTAAAACCGCACAATTGTCTAAATTCCATTCAATGTGGATGTCTGCTACAGGATGGTTCTCTGTTCACCGCAATAGAATCCGTCTTAGAAGTAATTAAAAATTCTGCAACTCAGTGTCGATCTGCTTTATACACTTATTTTTTCATACTGGCAAACATTTTTATTTATACATTTTTTATTAATCATGCTAATGATTTTATTTGTTTGCCTTTATTAAATGCTCAGAACCATTTATATAATCAATATAAATCACAGTTAATCTTAAGACTCCCGTTAGAATATCGCATTGCTCGTAAAACCGCACAATTGTCTAAATTCCATTCAATGTGGATGTCTGCTACAGGATGGTTCTCTGTTCACCGCAATAGAATCCGTCTTAGAAGTAATTAAAAATTCTGCAACTCAGTGTCGATCTGCTTTATACACTTATTTTTTCATACTGGCAAACATTTTTATTTATACATTTTTTATTAATCATGCTAATGATTTTATTTGTTTGCCTTTATTAAATGCTCAGAACCATTTATATAATCAATATAAATCACAGTTAATCTTAAGACTCCCGTTAGAATATCGCATTGCTCGTAAAACCGCACAATTGTCTAAATTCCATTCAATGTGGATGTCTGCTACAGGATGGTTCTCTGTTCACCGCAATAGAATCCGTCTTAGAAGTAATTAAAAATTCTGCAACTCAGTGTCGATCTGCTTTATACACTTATTTTTTCATACTGGCAAACATTTTTATTTATACATTTTTTATTAATCATGCTAATGATTTTATTTGTTTGCCTTTATTAAATGCTCAGAACCATTTATATAATCAATATAAATCACAGTTAATCTTAAGACTCCCGTTAGAATATCGCATTGCTCGTAAAACCTCACAATTGTCTAAATTCCATTCAATGTGGATGTCTGCTACAGGATGGTTCTCTGTTCACCGCAATAGAATCCGTCTTAGAAGTAATTAAAAATTCTGCAACTCAGTGTCGATCTGCTTTATACACTTATTTTTTCATACTGGCAAACATTTTTATTTATACATTTTTTATTAATCATGCTAATGATTTTATTTGTTTGCCTTTATTAAATGCTCAGAACCATTTATATAATCAATATAAATCACAGTTAATCTTAAGACTCCCGTTAGAATATCGCATTGCTCGTAAAACCGCACAATTGTCTAAATTCCATTCAATGTGGATGTCTGCTACAGGATGGTTCTCTGTTCACCGCAATAGAATCCGTCTTAGAAGTAATTAAAAATTCTGCAACTCAGTGTCGATCTGCTTTATACACTTATTTTTTCATACTGGCAAACATTTTTATTTATACATTTTTTATTAATCATGCTAATGATTTTATTTGTTTGCCTTTATTAAATGCTCAGAACCATTTATATAATCAATATAAATCACAGTTAATCTTAAGACTCCCGTTAGAATATCGCATTGCTCGTAAAACCGCACAATTGTCTAAATTCCATTCAATGTGGATGTCTGCTACAGGATGGTTCTCTGTTCACCGCAATAGAATCCGTCTTAGAAGTAATTAAAAATTCTGCAACTCAGTGTCGATCTGCTTTATACACTTATTTTTTCATACTGGCAAACATTTTTATTTATACATTTTTTATTAATCATGCTAATGATTTTATTTGTTTGCCTTTATTAAATGCTCAGAACCATTTATATAATCAATATAAATCACAGTTAATCTTAAGACTCCCGTTAGAATATCGCATTTCTCGTAAAACCTCACAATTGTCTAAATTCCATTCAATGTGGATGTCTGCTACAGGATGGTTCTCTGTTCACCGCAATAGAATCCGTCTTAGAAGTAATTAAAAATTCTGCAACTCAGTGTCGATCTGCTTTATACACTTATTTTTTCATACTGGCAAACATTTTTATTTATACATTTTTTATTAATCATGCTAATGATTTTATTTGTTTGCCTTTATTAAATGCTCAGAACCATTTATATAATCAATATAAATCACAGTTAATCTTAAGACTCCCGTTAGAATATCGCATTGCTCGTAAAACCGCACAATTGTCTAAATTCCATTCAATGTGGATGTCTGCTACAGGATGGTTCTCTGTTCACCGCAATAGAATCCGTCTTAGAAGTAATTAAAAATTCTGCAACTCAGTGTCGATCTGCTTTATACACTTATTTTTTCATACTGGCAAACATTTTTATTTATACATTTTTTATTAATCATGCTAATGATTTTATTTGTTTGCCTTTATTAAATGCTCAGAACCATTTATATAATCAATATAAATCACAGTTAATCTTAAGACTCCCGTTAGAATATCGCATTGCTCGTAAAACCGCACAATTGTCTAAATTCCATTCAATGTGGATGTCTGCTACAGGATGGTTCTCTGTTCACCGCAATAGAATCCGTCTTAGAAGTAATTAAAAATTCTGCAACTCAGTGTCGATCTGCTTTATACACTTATTTTTTCATACTGGCAAACATTTTTATTTATACATTTTTTATTAATCATGCTAATGATTTTATTTGTTTGCCTTTATTAAATGCTCAGAACCATTTATATAATCAATATAAATCACAGTTAATCTTAAGACTCCCGTTAGAATATCGCATTGCTCGTAAAACCTCACAATTGTCTAAATTCCATTCAATGTGGATGTCTGCTACAGGATGGTTCTCTGTTCACCGCAATAGAATCCGTCTTAGAAGTAATTAAAAATTCTGCAACTCAGTGTCGATCTGCTTTATACACTTATTTTTTCATACTGGCAAACATTTTTATTTATACATTTTTTATTAATCATGCTAATGATTTTATTTGTTTGCCTTTATTAAATGCTCAGAACCATTTATATAATCAATATAAATCACAGTTAATCTTAAGACTCCCGTTAGAATATCGCATTGCTCGTAAAACCGCACAATTGTCTAAATTCCATTCAATGTGGATGTCTGCTACAGGATGGTTCTCTGTTCACCGCAATAGAATCCGTCTTAGAAGTAATTAAAAATTCTGCAACTCAGTGTCGATCTGCTTTATACACTTATTTTTTCATACTGGCAAACATTTTTATTTATACATTTTTTATTAATCATGCTAATGATTTTATTTGTTTGCCTTTATTAAATGCTCAGAACCATTTATATAATCAATATAAATCACAGTTAATCTTAAGACTCCCGTTAGAATATCGCATTGCTCGTAAAACCGCACAATTGTCTAAATTCCATTCAATGTGGATGTCTGCTACAGGATGGTTCTCTGTTCACCGCAATAGAATCCGTCTTAGAAGTAATTAAAAATTCTGCAACTCAGTGTCGATCTGCTTTATACACTTATTTTTTCATACTGGCAAACATTTTTATTTATACATTTTTTATTAATCATGCTAATGATTTTATTTGTTTGCCTTTATTAAATGCTCAGAACCATTTATATAATCAATATAAATCACAGTTAATCTTAAGACTCCCGTTAGAATATCGCATTGCTCGTAAAACCGCACAATTGTCTAAATTCCATTCAATGTGGATGTCTGCTACAGGATGGTTCTCTGTTCACCGCAATAGAATCCGTCTTAGAAGTAATTAAAAATTCTGCAACTCAGTGTCGATCTGCTTTATACACTTATTTTTTCATACTGGCAAACATTTTTATTTATACATTTTTTATTAATCATGCTAATGATTTTATTTGTTTGCCTTTATTAAATGCTCAGAACCATTTATATAATCAATATAAATCACAGTTAATCTTAAGACTCCCGTTAGAATATCGCATTTCTCGTAAAACCTCACAATTGTCTAAATTCCATTCAATGTGGATGTCTGCTACAGGATGGTTCTCTGTTCACCGCAATAGAATCCGTCTTAGAAGTAATTAAAAATTCTGCAACTCAGTGTCGATCTGCTTTATACACTTATTTTTTCATACTGGCAAACATTTTTATTTATACATTTTTTATTAATCATGCTAATGATTTTATTTGTTTGCCTTTATTAAATGCTCAGAACCATTTATATAATCAATATAAATCACAGTTAATCTTAAGACTCCCGTTAGAATATCGCATTGCTCGTAAAACCGCACAATTGTCTAAATTCCATTCAATGTGGATGTCTGCTACAGGATGGTTCTCTGTTCACCGCAATAGAATCCGTCTTAGAAGTAATTAAAAATTCTGCAACTCAGTGTCGATCTGCTTTATACACTTATTTTTTCATACTGGCAAACATTTTTATTTATACATTTTTTATTAATCATGCTAATGATTTTATTTGTTTGCCTTTATTAAATGCTCAGAACCATTTATATAATCAATATAAATCACAGTTAATCTTAAGACTCCCGTTAGAATATCGCATTGCTCGTAAAACCGCACAATTGTCTAAATTCCATTCAATGTGGATGTCTGCTACAGGATGGTTCTCTGTTCACCGCAATAGAATCCGTCTTAGAAGTAATTAAAAATTCTGCAACTCAGTGTCGATCTGCTTTATACACTTATTTTTTCATACTGGCAAACATTTTTATTTATACATTTTTTATTAATCATGCTAATGATTTTATTTGTTTGCCTTTATTAAATGCTCAGAACCATTTATATAATCAATATAAATCACAGTTAATCTTAAGACTCCCGTTAGAATATCGCATTGCTCGTAAAACCTCACAATTGTCTAAATTCCATTCAATGTGGATGTCTGCTACAGGATGGTTCTCTGTTCACCGCAATAGAATCCGTCTTAGAAGTAATTAAAAATTCTGCAACTCAGTGTCGATCTGCTTTATACACTTATTTTTTCATACTGGCAAACATTTTTATTTATACATTTTTTATTAATCATGCTAATGATTTTATTTGTTTGCCTTTATTAAATGCTCAGAACCATTTATATAATCAATATAAATCACAGTTAATCTTAAGACTCCCGTTAGAATATCGCATTGCTCGTAAAACCTCACAATTGTCTAAATTCCATTCAATGTGGATGTCTGCTACAGGATGGTTCTCTGTTCACCGCAATAGAATCCGTCTTAGAAGTAATTAAAAATTCTGCAACTCAGTGTCGATCTGCTTTATACACTTATTTTTTCATACTGGCAAACATTTTTATTTATACATTTTTTATTAATCATGCTAATGATTTTATTTGTTTGCCTTTATTAAATGCTCAGAACCATTTATATAATCAATATAAATCACAGTTAATCTTAAGACTCCCGTTAGAATATCGCATTGCTCGTAAAACCGCACAATTGTCTAAATTCCATTCAATGTGGATGTCTGATAGAGGATGGTTCTCTGTTCACCGCAATAGAATCCGTCTTAGAAGTAATTAAAAATTCTGCAACTCAGTGTCGATCTGCTTTATACACTTATTTTTTCATACTGGCAAACATTTTTATTTATACATTTTTTATTAATCATGCTAATGATTTTATTTGTTTGCCTTTATTAAATGCTCAGAACCATTTATATAATCAATATAAATCACAGTTAATCTTAAGACTCCCGTTAGAATATCGCATTGCTCGTAAAACCGCACAATTGTCTAAATTCCATTCAATGTGGATGTCTGCTACAGGATGGTTCTCTGTTCACCGCAATAGAATCCGTCTTAGAAGTAATTAAAAATTCTGCAACTCAGTGTCGATCTGCTTTATACACTTATTTTTTCATACTGGCAAACATTTTTATTTATACATTTTTTATTAATCATGCTAATGATTTTATTTGTTTGCCTTTATTAAATGCTCAGAACCATTTATATAATCAATATAAATCACAGTTAATCTTAAGACTCCCGTTAGAATATCGCATTGCTCGTAAAACCGCACAATTGTCTAAATTCCATTCAATGTGGATGTCTGCTACAGGATGGTTCTCTGTTCACCGCAATAGAATCCGTCTTAGAAGTAATTAAAAATTCTGCAACTCAGTGTCGATCTGCTTTATACACTTATTTTTTCATACTGGCAAACATTTTTATTTATACATTTTTTATTAATCATGCTAATGATTTTATTTGTTTGCCTTTATTAAATGCTCAGAACCATTTATATAATCAATATAAATCACAGTTAATCTTAAGACTCCCGTTAGAATATCGCATTTCTCGTAAAACCTCACAATTGTCTAAATTCCATTCAATGTGGATGTCTGCTACAGGATGGTTCTCTGTTCACCGCAATAGAATCCGTCTTAGAAGTAATTAAAAATTCTGCAACTCAGTGTCGATCTGCTTTATACACTTATTTTTTCATACTGGCAAACATTTTTATTTATACATTTTTTATTAATCATGCTAATGATTTTATTTGTTTGCCTTTATTAAATGCTCAGAACCATTTATATAATCAATATAAATCACAGTTAATCTTAAGACTCCCGTTAGAATATCGCATTGCTCGTAAAACCGCACAATTGTCTAAATTCCATTCAATGTGGATGTCTGATAGAGGATGGTTCTCTGTTCACCGCAATAGAATCCGTCTTAGAAGTAATTAAAAATTCTGCAACTCAGTGTCGATCTGCTTTATACACTTATTTTTTCATACTGGCAAACATTTTTATTTATACATTTTTTATTAATCATGCTAATGATTTTATTTGTTTGCCTTTATTAAATGCTCAGAACCATTTATATAATCAATATAAATCACAGTTAATCTTAAGACTCCCGTTAGAATATCGCATTTCTCGTAAAACCTCACAATTGTCTAAATTCCATTCAATGTGGATGTCTGCTACAGGATGGTTCTCTGTTCACCGCAATAGAATCCGTCTTAGAAGTAATTAAAAAATTCTGCAACTCAGTGTCGATCTGCTTTATACACTTATTTTTTCATACTGGCAAACATTTTTATTTATACATTTTTTATTAATCATGCTAATGATTTTATTTGTTTGCCTTTATTAAATGCTCAGAACCATTTATATAATCAATATAAATCACAGTTAATCTTAAGACTCCCGTTAGAATATCGCATTGCTCGTAAAACCGCACAATTGTCTAAATTCCATTCAATGTGGATGTCTGATAGAGGATGGTTCTCTGTTCACCGCAATAGAATCCGTCTTAGAAGTAATTAAAAATTCTGCAACTCAGTGTCGATCTGCTTTATACACTTATTTTTTCATACTGGCAAACATTTTTATTTATACATTTTTTATTAATCATGCTAATGATTTTATTTGTTTGCCTTTATTAAATGCTCAGAACCATTTATATAATCAATATAAATCACAGTTAATCTTAAGATTCCCGTTAGAATATCGCATTGCTCGTAAAACCGCACAATTGTCTAAATTCCATTCAATGTGGATGTCTGCTACAGGATGGTTCTCTGTTCACCGCAATAGAATCCGTCTTAGAAGTAATTAAAAATTCTGCAACTCAGTGTCGATCTGCTTTATACACTTATTTTTTTCATACTGGCAAACATTTTTATTTATACATTTTTTATTAATCATGCTAATGATTTTATTTGTTTGCCTTTATTAAATGCTCAGAACCATTTATATAATCAATATAAATCACAGTTAATCTTAAGATTCCCGTTAGAATATCGCATTGCTCGTAAAACCGCACAATTGTCTAAATTCCATTCAATGTGGATGTCTGCTACAGGATGGTTCTCTGTTCACCGCAATAGAATCCGTCTTAGAAGTAATTAAAAATTCTGCAACTCAGTGTCGATCTGCTTTATACACTTATTTTTTCATACTGGCAAACATTTTTATTTATACATTTTTTATTAATCATGCTAATGATTTTATTTGTTTGCCTTTATTAAATGCTCAGAACCATTTATATAATCAATATAAATCACAGTTAATCTTAAGATTCCCGTTAGAATATCGCATTGCTCGTAAAACCGCACAATTGTCTAAATTCCATTCAATGTGGATGTCTGCTACAGGATGGTTCTCTGTTCACCGCAATAGAATCCGTCTTAGAAGTAATTAAAAATTCTGCAACTCAGTGTCGATCTGCTTTATACACTTATTTTTTCATACTGGCAAACATTTTTATTTATACATTTTTTATTAATCATGCTAATGATTTTATTTGTTTGCCTTTATTAAATGCTCAGAACCATTTATATAATCAATATAAATCACAGTTAATCTTAAGACTCCCGTTAGAATATCGCATTGCTCGTAAAACCGCACAATTGTCTAAATTCCATTCAATGTGGATGTCTGCTACAGGATGGTTCTCTGTTCACCGCAATAGAATCCGTCTTAGAAGTAATTAAAAATTCTGCAACTCAGTGTCGATCTGCTTTATACACTTATTTTTTCATACTGGCAAACATTTTTATTTATACATTTTTTATTAATCATGCTAATGATTTTATTTGTTTGCCTTTATTAAATGCTCAGAACCATTTATATAATCAATATAAATCACAGTTAATCTTAAGACTCCCGTTAGAATATCGCATTGCTCGTAAAACCGCACAATTGTCTAAATTCCATTCAATGTGGATGTCTGATAGAGGATGGTTCTCTGTTCACCGCAATAGAATCCGTCTTAGAAGTAATTAAAAATTCTGCAACTCAGTGTCGATCTGCTTTATACACTTATTTTTTCATACTGGCAAACATTTTTATTTATACATTTTTTATTAATCATGCTAATGATTTTATTTGTTTGCCTTTATTAAATGCTCAGAACCATTTATATAATCAATATAAATCACAGTTAATCTTAAGATTCCCGTTAGAATATCGCATTGCTCGTAAAACCGCACAATTGTCTAAATTCCATTCAATGTGGATGTCTGCTACAGGATGGTTCTCTGTTCACCGCAATAGAATCCGTCTTAGAAGTAATTAAAAATTCTGCAACTCAGTGTCGATCTGCTTTATACACTTATTTTTTCATACTGGCAAACATTTTTATTTATACATTTTTTATTAATCATTCTAATGATTTTATTTGTTTGCCTTTATTAAATGCTCAGAACCATTTATATAATCAATATAAATCACAGTTAATCTTAAGACTCCCGTTAGAATATCGCATTGCTCGTAAAACCGCACAATTGTCTAAATTCCATTCAATGTGGATGTCTGCTACAGGATGGTTCTCTGTTCACCGCAATAGAATCCGTCTTAGAAGTAATTAAAAATTCTGCAACTCAGTGTCGATCTGCTTTATACACTTATTTTTTCATACTGGCAAACATTTTTATTTATACATTTTTTATTAATCATGCTAATGATTTTATTTGTTTGCCTTTATTAAATGCTCAGAACCATTTATATAATCAATATAAATCACAGTTAATCTTAAGACTCCCGTTAGAATATCGCATTGCTCGTAAAACCGCACAATTGTCTAAATTCCATTCAATGTGGATGTCTGCTACAGGATGGTTCTCTGTTCACCGCAATAGAATCCGTCTTAGAAGTAATTAAAAATTCTGCAACTCAGTGTCGATCTGCTTTATACACTTATTTTTTCATACTGGCAAACATTTTTATTTATACATTTTTTATTAATCATGCTAATGATTTTATTTGTTTGCCTTTATTAAATGCTCAGAACCATTTATATAATCAATATAAATCACAGTTAATCTTAAGACTCCCGTTAGAATATCGCATTTCTCGTAAAACCTCACAATTGTCTAAATTCCATTCAATGTGGATGTCTGCTACAGGATGGTTCTCTGTTCACCGCAATAGAATCCGTCTTAGAAGTAATTAAAAATTCTGCAACTCAGTGTCGATCTGCTTTATACACTTATTTTTTCATACTGGCAAACATTTTTATTTATACATTTTTTATTAATCATGCTAATGATTTTATTTGTTTGCCTTTATTAAATGCTCAGAACCATTTATATAATCAATATAAATCACAGTTAATCTTAAGACTCCCGTTAGAATATCGCATTGCTCGTAAAACCGCACAATTGTCTAAATTCCATTCAATGTGGATGTCTGCTACAGGATGGTTCTCTGTTCACCGCAATAGAATCCGTCTTAGAAGTAATTAAAAATTCTGCAACTCAGTGTCGATCTGCTTTATACACTTATTTTTTCATACTGGCAAACATTTTTATTTATACATTTTTTATTAATCATGCTAATGATTTTATTTGTTTGCCTTTATTAAATGCTCAGAACCATTTATATAATCAATATAAATCACAGTTAATCTTAAGACTCCCGTTAGAATATCGCATTGCTCGTAAAACCGCACAATTGTCTAAATTCCATTCAATGTGGATGTCTGCTACAGGATGGTTCTCTGTTCACCGCAATAGAATCCGTCTTAGAAGTAATTAAAAATTCTGCAACTCAGTGTCGATCTGCTTTATACACTTATTTTTTCATACTGGCAAACATTTTTATTTATACATTTTTTATTAATCATGCTAATGATTTTATTTGTTTGCCTTTATTAAATGCTCAGAACCATTTATATAATCAATATAAATCACAGTTAATCTTAAGACTCCCGTTAGAATATCGCATTTCTCGTAAAACCTCACAATTGTCTAAATTCCATTCAATGTGGATGTCTGCTACAGGATGGTTCTCTGTTCACCGCAATAGAATCCGTCTTAGAAGTAATTAAAAATTCTGCAACTCAGTGTCGATCTGCTTTATACACTTATTTTTTCATACTGGCAAACATTTTTATTTATACATTTTTTATTAATCATGCTAATGATTTTATTTGTTTGCCTTTATTAAATGCTCAGAACCATTTATATAATCAATATAAATCACAGTTAATCTTAAGACTCCCGTTAGAATATCGCATTTCTCGTAAAACCTCACAATTGTCTAAATTCCATTCAATGTGGATGTCTGCTACAGGATGGTTCTCTGTTCACCGCAATAGAATCCGTCTTAGAAGTAATTAAAAATTCTGCAACTCAGTGTCGATCTGCTTTATACACTTATTTTTTCATACTGGCAAACATTTTTATTTATACATTTTTTATTAATCATGCTAATGATTTTATTTGTTTGCCTTTATTAAATGCTCAGAACCATTTATATAATCAATATAAATCACAGTTAATCTTAAGACTCCCGTTAGAATATCGCATTTCTCGTAAAACCTCACAATTGTCTAAATTCCATTCAATGTGGATGTCTGCTACAGGATGGTTCTCTGTTCACCGCAATAGAATCCGTCTTAGAAGTAATTAAAAATTCTGCAACTCAGTGTCGATCTGCTTTATACACTTATTTTTTCATACTGGCAAACATTTTTATTTATACATTTTTTATTAATCATGCTAATGATTTTATTTGTTTGCCTTTATTAAATGCTCAGAACCATTTATATAATCAATATAAATCACAGTTAATCTTAAGACTCCCGTTAGAATATCGCATTTCTCGTAAAACCTCACAATTGTCTAAATTCCATTCAATGTGGATGTCTGCTACAGGATGGTTCTCTGTTCACCGCAATAGAATCCGTCTTAGAAGTAATTAAAAATTCTGCAACTCAGTGTCGATCTGCTTTATACACTTATTTTTTCATACTGGCAAACATTTTTATTTATACATTTTTTATTAATCATGCTAATGATTTTATTTGTTTGCCTTTATTAAATGCTCAGAACCATTTATATAATCAATATAAATCACAGTTAATCTTAAGACTCCCGTTAGAATATCGCATTGCTCGTAAAACCGCACAATTGTCTAAATTCCATTCAATGTGGATGTCTGATAGAGGATGGTTCTCTGTTCACCGCAATAGAATCCGTCTTAGAAGTAATTAAAAATTCTGCAACTCAGTGTCGATCTGCTTTATACACTTATTTTTTCATACTGGCAAACATTTTTATTTATACATTTTTTATTAATCATGCTAATGATTTTATTTGTTTGCCTTTATTAAATGCTCAGAACCATTTATATAATCAATATAAATCACAGTTAATCTTAAGATTCCCGTTAGAATATCGCATTGCTCGTAAAACCGCACAATTGTCTAAATTCCATTCACTGTGGATGTCTGCTACAGGATGGTTCTCTGTTCACCGCAATGGAATCCTTCTAAGAAGTAATTAACTTATAAATGATCGCTTGTAATGCTTTGGATTAATGTTTTCTTTAATAATATGTTCCTTCTATGTTATGTTTTGTTAGAATGAAGTCGCGCTTCCTTTTACCAGCTGCCTCGCACGTGTTCGTCGATCTGGTTGCCGACACTTCTAAACAGCAGTGCCGCTTTCTCTCTTTCAAGTGGTTTGACCTACTTTCATTTACTGCGCAGTGAGCCTTCGCGTTGAGCTCCACTCTTATATGAATGGAAAAGCTCTCCCTTCTTTTTTTATTTTCCAGCCAAAGCCTTGAACTTTCACTATCGTCAGTCATAAAAAAAAAAAAAAAAAAAAAAAATAGAAATTAAACTCAGGAGCACGAGCCAAGAAACACCTGTATCGCATGCCGGATTAACCAAGAAGAGTGAACAGAATTTGTCTTTCTGTCCTGCCAGTATTGTTTGGAATAGGTCTCTGCTAATGGAATCATCCTGGGGCAGGCTTTTGCATTGTTCATGTTCTTAAGCTTTTGTTCAGGGAAGCGGCCATCAAACCGGTCTCCCCACCCCAGTGAAAATAAACGTTCCTTCCTTTGGTTGCATCGCACCTTCCTGCACGATGTATGCTGCAGCCAACGAAAGAGATACGCTGGGCGCGCTATCCACAGAAGCCTCGGACGTCACGCTACTCGTCTGTGTGCTTATGTCCCCATTCCATCCTCCACTCCCCCATGCAAAGGGCATTTGAGTTTGGCATTCCTGTCCTTTCCCACTTTCCCTCCCAAACCAACATCAGGACAGCAGAGTTATTCATGAAAGAAAGAAATACGGGATTACGCCATATAATACAAATTTTGAAGATGACAATCCGATTTTTGGCGTAAATGTGACAAGGATGGTAAGTCAGATAATATTTGAAAACTTGAAAATTTTCATCGTCCTGGAGCGGGACTCGAACCCGCGTCTCCCAGAAAACGCCTAGGTATGCTAACCACTACACCACCCAGAACGACCAAGTTTCAAGTTTCCGATCAACTTGAATTTAACCATCACAGGATTCGCTAGTCGAAGCAACCGGCATTCATGTTTAGCGAATCTGGAGGTTAATAATCCTATCCCGTGATTGCCCGGAGAAGCAGATAAATCATGAAAGAAAGAAATACGGGATTACGCCATATAATACAAATTTTGAAGATGACAATCCGATTTTTGGCGTAAATGTGACAAGGATGGTAAGTCAGACAAGGGTGTGACAAGGGTGGTGTAGTGGTTAGCATACCTAGGCGTTTTCTGGGAGACGCGGTTTCGAGTCCCGCTCCAGGACGATGAAAATTTTCAAGTTTTCGGATATTATCTGACTTACCATCCTTGTCACATTTACGCCAAAAATCGGATTGTCATCTTCAAAATTTGTATTATATGGCGTAATCCCGTATTTCTTTCATGATTTATCTGCTTCTCCGGGCAAACACGGGATAAGATTCTTAACCTCCAGATTCGCTAAACATGAATGCCGGTTGCTTCGACTAGCGAATCCTGTGATGGTTAAATTCAAGTTGATCGGAAACTTGAAACTTGGTCGTTCTGGGTGGTGTAGTGGTTAGCATACCTAGGCGTTTTCTGGGAGACGCGGTTTCGAGTCCCGCTCCAGGACGATGAAAATTTTCAAGTTTTCGGATATTATCTGACTTACCATCCTTGTCACATTTACGCCAAAAATCGGATTGTCATCTTCAAAATTTGTATTATATGGCGTAATCCCGTATTTCTTTCATGATTTATCTGCTTCTCCGGGCAATCACAGGATAGGATTCTTAACCTCCAGATTCGCTAAACATAAATGCCGGTTGCTTCGACTAGCGAATCCTGTGATGGTTATATTCAAATTAATCGGAAACTTGAAACTTGGTCGTTCTGGGTGGTGTAGTGGTTAGCATACCCGAGAGTTTTCTGCGAGACGCGGGTTCGAGTCCCGCTCCAGGACGATGAAAATTTTCAAGTTTTCGGATATTATCTGACTTACCATCCTTGTCACATTTACGCCAAAAATCGGATTGTCATCTTCAAAATTTGTAGCAGAGTTATTGTTTAAATAGACGTGTCTAACGTATGAGTAGAAAGGGGGAAAACTTGATCACAGTCGAGTTTGCGAAAAAAAAAAAAAAGACATGGTTTGAAAAAATTTACTAAGCATCTGCATGAAAAAAAAAAAAAAAAGGGGAGGGAAGAAACAGTCTTATCGAAAACAAATTCGGCGTAAGGGCCGCACACCTGAAAATTTTCACTTTTAGTAACATAAGAGCCGCGGCTCTTAGCCCAAAAATTACGGTACACTTTCATACATAGCCATTTGGGACTCTTTTGAGAATCCGTCATTCCTGTGAAAACCTCCTAAAGCAGCTATGACTTTCAATGAAGAATTCGCTCGCCTACTAATTTCACCATCTAATCTGTTCTCAAAGAGAAAATTCTTCTTATTATTATTTAATCTGTTCTCTCTGTCAAACAAGCTTCCCAAATATACAAATTCATTCACCTGGTTAATCATTGTGCCACTTAGACTTATATTACATTCAGTACTACCAGTTCCTCTCTCAAAAACCGTAACTTTGGTTTTTCCCTTATTTATACTCAGTTTGAAATTCATGCAAACTACGTACGAGGGTAGATCCAACAACAACAAAAAAAAAAAATGGTTACAAGTGTCATAAAAAATGATAGATTAACAATAGACAGAAAATTAAAAAGGGAATTATGAGTCATACTTGCCAATCACTTTTCCACATAATCACCAAATCTGTTCAGGCATTTATCGAAATGCATGACCAACTTGTTTAACCCGGCTCGGTAGAAATCACGTCCCTGCCCATTGATCCAGTTCTCGGCAGCTGTTTTCACATCACTGTCGGAAGAGAACCTCCTTCCAGATAAGTGTTCCTTCAATTTCAGAAAAAGGAAGTAGTCACTGGGTGCCAAATCTGGGCTGTATGGGAGTGGTGGCTCCAGACTTCCCACTTGAACTTTTGCAGCAATTCTTTAGTTTTGCGTGCAGTATGGGGCCTGGCATTGTCACGCAGGAAGATGACATCATCACTCATCATGCCAGGCCGTTTGCGTCGTATGGCTTCATGTAACCTTGTCAAAGTGGCACAATAACGATCGGAATTAACGGTATGGCCAAGCTCCAGATACTCCATAAGGATAACACCGCATGCATCCCAGAATATGGTTGCCATAACTTTACCGGCAGAGGGTGTAACCTTAAACTTCTTTTTCGTTGGTGATCCAGCGTGTTTCCACTCCATACTGGCTCATTTGGTTGTGGGGACGAAGTGATGAAGCCAAGTTTCGTCCCCAGTGATGATGTGATCGATGAACTGCTGGCCTTCGGCATGGTAACGCTGTAGAAACGTGAGGCTGCACATCATTCGTGTGGCTTTCTGCTCCTCGGATAACGCACGTGGTACCCAGCGGGCACAAACCTTGGAATATCCCAAAACATCAGAAACGATACGCTGGACGGTACCATAGCTGAGTCCCAGCTCTGACACCATTGCACGCACAGTTACTCGTCGACCATTTTGAATCGTTTCGTCAACTCGTGCCGTGTTGATTCCTGTCGTTGACGAACTTGGACGGCCGCTCGCTGCCCTGTTGCGGTTTTCCACATCCTCTCTGCCCGATTGAAAAGAGCGACACCATTTCGCTACATGTTGTCGGCCGATTGCTTCTTCACCATAAACTTCCACTATTTGACTGTGAATTGCAGAGGCGGACACATTCTTTGCCCATAAGAACCGAATTACGGCTCGCACCTCCAAGCGGGACCACTTTTCTAAACGTCTTGTCATTTCAATCGCTCTCACGTGTCTGCGAACTTGCACTAACTTCCCAAACAACCGCTGTCAGACAACTAGCGCCATCTGTCTCCACTCTGGGCAACAAATGTACCCTCCACGCTAATTACTTTTCCAATGCTGCTGCTTGTAACCTTTTTTTTTTTTTGGATCTATCCTTTTTTTTTTTTGGAACAACATGCTCTGCAACTCACTTTTGCTCTCTGCCAACAGGACAGTGTCATCAGAATACATCAATCTGCACACATGGATATCACCAAGACATAAACCAGTATCATCTATTTTAGGCATCATGCATGCACGCATCCATAAATATATTAAACAGCTGTGGTAACATTGCACAACCTTGTCTGACTCCTGCACCAATAGAAAACCATTTTGATAAAACACCATTCACTCGTACACAAGCTCTACTGCCAGCATACGTGGCTTTCACACTATTAAGTAGATTCCCAGTAATGCCATATTCATTCAACACCTTCCACTGAAGTATCCTATTTACTTGGTCATGTGCTTTCTCTAAATCTATGTAGGCAGCAGAAACTTTCTTACCAACAGCCAGATACTTTTCAGTCATCATGCATAATGCAAAAATTTGGTTAGTGCAGCCTTTACCAGGCTTAAAACAACTCTGAACATCCCACACTTTAGGTTTAGTGGTGTAGTGAAAATATTTAATGCCTCTCTGGAAAATACACCTCAGCACAGGTGACACAAGAGATATGACCTTGAAGCAGAGAGTTTCCCAGCTTGTTTGTTGTTCAGTGAGCATCAGTTTGCAGCGAGATATTGGGTATATAAATAAGTTTTGAGAGATTTGAGGTGAACACAACATGTTGTTGGAAAACAGGAACAATATTTTAATATTAATCGAAGTATGCTCCCTCTGAAGCTACAACTTTACCCCATCTTTCGGGCAGTGAACGTATGCCCCGAAGGAAGAATTCCGGTTCCTTGGAAGAGATCCAGTTTTCCAGCCAATTTTTGATGTCTTCATAAGAACTAAACCATTCTCCAGAAAGTGCTGACTGCATCGACCGGAACAAATGGTAATCCGATGGCGCAATATCTGGCGAATATGGCGGGTGGGGTAGAACTTCCAAATCCCAGTCGGATCCTTCTAAGTACTTTTTCACAGGTCGAGAAACACATGGTCTTGCGTTGTCATGCTGTAAGATGACTTTGTTATGTCTATTCTCCCATTCCGGCCGTTTTTGCGTGAGAGCTCCTTTTAAACGCATGAATTGGGTTTGATACCGATCACCAGTAATAGTTTCTGACGGTTTCAGCAGTTCATTATGGATCACACCCTTCTGGTCCCACCAGATACACAGCATTACCTTTGAACCATGGATATTGCATTTTGGCGTTGAAGGACCTGGTTCACCTGGCTTCACCCATGCTTTCTGCCGTTTAGGGTTATCGTACCATATCCATTTCTCGTCGGCAGTAATAATACGATGCAAAAAAACATTTCTTTTTTGCCTTTGAAGTAGCAATTCACAAATGGTCTTTCGACGTTCAAGGTCTCTTTCCCGCAAAGCATGTGGAACCCAATACCCTTCTTTTTGCACCATTCCCATGGCAGCTAAACATTGTGAAATGCATGGTTGACTAACATTTAATGTTGCTGCTAGTTCTCTTTGGGTCTGGCAGGGATCCTCGTCGAGTAAAGCTTCCAATTCGGCGTCAGCAATTGTTTTGGGTGGTCCAGAACGTTCTTTATCACCGACATCGAAATCGTTCCTTTTGAATCGTCTAAACCAATACTCACATGTTTCTATGGATGGGGAATGTTCACCATAGATTTCTGACATTAAGCGATAGCTGTCGGCAGCACTTTTCTTGACAATAAAGTAATGCACTAACACTTCCCGCAAATGCTGTTTTGTCGGGACGAAAGTTGCCATTTTCCATCGAGTAAAACAAATACGTCTTCGCACCTCAATCGAATGTCGTATACTGACTCTGACAGCTGGCGTCTTGTACTGCGATATCGCAGTGTTGCCACCTTAAAATACATGTGAGCAGTAGTAATAAGTATGACACCGAACAGAGATCCCTCATAACTTATTTATATACCGAATACATCTTGATAAACGTAGTGGTTTTAGTTGTACAAGGGTTGTTCCAAAACAACTGAGAATGTTTTAAAAAAAAATATATGTGTACCTTATCAAGGAAGTGATCATCTTTCTCGAAATCCTGTCCATGGCTTTTTTTGAATGTCTTCTGGAATTCTTCTTCCAAAATGCTTAAAGAACCCCTGTGCATATATAGATTAAGATGATACAACATAGGGATGTAAGGTCAGGTGATGCGTAACATCACAGCCTCTCCTTGACAAATGTCAACCCCGCCTTCTCGTGGTACATCCTGTTCCCACTAAAGAGGCTCTGATGACTGCCAATAGCGGTATAACTACACCATCGGGATTAGAGGAAATGCTATCCCACACTCACCAACCCGCTTGGCCAGCTTGGTGGGTTATGGCCAAACCCCTCCAAAATGACTTCACAACTTAAATCTTGGCCCTCAGTCTCCGGCAGCTGGAATGTACCTGGCCAAGGCAGCGGCCAGTGCGACATGAAGGCAGAGAGTGCTAAGAATCCCCGGAGGACAGAACTAGGCTGCCATCTGATGCTGACCTTGGCTACGTATAATGGACGCTCCCTATCTTCTAATTCAAGGCTTCTTGAATTGGAAGAGGAACTACAAAGGATCAAGTGGGACATCGTCGGGCTAAGTGAGGTAAGGAGAAAAGGAGAAGATTTCATTGAACTGAAAAGTAGACATCTCTTCTATCATGGGACAGATACTGGCAGAACTAGTGGTGTTGGATTTATAATAAACAAGAAACTGAAGGATAAAGTTGTAGAAGTTGAAAGTTCCTCTGACAGAGCTGCACGACTCGTTATCCAACTCTCGAGAAGATACCAGGCTCAGATTATTCAAACTTATGCGCCAACCACAAGTCATCCTGAAGAAGAAATTGAAGAATTTTATGAGGAAATTTGTCATCTAAATAATAAAGGTAAGCAGCACTTGAAGATAATTATGGGAGATTTCAATGCAAAAATAGGGCAACGGCAACAGAATGAAACTTCAGTAGGTAAATTCGGTCACAGCAACAGAAACCAGCGTGGAAATACTCTCGTTCAGTTTGCAGAGGCAGAAGGGTTTTTCATCTTGAACTCCTTTTTCAAGAAAAAGCCACACAGGAAATGGACATGGAGACATCCAAATGGGACGACAAGTGAAATTGATTTTATTATGTGTAACAAAAAATTCGTCATAGAAGACTGCAGTGTGCTAAACAAGTTCAACACAGGCAGTGACCATAGATTGGTGAGATGTAAGATGCACCTCAACACTAAACTCGAACGTGGTAAGCTCATAAGACAAACAAAATGTATTGACATAACCAACCTTAAAAAACACCATAATACCTTCAAGTTGGAACTGAAGAACAGATTCTCTGCTTTAGAAGGCCTAACATCGGAAGAAGTGGATATTTCTAAAGTTAACAGAAAAGTAACCAAAACTCTTATGGAAACAGCAACAAAATTAGCTGGGTCTAAGAACAAGTTGCATGTGAACAAATTATCAGGAAAAACCAAAATGTTGATGCAAAAAAGAAGAGAGATGAGGACAACTAAAGAAGATGTGACTTCCAAAGTGGAATATATAGAGCTATGCAAGACAGTACGAAAAAGTATCACTGAAGACGTAAGGAAATTCAACTGTGAACTAGTGGGGAAAGCAATTGAAAACAACCAAAGCCTAAAGATAGCAAAGGGACATCTCAGTAAGGGAAGAAAACAGATGATGGCACTGAGAAAAAAAGATGGTTCTGTAACTTGAAATAGAGGCAAAATTTTGACAAGAGTGAAAGATTTCTACTCCAAATTATATAAAAGGGATGATACATGTACTCCAGACATCATGAAATGTACCAGAGTTCTTCCAGTCCTCCCAGCAGAAGTTGCACATGCAATCAAGAACATGAAACGGGGAAAAGCTCCAGGAGAAAATGGAATTACTGTAGACATCATACAAGAAGCAAGTGGAGAAATCGAAACAGTACTCGCCCAAATTTTCACTCCTTGCCTTAATGAAGGGAAGATTCCTGAGGATTGGAACAATGCTACAATGATCTTGCTACATAAAAAAGGTGACATTGAGGATCTCAGGAACTACAGACCTAGCAGCCTCCTATCAGTGGTTTATAAAATCTTCACTAAAGTTCTTTCACACCGCTTGAAGGTAACATTGGACATGGCTCAACCAAGAGAACAAGCTGGATTCAGGAGTGGCTAGAGCACAATAGATCATATCCACGTACTGAGAAAACTAATTGAAAGAGCGAGGGAATATGAACTTCCATTGTGCAAGGCTTTTATCGATTATGAAAAAGCCTTCGATTCGGTGAAACCATCAGCAGTTACAATGGCTCTGAAATCCTGCGGTATTGAAGATGCATACGTTAATATTATTAATAACATCTATGAAAATGCAAGTGCAAAGATTCGGCTGTTTGAAAATACAACACACATAAAAATTGGAAAAGGAGTGAGACAAGGTGACACTATATTTCCGAAGCTCTTTAACGCCACATTGGAAAATGTCTTTCAATCACTGAACTGGGAAAACAAAGGGATAAAGATTAATAGAGATTATCTAACTCACCTTCATTTTGCTGATGACGTAGTCATTTTTGCAACTACCCCATCAAAGCTGCAGAGTATGATCCAGGAACTTGCTGACAAGAGTAAAGAAGTGGGATTAAAAATGAACTTTCAGAAGACAAAAGTGATGTTCAATGCTTTTACAAGAAATGAAGATTTATCGATTGATGGAGAAAAGCTGGAGATAACAGACACGTACGTTTATCTTGGACAGCAGATATCAAGTGAGGGTCACATTGATGAAGAAATTAATCGGCATACAAAACTTGCCTGGAGAGCTTTTGGAAGAAACAGCATAATTTTCAAGAGCAATATGCCATTATGTCTTAAAAGAAAAGTGTTTGATCAATGCATCCTTCCAGTGCTTACGTATGGTGCAGAGACGTGGACCTTAACTAAAAGAGACATACAAAGGCTGCAGACAACTCAAAGCAGCATGGAGAGGTGCATGCTTGGCGTAACCAGCAGAGATAAGAAGAGGAACTCGTGGATCCGAAAAATGACAAGAGTGGAAGACATCATGGTCAGAGTGAAATCCCTGAAATGGTAATGGGCTGGACATACTGCCAGAAGGACAGGCCATCGATGGACAATAGATGGCGACACATTAGAAACAAATCACCTAACACATACAGGCAGCAAACCTTCTTATCGATTCCCGACATGCAACTCCAAAACTACACACACGCGAAGAACCCTCGTGTAGAAATAGTGGCCCAGAGATGGCGGTAAATGTACCGCAGAAAGCGCTCGCCGTAACAACGAACCCCATGTGAGATATCTCCCGACCCGATGAGTATAACTCTTTCTACTAAAATCTTTTAATTAATAGTAAATTTTAAATGTTTGATTGTGCAAGTGAATGAATGTGGAACTGAAAATATATAACTTAACTGTTTTATTTCTGCAAATTTTTTATAACTAACCAAAAGTCCGTAACGTAAGAGACCTCTCAGGGCCGGGAGCACGTGCCTCACAGAGCAAACAACGTGAGAAATACTTTGACAATATCAGGTAAAATACCTTAGATATTATGTATAGTTTAAATAAAATTATATATCAATAGAAATATGATTTCATCAAAAATGTAATACAACAAAGTATGTTCAATTATCTGTATTCTATGAAAAGTTATAGCCAAATAACCAGAAAAGGAAGCACAACTTGCTTAAGTTGATATGAAGTAGCTTTCCGTCATTTGAAAGTAGCCAATGAGCATGAGTATTTAGAGAGCCAATCAGGTGTCATCTTGTTTTGGCAATGAGCCAATCAGGTGTCATCTTGTTTTGGCAATGAGCCAATCAGGTCACAGTAGGATTCAGCTATCGATGTCATGTATTGGAGCTGAGAGGAGGACATCTGTCAGTGTGTTATGTGATTGCTGTCAATTTGGTTGGGTTTGTGTTCTTTCATTTAGTAAGCTTGTAAAACGTAATAAAATAAAAAAAATGGTGCAAAGAGTTGACTGGTCACCCACAGTGCGATGTGGAATAGTACTACACTGCCGGACAATTGCTAAGGACGGATGACAATAGCAACGAT
This sequence comes from Macrothele yani, assembly GCA_039090855.1. Lineage (NCBI taxonomy): Eukaryota > Metazoa > Arthropoda > Arachnida > Araneae > Macrothelidae > Macrothele > Macrothele yani. Next base: position 10,053,667 of record CM077034.1, on the reverse strand, counting down.
AGCAACCATAAAATGGAAGGCAGGAAAATGTGGAAATTAGCATAAGTGCGGGATACAGTAAGACGTGTTGTGCGTATGCAAATTTTGGATTGCCGAACTTGTTCGTGACGTCATAGCGCTGATAAGAGATATAAAGGATTTGACGCATATTGACCGTTGTTGTTCAAGCGCAAAGTTGAAAGGGAAAGAATCAATTGACGAACTTGCAATTTTCAGTATGTCTTCCCGACATCACCTAGATGATTTTACGCGTGGCCGTATTATTGGCAAGATTGAAGAAGGGCGAAAAATAACAGATGTTGCCAGGGAGTTCGACGTCTGCCACAGTGTTGTTTCAAGGCTTTGGAAATCATTTCAAACAAATAGAGAGTGTAGCAAACGTCACGGGGGAGGTCGTGTTCGCAGTACGACACCAGCAGAAGATCGGTACATAGTGCTATCAACAAAAGACACCGGCGCAGCACAGCTAGTGAGGTAGCAAATCAGTTTATGGCTGCTACTGGCAAGCGGATCTCCCGAAAAACTGTCGCCAGACGTTTGCATGAAGGAGGACTATACGCCCGCCGTCCTGTTGTGTGCATCCCATTGTCCAGACGTCACCGTAACGCCCGTTTGCAATGGTGCCATCAACATCGCAATTGGACTGATAATGACTAGTCTGCTGTCCTCTTCTCAGATGAGAGTAGATACAGTCTATCGTCTGATTGTCGACGACAACTGATCTGGCGTGATAGTGGTACTGCATATTGTCCAGCAAACATACAGGAAAGGGACCGATATCCGACATGTAGTGTCATGGTATAGGCTGGCATCATGATCAATGGCCGTACATCCCTCTATGTGCTTCCAACTGGGACTATGACTGGCCAACGATACATTAATGATGTTCTGCTACCTCATGTTCGCATGTTCCGTGGTGCTGTCGGTGATAGATTCATTTTCATGGACGACAACGCAACATGTCATCGAACAGTCGCTGTCCAGGAGTGTCTTGAGAGTAAGGATATTCAACGCCTCGTATGGCCAGCACGTTCTCCAGATCTGAGTCCCATTGAAAATGTGTGGGATGCTTTGGGGAGGAGTCTTGCTGGTCGCCAATGCCCTCCAATAAACAAGGACACCCTTATCCGTGCACTGACAGAGGAATGGGATAAATTACCCCAACAGCTGCTTGATAATGTTGTGCAAAGCATGACACGACGTGTGGAATCTTGCATCGCCCTCCATGGTGGCCATATCCCGTATTGACATCTTACGCCGGAACGCCTGCGGACGGTAATTGCATTTTTTTCACGTTTACGTATTCTGCACAAAATGGCCTGTTTGTCCCTTGAACACGTTCCAAAGCCTTCTGGATTTCAGAGCACAATAAATTGTCTTTCTTGTAATGTCCTGGCATTCTGACATTATTTTATTTCACTTGGCATCCAACCACACTTACTTTTTATGCGCTATATAGCCGTTTATGATCCGTCCTTAGCAATTGTCCAGCAGTGTATTAAGTGAACAAGGCTTCAGTTATGAAGAAATTAAAAGAAAAATTGGTGGAAACTTAACCAAAGGTGGCATTTCAAAATTTTTGAAGAGGTATAAGGAGACTCGGTCACTACAAAACCAGACTGCTAAAGGCAGGAAAAGTTGCACCACAGCAAGTGACGATAGAGGAATTAAGAGACTGGGCCTAGGTGACAAAATCATCTGTGTGTGTACAAGATGAAATGGCGCAATGCAATGTGAAGTTGAGTGCAAGGACTGTTTGGCACAGACTGCAGGAATTTGGTCTAAAAGCTAGAATTCCAAGAAAAAAGCCAATTTTATCTCTCAAACAAAGGTTGAAAAGATTAAACTGGGCTAAAATCTATGTTAACCGGACAGCGGAATAATGGGACAATGTTATTTGGAGTGATGAGACCAAAATCTCCCTGTTTGGTAGTGATGACATAAAATAAGTAAGGAGAAGAATCACATAAGATTTGCATCCTGATTGCATTACACCATGAAACACCCAGCTAGTGTTATGATCTGGGGTTGCATTATGACATGAAAAGGTATGGGCAGAATTTGCATGATTAGTGAAATACTTGAGCCCAAACTGAAGCCACGTGATCTTTTCCAAGATAATGAAGCCTTTATATTTCAACAGGATTCAGCTCCATGTCATGTTGCTGCTGTGTGCAAAAAGTTGTTTCAAGATAATCATATTCCACTGCTGGAATGGCCCTGGGAATAGCCCAGACCTTAACCCCATCGAAAATCTATGGAGCCGACTAAAGAAACTTGTTTGTCAGAAGCAACCCAGCAATAAAACCCAATTAATAGAAGCAATAATTCAATCTCACTTTCACATTATTAACAGCTGCAGAACTTAAAAACTTGGTTCACTCCATGGGAAGGCGTTGTAAGGTCGTAATTAACGCTAAAGGTTATCCGATAAGTATTAACTGGCATGCTGAGAATTTTTGTATTATCACTTTTTCGATGCGTTTCACTTTTCTTCTTTATCACTGCTGTTCTAATACAAAATCCTTCATAAAAGTAATTGCATTACATTTTTGATGAAATTATCTTTCCATTGATATACAATTTTTATGGTATTACTCCAAAAAAAAAAAAAAAAAAAAAAAGTGGTGTTATGAGCCATCAAACCTCAAAAATACACTATTTCCAAATGGGTTTCCACAATTTTAGCCACTGCTGTATATATTTATAGACTGCGCACTGGTAGTAGCTGCCACTGAGCCTTCCGTGGTCCCAACATGAGAGCCATCAGATCACTTGACATTAGGCAGAAGTGATATCCTGCTATTCAGTTTTGATGCTTTCTTATGGACTAGCAGGCTACTTTTAAATATCCCCATTTAGTAAGTCATGTAGGCAACGAGGGCGTTTTTTTTAGGAATAATTAACCTGAGGATATGTTCATGAAAAAATTGTCATTTATAGAAGTTTAATTGCAACCATTTCCGAGTTACAAGATGAGTCGTTATGATGAAGGAGGTCATTTGTTTAGCGTATTCTTGTATGAACCGACTACGTTTGTACTTTATGTAAAGTGGTGTTCTCATTAATAATTTATGATACAGAGCCGCAGTATATAATAATGCGATAAATCCAGATGCACACAGTTAAATACACTCGCTTCCAAAAGTTAAGCACGCAGAGGGAGAAGTTCATTTCCGGAAGCGAATCGGAATTGGAGAGGCTGCAATTCGGGTAGATGAAAGTATGCAAATGTGGTAGGTAACAGCAAATCACGGTGTCTTTGCCGAGAAATATGCAAAACAGGCCGTCGTATAAGAAGCCAGCACTCTGAAGGGGTACAGGAGTTGCATGCAAGTGCTGCTACAAGGTGTTGAGAACTGTCGGAGGATTTGTTTTGAAGACAGACTTGATTTTATGGCTTCCAGAAGACGATTGGAAGATTCTGAGCGCTGGCGTGCCGTCGGACGCATTGAAGCAGGACAGTCAATCACAGATGTTGCTGATTTCTTCGGCGTGAATCATTCCGTCATTTCACGTTTATGGAAACAATTTCTAACCAGCCAAACAGTTGTCCGCAGTCCTGTGGCAGGTCGCCCAAGGGTTACGACCCCCTCGGAAGACCGATATATTGCTGTTGTAGCCAAGCGGAATTGAAGAGCGACGTCCACACGTGTGACATCTACGGTTACGGCGGCCATTGGTAAGACGATATCTGCCACTACTGTGCGTCGAAGGCTACACATGAAGGGACTGTACGCCCGGGTACCACGGTTTTGTGTTCCTCTATCCGCCCAATCCAGAGGGGCACGATTAAAGTGGTGTCACCAAAATGTTAATTGGACTGTGTCTGATTGGGGCAACGTTATGTTCACGGATGAGTCCAGATTTGCCCTGCAACCCTATGACAAGCGTGTAGAGGGAAGAAGGCACACGCAATCGATCCCACAACATCACCGAACATCATGCATTCCGAGGTGGAAGCATCATGATCTGGGCAGGAATTTCGTTGGGATATCGCACCGACCTCCACATCTACAGACGGGGGTTGTGTGACTGCTGTACGGTATCGGGATGAAGTCCTAGACCCCACTGTGCAATTGTACGCAGCAGCAGTTGGCCCTGCCTTCGTTTTAATGGACGATAATGCGCGTCCCCATAGAGCTGCCATCGTCGACGACTACCTGGAGAGTGAAGGGATTGCACGTATGGAGTGGCCGGCGTACTCGCCCGAGCTTAATCCCATTGAAAATCTTTGGGATGCCCTCGGCCGTGCTGTGTGTTCACGTCTCCCGCCCCCAACCACTCTCACAGCTTTGAAAACTGCTCTACAGGAGGAATGGCGATTACTGGACTCTGCTGTGGTTGATCACCTCATAAAAAGCATGGCCAGATGTTGTAAACTTTGTATGCAGATGAGAGCTGCTCACATACCCTATTAATGACGGGTTTTGTTGTTTGTTGTGACTTTATTACTCACTTTGTAAATGACTCCAATTTGACGTCATCTTACAATTTCTGAAAATTTAATATTATTTTCATCTCTGTCTGTATTTCTTTGTTTTTGATTCATTAATATACATATTTCCTACGTTCCTGCCGCATTTCGTGTCAATCCAAGCAGTACTTCTCCATTTTTTCACATCTTACTGCTCCGTGCTTAACTTTTGGAAGTGAGTGCACTACGTAAAATATACAGAAATAATGTTGCCATACTTAGAGTAACTTTACTCATGAAAGAAGTACAGGTTTACACCATCACTTTGTAAATGACTCCAATTTGACGTCATCTTACAATTTCTGAAAATTTAATATTATTTTCATCTCTGTCTGTATTTCTTTGTTTTGATTCATTAATATACATATTTCCTACGTTCCTGCCGCATTTCGTGTCAATCCAAGCAGTACTTCTCCATTTTTTCACATCTTACTGCTCCGTGCTTAACTTTTGGAAGTGAGTGTACTACGTAAAATATACAGAAATAATGTTGCCATACTTAGAGTAACTTTACTCATGAAAGAAATACAGGTTTACACCATCACTTTGTAAATGACTCCAATTTGACGTCATCTGATAATTTCTGAAAATTTAATATTATTTTTATCTCTGTCTGTATTTCTTTGTTTTGATTCATTAATATACATATTTCCTACGTTCCTGCCGCATTTCGTGTCAATCCAAGCAGTACTTCTCCATTTTTTCACATCTTACTGCTCCGTGCTTAACTTTTGGAAGTGAGTGTACTACGTAAAATATACAGAAATAATGACAGGTTTACACCATCACTTTGTAAATGACTCCAATTTGACGTCATCTTACAATTTCTGAAAATTTAATATTATTTTCATCTCTGTCTGTATTTCTTTGTTTTGATTCATTAATATACATATTTCCTACGTTCCTGCCGCATTTCGTGTCAATCCAAGCAGTACTTCTCCATTTTTTCACATCTTACTGCTCCGTGCTTAACTTTTGGAAGTTAGTGTACTACGTAAAATATACAGAAATAATGTTGCCATACTTAGAGTAACTTTACTCATGAAAGAAATACAGGTTTACACCATCACTTTGTAAATGACTCCAATTTGACGTCATCTGATAATTTCTGAAAATTTAATATTATTTTTATCTCTGTCTGTATTTCTTTGTTTTGATTCATTAATATACATATTTCCTACGTTCCTGCCGCATTTCGTGTCAATCCAAGCAGTACTTCTCCATTTTTTCACATCTTACTGCTCCGTGCTTAACTTTTGGAAGTGAGTGTACTACGTAAAATATACAGAAATAATGACAGGTTTACACCATCACTTTGTAAATGACTCCAATTTGACGTCATCTTACAATTTCTGAAAATTTAATATTATTTTCATCTCTGTCTGTATTTCTTTGTTTTGATTCATTAATATACATATTTCCTACGTTCCTGCCGCATTTCGTGTCAATCCAAGCAGTACTTCTCCATTTTTTTCACATCTTACTGCTCCGTGCATAACTTTTGGAAGTGAGTGTACTACGTAAAATATACAGAAATAATGTTGCCATACTTAGAGTAACTTTACTCATGAAAGAAATACAGGTTTACACCATCACTTTGTAAATGACTCCAATTTGACGTCATCTTACAATTTCTGAAAATTTAATATTATTTTCATCTCTGTCTGTATTTCTTTGTTTTGATTCATTAATAAACATATTTCCTACGTTCCTGCCGCATTTCGTGTCAATCCAAGCAGTACTTCTCCATTTTTTCACATCTTACTGCTCCGTGCTTAACTTTTGGAAGTGAGTGTACTACGTAAAATATACAGAAATAATGTTGCCATACTTAGAGTAACTTTACTCATGAAAGAAATACAGGTTTACACCATCACTTTGTAAATGACTCCAATTTGACGTCATCTGATAATTTCTGAAAATTTAATATTATTTTTATCTCTGTCTGTATTTCTTTGTTTTGATTCATTAATATACATATTTCCTACGTTCCTGCCGCATTTCGTGTCAATCCAAGCAGTACTTCTCCATTTTTTCACATCTTACTGCTCCGTGCTTAACTTTTGGAAGTGAGTGTACTACGTAAAATATACAGAAATAATGTTGCCATACTTAGAGTAACTTTACTCATGAAAGAAATACAGGTTTACACCATCACTTTGTAAATGACTCCAATTTGACGTCATCTTACAATTTCTGAAAATTTAATATTATTTTCATCTCTGTCTGTATTTCTTTGTTTTGATTCATTAATATACATATTTCCTACGTTCCTGCCGCATTTCGTGTCAATCCAAGCAGTACTTCTCCATTTTTTCACATCTTACTGCTCCGTGCTTAACTTTTGGAAGTGAGTGTACTACGTAAAATATACAGAAATAATGTTGCCATACTTAGAGTAACTTTACTCATGAAAGAAATACAGGTTTACACCATCACTTTGTAAATGACTCCAATTTGACGTCATCTTACAATTTCTGAAAATTTAATATTATTTTCATCTCTGTCTGTATTTCTTTGTTTTGATTCATTAATATACATATTTCCTACGTTCCTGCCGCATTTCGTGTCAATCCAAGCAGTACTTCTCCATTTTTTCACATCTTACTGCTCCGTGCTTAACTTTTGGAAGTGAGTGTACTACGTAAAATATACAGAAATAATGACAGGTTTACACCATCACTTTGTAAATGACTCCAATTTGACGTCATCTTACAATTTCTGAAAATTTAATATTATTTTCATCTCTGTCTGTATTTCTTTGTTTTGATTCATTAATATACATATTTCCTACATTCCTGCCGCATTTCGTGTCAATCCAAGCAGTACTTCTCCATTTTTTCACATCTTACTGCTCCGTGCTTAACTTTTGGAAGTGAGTGTACTACGTAAAATATACAGAAATAATGTTGCCATACTTAGAGTAAATTTACTCATGAAAGAAATACAGGTTTACACCATCACTTTGTAAATGACTCCAATTTGACGTCATCTTACAATTTCTGAAAATTTAATATTATTTTCATCTCTGTCTGTATTTCTTTGTTTTGATTCATTAATAAACATATTTCCTACGTTCCTGCCGCATTTCGTGTCAATCCAAGCAGTACTTCTCCATTTTTTCACATCTTACTGCTCCGTGCTTAACTTTTGGAAGTGAGTGTACTACGTAAAATATACAGAAATTTAATGTTGCCATACTAAGAGTAACTTTACTCATGAAAGAAATACGGGATTACGCCATATAATACAAATTTTGAAGATGACAATCCGATTTTTGGCGTAAATGTGACAAGGATGGTAAGTCAGATAATATCCGAAAACTTGACTTTTTTCATCGTCCCGGAGCGGGACTCGAACCCGCGTCTCCCAGAAAACGCCCGGGTATGCTAACCACTACACCACCCAGAACGACCAAGTTTAAAGTTTCCGATCAATTTAAATTTAACCATCACAGGATTCGCTAGTCGAAGCAACCAGAATTCATGTTTAGCGAATCTGGAGGTTAAGAATCTTACCCCGTGTTTGCCCGGAGATGCAGAGAAATCATGAAAGAAATACGGGATTACGCCATATAATACAAATTTTGAAGATGACAATCCGATTTTTGGCGTAAATGTGACGAGGATGGTAAGTCAGATAATATCCGAAAACTTGAACATTTTCATCGTCCTGGAGCGGGACTCAAATCCGCGTCTCCCAGAAAGCGCCCGGGTATGCTAACCACTACACCACCCAGAACAACCAAGTTTCACGTTTCCGATCAATTTGAATATAACCATCACAGGATTCGCTAGTCGAAGCAACCGGCATTCATGTTTCGCAAATCTGGAGGTTAAGAATCTTACCCCGTGTTTGCCCGGAGATGCAGAGAAATCATGAAAGAAATACGGGATTACGCCATATAATACAAATTTTGAAGATGACAATCCGATTTTTGGCATAAATGTGACGAGGATGGTAAGTCAGATAATATCCGAAAACTTGAACATTTTCATCGTCCTGGAGCGGGACTCGAATCCCGCGTCTCCCAGAAAGCGCCCGGGTATGCTAACCACTACACCACCCAGAACAACCAAGTTTCATGTTTCCGATCAATTTGAATATAACCATCACAGGATTCGCTAGTCGAAGCAACCGGCATTCATGTTTAGTGAATCTGGAGGTTAAGAATCTTATCCCGTGTTTGCCCGGAGAAGCAGATAAATCATGAAAGAAATACGGGATTACGCCATATAATACAAATTTTGAAGATGACAATCCGATTTTTGGCGTAAATGTGACAAGGATGGTAAGTCAGATAATATCCGAAAACTTGAAATTTTTTTTCATCGTCCCGGAGCGGGACTCGAACCCGCGTCTCCCAGAAAACGCCCGGGTATGCTAACCACTACGCCACCCAGAACGACCAAGTTTCAAGTTTCCGATCAATTTGAATATAACCATCACAGGATTCGCTAGTCGAAGCAACCGGCATTTATGTTTAGCGAATCTGGAGGTTAAGAATCCTATCCTGTGATCCTGCCATGGTTACATTCAAATTAATCGGAAACTTGAGACTTGGTTGTTCTGGGTTGTGTGGTGGTTAGTATACCCGGGCGCTATCTGGAAGACACTGGTTCGAGTCCCGCTCCAGGACGATGAAATTTTCAAGTTTTTGAATATTATCTGACTTACCATCCTTGTCACATTTACGCCAAAAATCGGATGTCATCTTCAAAATTTGTATTATATGGTGTAATCCTGTATTTCTTTCATGATTTACCTGCTCCTCCGGGCAATCACAGGATAGGATTCTTAACCTCCAGATTTGCTAAACATGAATGCTAGTTGCTTCGACTAGCGAATCCTGTGATGGTTACATTCAAATTAATCAGAAACTTGAGACATGGTTGTTCTGGGTGGTGTAGTGGCTAGCATACCCGGGCGCTATCTGGGAGACGCCATCCTTGTCACATTTATTTACACCAAAAATTGGATTGACATCTTCAAAATTTGTAGTAACTTTACTTTTGTTAAAGATGTACCTATGTGCATAGGTAGACTTTATTATAGGCCATGATTAGAATATTGCGATGAATATTTGTGTAAAATTTAGAACATGTAGATCCATTTCTTAGGGCAAATTACTATATTATTTCATTATAGGCACACATTTTCTAGATTGGGGATTGACCCTTAATATTGATTATTTCTTCCATATGTGATAATCATTACTGCAAATATGGACAACTCAGATGGAATGGTCGCTCATTCTAACTGTAATAAAAATTTACTACAGATTGTAATCACATTATTACCATAAAGCCATAGAATCTGCTTAATAATTTAATTCAATTCTCACTTGTTACAAGTTGTAGAACTTTCTTTTAACGTTTTTTACTAAGATCACGTAACATTTCCCTTTCTGATGTTGGAGCCATAAATTGTGATGTCATTCCCAGTCTACCTGTGTGTAAGGTCGATGGTTTTATTTGAATGCACTATTTCTGTGTGTAAGCTTTCCTAAATATGTGAACTTTCCTGAATGTGGGTTGTTAGAGGTTCTTCGTAGTTCATTTACATTTTACAGAAATTGGTGTTGCGTGACTATCTGCCAGGGGTTGGCCATGTTTACTTTTGCTGTCAACATGTGTAGTCATTAGCAGAGTTATATTTTGCACTTTTTAACATGTGTAGTCGTTAGCAAAGTTACATTTTGCACTTTTTAACACGTGTAGTCATTAGCGGAGTTATATTTTGCACTTTTTAACTTGTTTATCCATTAGCAGAGTTAAATTTTGCACTTTTTAGCATGTGCAGCCATTAGCAGAGTTATATTTTGCACTTTTTAACATGTGTAGTAATTAATAGAGTTATATTTTGCACTTTTTAACATGTGCATCCATTAGCAGAGTTATATTTTACACTTTTTAACATGTGTAGTCATTAGCAGAGTTATATTTTGCACTTTTAACATGTGTAGTGATTAGCAGTTATATTTTGCACTTTTTAGCATGTGTAGCCATTAGCAGAGTTATATTTTGCACTTTTTAACATGTGTAGTCATAAGCAGAGTTACATTTTGCACTTTTTAGCAAGTGTAGTCATTAGCAGAGTTATGTATTTCACTTTATAACATGTAGTCATTAGCAGAGTTAAATTTTGCACTTTTTAACATGTGTAGCCATTAGCAGAGTTACATTTTTGCACTTTTTAACATGTGTAGTCATTAGCAGAGTTACATTTTGCACTTTTTAGCATGTGTAGTCATTAGCAAAGTTACATTTTGCACTTTCTGGCATGTGTTGTCATTAACAAAGTTATATTTTGCACATTTTAACATGTGTAGTAATTAGCAGAGTTATATTTAGCACTTTTTAGCATGTGTAGTCATAAGCAGAGATATTGCACTTTTTAACATGCATAGTCATTAGCAGAGTTATATTTTGCACGTATTTTTTTCAGATTCTTGCAATGTATGATGCCATAGATGCTACTGATGTGAACAAAACAGTGGAATATGTTAAAGGCTTACAACAAGAAGATGGGAGCTTCTTTGGAGATAAATGGGGTTAGCACTTAGTTCATTTTGTCTGTGTCTTTGTAAACATGCATGTACACTCAATGGACAAAACATTAGAAATACCTACCAAATAGCGTGTTGGTCCTCCTCTAGTAAGAATAACAGCCTGTACACACCATGGCATTGACTCCACCAGATGCTGGCGGCTTTCAGCACGTACTGCCAGCCATGCCTGTTGCAGCATTGTCCAAAACTCCGGCCAAGACGTTGATCCATGATCCATGGAGCTGATGTTCCACTTCACAGCACGCCAGAAAGCTTCCTCAGGGTTTAAATCCAGGGACTTAGGGGGCCACTGGATAGTTCCAAACTCAAATGAATGTTCCTCGGAGCCACATCTAGGTGGTTGCGGCTCGTTAGGGCGGTGCATTGTCTTGCAAAAAAGAACATTGGCCACAGGATGCACAAGTGCCATGAAAGCATGTAATACATGAAATATCACCCACAGTTGGGAAATGACACTCTGCCCTCAAATTCTCTTCAGTTTTGCATTGATCTTGAGAATGATGTAAATGATGAAAAAAAAAAAAAAGAGGAATTACGGGAATTCGCTTAAGACTGTCTTTGAATGGGTGTTAGGCTTCATCTTCTGCGATAGATGGCGCAAAATATCACTGCTTAAGCGTGGCCTTTTACATCTTGAGGGATTGTCCCAGAAGTTGGCGTCAGCGAATGACTGAAGACCTTACCATATTCAGAATGGCAGCGGTCTCTCGTTGGCTCCACAATGAAAAGACAAAATATGCGCTGTTACGTTTTAACCAATGACATTGTTTGGAGGAGGAGCTTAGCAAGTAGGCGTAGTTTCTGTCTCACATTGAAGTGTTTTCTGGTAATGTACACATTTTCTCTTCAAAAAATGAACGTACAGTAAAATTTAAGATGATTTATAGAAGACAAGATTCCAATCTCACTTCAGTGCCCATTCTTTGATTTCTATTTGGTTCAGATAATTAAAAAAATCAGACAGAAATGAGAGATACAAAATACGTGCTGTTACGTTTTAACCAATGACATTGTTTGGGGATGGAGCTTAATGGATAAGCATAGTTTCTGTCTCACATTGAAGTGTTTTCTGGTAATGTACACATTTTCTCTTCAAAAAACGAACGTACAGTAGAATTTAAGATGATTTATAGAAGACAAGATTCCAATCTCACTTCAGTGCCCATTCTTTGATTTCTATTTGGTTCAGATAATTAAAAAATCAGACAGAAATGAGAGATACAAAATACGTGCTGTTACGTTTTAACCAATGACATTGTTTGGGGGTGGAGCTTAATGGATAAGCGTAGTTTCTGTCTCACATTCAAGTGTTTTCTGGTAATGTACACATTTTCTCTTCAAAAAATGAACGTACAGTAGAATTTAAGATGATCTATAGAAGACAAGATTCCAATCTCACTTCAGTGCCTATTCTTTGATTTCTATTTGGCCTAGATAATTAAAAAAATCAGACAGAAATGAGAGATACAAAATACGTGCTGTTACGTTTTAACCAATGACATTGTTTGGGGGTGGAGCTTAATAGATAGGCGTAGTTTCTGTCTCAAATTGAAGTGTTTTCTGGTAATGTACACATTTTCTCTTCAAAAAATGAACGTGCAGTAGAATTTAAGATGATTTATACAAGACAAGATTCCAATCTCACTTCAGTGCCCATTTTTTAATTTCTATTTGGTTCAAATAATTAAAAAAATCAGACAGAAATGAGAGATACAAAATACGTGCTGTTACGTTTTAACCACTGACATTGTTTGGGGGTGGAGCTTAATAGATAGGTGTAGTTTCTGTCTCAAATTGAAGTGTTTTCTGGTAATGTACACATTTTCTCTTAAAAAAATGAATGTACAGTAGAATTTAAGATGATCTGTAGAAGACAAGATTCCAATCTCACTTCAGTGCCCATTCTTTGATTTCTATTTGGTTCAGATAATTAAAAAAATCAGACAGAAATGAGAGATACAAAATACGTGCTGTTACGTTTTAACCAATGACATTGTTTGGGGGTGGAGCTTAATAGATAGGTGTAGTTTCTGTCTCAAATTGAAGTGTTTTCTGGTAATGTACACATTTTCTCTTCAAAAAACGAACATACAGTAGAATTTAAGATGATCTATAGAAGACAAGATTCCGATCTCACTTCAGTGCCCATTTTTTAATTTCTATTTGGTTCAGATAATTAAAAAGTCAGACAGAAATGAGAGATACAAAATACGTGCTGTTACGTTTTAACCAATGACATTGTTTGGGGTTGGAGCTTAATAGATAGGTGTAGTTTCTGTCTCAAATTGAAGTGTTTTCTGGTAATGTACACATTTTCTCTTCAAAAAATGAACGTACAGTAGAATTTAAGATGATCTGTAGAAGACAAGATTCCAATCTCACTTCAGTGCCCATTTTTTAATTTCTATTTGGTTCAGATAATTAAAAAAATCAGACAGAAATGAGAGATACAAAATACGTGCTGTTACGTTTTAACCAATGACATTGTTTGGGGGTGGAGCTTAATAGATAGGTGTAGTTTCTGTCTCAAATTGAAGTGTTTTCTGGTAATGTACACATTTTCTCTTCAAAAAATGAACGTACAGTAGAATTTAAGATGATCTATAGAAGACAAGATTCCAATCTCACTTCAGTGCCCATTTTTTAATTTCTATTTGGTTCAGATAATTAAAAAAATCAGACAGAAATGAGAGATACAAAATACGTGCTGTTACGTTTTAACCACTGACATTGTTTGGGGGTGGAGCTTAATAGATAGGTGTAGTTTCTGTCTCAAATTGAAGTGTTTTCTGGTAATGTACACATTTTCTCTTCAAAAAATGAACGTACAGTAGAATTTAAGATGATCTATAGAAGACAAGATTCCAATCTCACTTCAGTGCCCATTTTTTAATTTCTATTTGGTTCAGATAATTAAAAAAATCAGACAGAAATGAGAGATACAAAATACGTGCTGTTACGTTTTAACCAATGACATTGTTTGGGGGTGGAGCTTAATAGATAGGTGTAGTTTCTGTCTCAAATTGAAGTGTTTTCTGGTAATGTACACATTTTCTCTTCAAAAAACGAACATACAGTAGAATTTAAGATGATCTATAGAAGACAAGATTCCAATCTCACTTCAGTGCCCATTTTTTAATTTCTATTTGGTTCAGATAATTAAAAAGTCAGACAGAAATGAGAGATACAAAAATACGTGCTGTTACGTTTTAACCAATGACATTGTTTGGGGTTGGAGCTTAATAGATAGGTGTAGTTTCTGTCTCAAATTGAAGTGTTTTCTGGTAATGTACACATTTTCTCTTCAAAAAATGAACGTACAGTAGAATTTAAGATGATCTGTAGAAGACAAGATTCCAATCTCACTTCAGTGCCCATTTTTTAATTTCTATTTGGTTCAGATAATTAAAAAAATCAGACAGAAATGAGAGATACAAAATACGTGCTGTTACGTTTTAACCAATGACATTGTTTGGGGGTGGAGCTTAATAGATAGGTGTAGTTTCTGTCTCAAATTGAAGTGTTTTCTGGTAATGTACACATTTTCTCTTCAAAAAATGAACGTACAGTAGAATTTAAGATGATCTATAGAAGACAAGATTCCAATCTCACTTCAGTGCCCATTTTTTAATTTCTATTTGGTTCAGATAATTAAAAAAATCAGACAGAAATGAGAGATACAAAATACGTGCTGTTACGTTTTAACCAATGACATTGTTTGGGGTGGAGCTTAATGGATAAGCGTAGTTTCTGTCTCACATTCAAGTGTTTTCTGGTAATGTACACATTTTCTCTTCAAAAAATGAATGTACAGTAGAATTTAAGATGATCTATAGAAGACAAGATTCGAATCTCACTTCAGTGCCCATTCTTTGATTTCTATTTGGCCTAGATAATTAAAAAAATCAGACAGAAATGAGAGATACAAAATACGTGCTGTTACGTTTTAACCAATGACATTGTTTGGGGGTGGAGCTTAACAGATAGGTGTAGTTTCTGTCTCAAATTGAAGTGTTTTCTGGTAATGTACACATTTTCTCTTCAAAAAGCGAACGTACAGTAGAATTTAAGATGATCTATGGAAGACAAGATTCCAATCTCACTTCAGTGCCCATTCTTTGATTTCTATTTGGCCTAGATAATTAAAAAAAATCAGACAGAAATGCGAGATACAAAATACGTGCTGTTACGTTTTAACCAATGACATTGTTTGGGGGTGGAGCTTAATAGATAGGCGTAGTTTCTGTCTCACATTGAAGTGTTTTCTGGTAATGTACACATTTTCTCTTCAAAAAATGAATGTACAGTAGAATTTAAGATGATCTACAGAAGGCAAGATTCCAATCTCACTTCAGTGCCCATTCTTTGATTTCTATTTGGCCTAGATAATTAAAAAAATCAGACAGAAATGAGAGATACAAAATATGTGCTGTTACGTTTTAACCAATGACATTGTTTGGGGGTGGAGCTTAATCGATAGGCATAGTTTCTGTCTCACATTGAAGTGTTTTCTGGTAATGTACACATTTTCTCTTCAAAAATGAACGTACAGTAGAATTTAAGATGATCTACAGAAGGCAAGATTTCAATCTCACTTCAGTGCCCATTCTTTGATTTCTATTTGGCCTGGATAATTAAATAAATCAGACAGAAATGAGAGAGTTCGTTTCTTCTCTACGGAAACACTGCCAAGCTAATTTCTGGCACCATCTAGCGTCAAAATTGGAATTCTTTCGAGTCAGATAGATTGAATTAAAAAAAAAAAAAAGATTCTAACTCATTTTTCGGAAAAATAACCGCGACACTTATTAGCTATGGGGTTGTTTTTATTTGTGTTCAAAATTTCAAACTCGACAAAGTGATAGTTTTTGAGAAAATGTGTACAAAAGAATTTGCGTTACAGATGTAGGACAGAATTCCGTTTCACTCCTTCAAAGACAGCCTTCAGAATCTCCTGTATATCATAAAATTATAACAAAAAATAAAATAAATTTGCAGAATCCGTTGTTTCGACAATGCGTTCCATAGTTCTGTAGTCAGACAACAAGATCCGTAGTAGTTCGCAGGTATGGATTCACTTGATACGATTTTCCAAGTGACAAAAGTGGCTAACTTTCTTTAGCATTTTGCTACAACTTCTTTCCCCATTTTAACATTTTTGCAACAGCATTTTTTAAGCCAGCTTAAACTTTGACCTGATGAGCGGTTAGTGGATAACTCTAACACACCGTACCACTGGCACGGCCAAATTTCAACTGTACGTGTTCTGGGTTCCCTCCAAAAACTCTGGCAAAATGAAAAATTTGCCGTGCAATTACTTCATCAGCATGCAGCTTGACTTCAGTGCAGCTCGTGTAACTCAGGTAAAGCATTTCACTTTTGCTAATATATTCTCGCCATCATAGTTCTGCTTTGTCAATACGAATTACCAACATTCTACAAGATATATCCTTTTAAGACATACATTTTCATATGTAATATCACCCACACACAGGTCATATAAAAATAATATGAACACCTACTTAACAATGGGAATAACCATCTTTGGCCCATATTACAGCTGTGAGACAGCATGGCATGCACACAATGAGGCACTGGGAAGTTGCCCGAAGCACACATGCCCATCTGGACTGCAGTAGAGCACAGAGGCGCCAGAGATGACGTGGTTGTGGGTTGACACATCAAACCCGTTGATCAGAATAATCCCACAAGTACATACATACATACATACATACATATCACTAAGCTGTTCTCTGAGATTCAGAGGTTAGCTCCAAAAAGAAATACAAACTTCCAGATATTTTTACTTACTGTTGTCTTATCAAACTTCTCCATTTACCGCGATCTTGACATACAACTCGTGCTTCACTGATATCCATTACACGCCGTACACAAGATCTTTTATACTTCATACTCATAATCTTTTTCTCATGCAGACACTCCTGAATCTGATCCACCCATGTCTTCCTTGGCCTTCCTCTGCCTTTCCTTCCTGCCAATGGGGCTGAAAAGATTTTCTTAATAAGCATTTCATCACTCATTCTTTCATACATACATACATACATATCACTAAGCTGTTCTCTGAGATTCTGAGGTTAGCTCCACCAAGAAATACAAACTACCAGATAATTTTTACTTACTGTTGCCATATCAAACTTCTCCATTTACAGCGATCTTGACATACAACTCGTGCTTCACTGATATCCATTACACGCCGTACACAAGATCTTTTATACTTCATACTCATAATCTTTTTCTCATGCAGACACTCCTGAATCTGATCCACCCATGTCTTCCTTGGCCTTCCTCTGCCTTTCCTTCCTGCCACTTGGGCTGAAAAGATTTTCTTAGTAAGCATTTCATCACTCATTCTTTCATACATACATACATATCACTAAGCTGTTCTCTGAGATTCAGAGGTTAGCTCCAAAAAGAAATACAAACTTCCAGATATTTTTTACTTATTGTTGTCGTATCAAACTTCTCCATTTACAGCGATCTTGACATACAACTCGAGCTTCACTGATATCCATTACACGCCGTACACAAGATCTTTTATACTTCATACTCATAATCTTTTTCTCATGCAGACACTCCTGAATCTGATCCACCCATGTCTTCCTTGGCCTTCCTCTGCCTTTCCTTCCTGCCACTTGGGCTGAAAAGATTTTCTTAGTAAGCATTTCATCACTCATTCTTTCATACATACATACATATCACTAAGCTGTTCTCTGAGATTCAGAGGTTAGCTCCAAAAGAAATACAAACTTCCAGATATGTTTACTTAGTGTTGTCGTATCAAACTTCTCCATTTACAGCGATCTTGACACACAACTCGTGCTTCACTGATATCCATTACACGCCGTACACAAGATCTTTTATACTTCATACTCATAATCTTTTTCTCATGCAGACACTCCTGAATCTGATCCACCCATGTCTTCCTTGGCCTTCCTCTGCCTTTCCTTCCTGCCACTTGGGCTGAAAAGATTTTCTTAGTAAGCATTTCATCACTCATTCTTTCATACATACATACATATCACTAAGCTGTCCTCTGAGATTCAGAGGTTAGCTCCAAAAAGAAATACAAACTTCCAGATATTTTTACTTACTGTTGTCGTATCAAACTTCTCCATTTACAGCGATCTTGACATACAACTCGTGCTTCACTGATATCCATTACCCACCGTACACAAGATTTTTTATACTTCATACTCATAATCTTTTTCTCATGCAGACACTCCTGAATCTGATCCACCCATGACTTCCTTGGCCTTCCTCTGCCTTTCCTTCCTGCCACTTGGGCTGAAAATATTTTCTTAGTAAGCATCTCATCACTCATTCTTTCAACATGGCCAAACCACCGAAGCATATTGGTCTCCACCTTGCTAACAAGATTTTGCTTCACATCACACAACTGCAATACATCTTCATTCGTCACACAATCAGATCGTGTATTGCCACAAACCCCACGTAAGTAACGCATTTCTCCAGCACACAAACGACTCCTATGTTTCTTCTGCAGTACCCAGGTTTCACTGCCATACATCAGAGTAGGAACAATTACAGTTTCATACACAGCCATGCGGGACTCTCTAGAGAACCCATCATTCCTATGAAAACCTCCCAGAGCAGCTATGACTTTCAAAGAAGAATTCACTCGCCTACTGATTTCACCATCCAACTTGTTCTCTCTGTCAAACATGCTTCCTAAATACACAAACTCGCTCACCTAGTCAATGACTGTGCCGTTTAGACTTATATTACATTCAGTGCTACCAGTTCCTCTCTCAAAACCAAAACTTTGGTTTTTCCTTTATTTATACTCAGTTTAAATTTCATGCAAACTTCGTACATCTGGGACAACATACTCTGCAACTCACTTTTGCTCTCTGCCAACAGGACAGTGTCATCAGCATACAGCAATCTGCACACACGGACATCACCAAGACATAAACCACTATTATCTATTTTGGCCTCACGCATGCATGCATCCATAAATATATTAAACAGCCATGGTGACATTACACAACCTTGAACTCCTGCACCAATAAAAAACCATTTTGATAAAACACCATTCACTCGTACACAAGCTCTACTACCAGCATACATGGCTTTTACACTATAAAGTAGATTCCCAGTAACACCGTATTCATTCAATACCTTCTATGTAACTGAGGTTGGGCGATTTCGTCCGCCAAAGAGCAACGGAGACATCGTTGTCGTGTTCCTGGGACCAGTCACGCATACCAACTTAGACCATGAATATAGGTAAGCAGAGCTAGGAGCTCCTAAGGTGGTAGAAACATCTCCAGAGGGTAGTCACGTGATGTGTGTCAACCACCGGCTTTCACGGTGCATAGTTCGTAACGGTACTAAAAATCATTATAGATTACTCGAAGTTAAGTGTGAGATTTGTAGTTGAAGGAAATTACGAAATACATTTGTACCATGGGGTAGACATGTTGTGCTATTGGATGCCAGCAAAGATTTGAGAATAAGATACAATCGTTTACATTTTATACTACATTTTATGATGAAATGCCTGCTTACATGTGGTAATGTTCGTTAAGATATACCGGGTGATCCAAAAGTAACAGAAAATTAAAAAAAAAATCAATAATTCACGAAGTATTTACAGTAATCAGATGCGGTTTTCACAGAAATGCACAGGGAGACGTGGGATTTTTTTGTGCATAACGCAGAAATTATGCACCAAAAAAAAATAGTTACATTTCTGGCCACCAGATGGCGCTGTAGGGTTCTGAGAGCGATTTAACGGCTGTATTTAAACAGAACCTCTGACTGACTTATCAGTGTGGGCCACCGATGGCCTAGTGGTCAGTGTTCGTAACTGCCTTGGAGAAGACCTCGGGTTCGATCCACTAAATATCCGCCTTGCATCGGATGGGCACGTTAAGCCGTCGGACCCCGGGTAAATAGCGGGGTCTTCCTCCCCCTTTCTACCTCGCTTCTGTGTGACCTTCCTATCGGCACTCTAGCCCAAATCTCCTAGCTTCCTACTTATACTAAGGGTTGTTTAAGACCTGGAGTCAGACACTCCCTTCCTAAAATCCTCTACATATGATCAGATCTGATCTACTAGAGCATTGAATGGGCACGTTAAGCCTTCTGACCCCCGGTAGTAAATAAGGGCGTCTTCTACCTCGCTTCCGTGTCACTTTCCTATCGGGCACTCTAGCCCAAATCTCCTAGCTTCCTATTTCTAAGGGTTGTTTAAGACCTGGGGTCAGACACTCCCTTCCTAAAATCCTCTACATATGATCTGATCTGATCTACTAGAGCATTGAATGGGCACGTTAAGCCTTCTGACCCCCGGTAGTAAATAAGGGCGTCTTCTACCTCGCTTCCGTGTCACTTTCCTATCGGGCACTCTAGCCCAAATCTCCTAGCTTCCTATTTCTAAGGGATGTTTAAGACCTGGGGTCAGACACTCCCTTCCTAAAATCCTCTACATATGATCTGATCTGATCTACTAGAGCATTGAATGGGCACGTTAAGCCTTCTGACCCCCGGTAGAAAATAAGGGCGTCTTCTACCTCGCTTCCGTGTCACTTTCCTATCGGGGACTCTAGCCCAAATCTCCTAGCTTCCTATTTCTAAGGGTTGTTTAAGACCTGGGGTCAGACACTCCCTTCCTAAAATCCTCTACATATGATCTGATCTGATCTACTAGAGCATTGAATGGGCACGTTAAGCCTTCTGACCCCCGGTAGTAAACAAGGGCGTCTTCTACCTCACTTCCGTGTCACTTTCCTATCGGGCACTCTAGCCTAAATCTCCTAGCTTCCTATTTCTAAGGGTTGTTTAAGACCTGGGGTCAGACACTCCCTTCCTAAAATCCTCTACATATGATCTGATCTGATCTACTAGAGCATTGAATGGGCACGTTAAGCCTTCTGACCCCCGGTAGTAAATAAGGGCGTCTTCTACCTCGCTTCCGTGTCACTTTCCTATCGGGCACTCTAGCCTAAATCTCCTAGCTTCCTATTTCTAAGGGTTATTTAAGACCTGGGGTCAGACACTCCCTTCCTAAAATCCTCTACATGTGATCTGATCTGATCTACTAGAGCATTGAATGGGCACGTTAAGCCTTCTGACCCCGGTAGTAAATAAGGGCGTCTTCTACCTCGCTTCCGTGTCACTTTCCTATCGGGCACTCTAGCCCAAATCTCCTAGCTTCCTATTTCTAAGGGATGTTTAAGACCTGGGGTCAGACACTCCCTTCCTAAAATCCTCTACATATGATCTGATCTGATCTACTAGAGCATTGAATGGGCACGTTAAGCCTTCTGACCCCTGGTAGAAAATAAGGGCGTCTTCTACCTCGCTTCCGTGTCACTTTCCTATCGGGCACTCTAGCCCAAATCTCCTAGCTTCCTATTTCTAAGGGATGTTTAAGACCTGGGGTCAGACACTCCCTTCCTAAAATCCTCTACATATGATCTGATCTGATCTACTAGAGCATTGAATTGGCACGTTAAGCCTTCTGACCCCTGGTAGAAAATAAGGGTGTCTTCTACCTCGCTTCCGTGTCACTTTCCTATCGGGCACTCTAGCCCAAATCTCCTAGCTTCCTATTTATAAGGGTTGTTTAAGACCTGGTGTCAGACACTCCCTTCCTAAAATCCTCTACATATGATCTGATCTGATCTACTAGAGCATTGAATGGGCACGTTAAGCCTTCTGACCCCCGGTAGTAAATAAGGGCGTCTTCTACCTCGCTTCCGTGTCACTTTCCTATCGGGCACTCTAGCCTAAATCTCCTAGCTTCCTATTTCTAAGGGTTATTTAAGACCTGGGGTCAGACACTCCCTTCCTAAAATCCTCTACATGTGATCTGATCTGATCTACTAGAGCATTGAATGGGCACGTTAAGCCTTCTGACCCCGGTAGTAAATAAGGGCGTCTTCTACCTCGCTTCCGTGTCACTTTCCTATCGGGCACTCTAGCCCAAATCTCCTAGCTTCCTATTTCTAAGGGATGTTTAAGACCTGGGGTCAGACACTCCTTCCTAAAATCCTCTACATATGATCTGATCTGATCTACTAGAGCATTGAATGGGCACGTTAAGCCTTCTGACCCCTGGTAGAAAATAAGGGCGTCTTCTACCTCGCTTCCGTGTCACTTTCCTATCGGGGACTCTAGCCCAAATCTCCTAGCTTCCTATTTCTAAGGGTTGTTTAAGACCTGGGGTCAGACACTCCTTCCTAAAATCCTCTACATATGATCTGATCTGATCTACTAGAGCATTGAATGGGCACGTTAAGCCTTCTGACCCCGGTAGTAAACAAGGGCGTCTTCTACCTCACTTCCGTGTCACTTTCCTATCGGGCACTCTAGCCTAAATCTCCTAGCTTCCTATTTCTAAGGGTTGTTTAAGACCTGGGGTCAGACACTCCCTTCCTAAAATCCTCTACATATGATCTGATCTGATCTACTAGAGCATTGAATGGGCACGTTAAGCCTTCTGACCCCCGGTAGTAAATAAGGGCGTCTTCTACCTCGCTTCCGTGTCACTTTCGTATCGGGCACTCTAGCCTAAATCTCCTAGCTTCCTATTTCTAAGGGTTGTTTAAGACCTGGGGTCAGACACTCCCTTCCTAAAATCCTCTACATGTGATCTGATCTGATCTACTAGAGCATTGAATGGGCACGTTAAGCCTTCTGACCCCCGGTAGTAAATAAGGGCGTCTTCTACTTCGCTTCCGTGTCACTTTCCTATCGGGTACCCTAGCCCAAATCTCCTAGCTTCCTATTTCTAAGGGTTGTTTAAGATCTGGGGTCAGACACTCCCTTCCTAAAATCCTCTACATGTGATCTGATCTGATCTACTAGAGCATTGAATGGGCACGTTAAGCCTTCTGACCCCCGGTAGTAAATAAGGGCGTCTTCTACTTCGCTTCCGTGTCACTTTCCTATCGGGTACCCTAGCCCAAATCTCCTAGCTTCCTATTTCTAAGGGTTGTTTAAGATCTGGGGTCAGACACTCCCTTCCTAAAATCCTCTACATGTGATCTGATCTGATCTACTAGAGCATTGAATGGGCACGTTAAGCCTTCTCACCCCCGGTAGTAAATAAGGGCGTCTTCTACTTCGCTTCCGTGTCACTTTCCTATCGGGTACCCTAGCCCAAATCTCCTAGCTTCCTATTTCTAAGGGTTGTTTAAGATCTGGGGTCAGACACTCCCTTCCTAAAATCCTCTACATGTGATCTGATCTGATCTACTAGAGCATTGAATGGGCACGTTAAGCCTTCTGACCCCCGGTAGTAAATAAGGGCGTCTTCTACTTCGCTTCCGTGTCACTTTCCTATCGGGTACCCTAGCCCAAATCTCCTAGCTTCCTATTTCTAAGGGTTGTTTAAGATCTGGGGTCAGACACTCCCTTCCTAAAATCCTCTACATGTGATCTGATCTGATCTACTAGAGCATTGAATGGGCACGTTAAGCCTTCTGACCCCCGGTAGTAAATAAGGGCGTCTTCTACCTCGCTTCCGTGTCACTTTCCTATCGGGCACTCTTGCCCAAATCTCCTAGCTTCCTATTTCTAAGGGTTGTTTAAGACCTGGGGTCAGACACTCCCTTCCTAAAATCCTCTACATATGATCTGATCTGATCTACTAGAGCATTTAATGGGCACGTTAAGCCTTCTGACCCCCGGTAGTAAATAAGGGCGTCTTCTACCTCGCTTCCGTGTCACTTTCCTATCGGGCACTCTAGCCCAAATCTCCTAGCTTCCTATTTCTAAGGGATGTTTAAGACCTGGGGTCAGACACTCCCTTCCTAAAATCCTCTACATATGATCTGATCTGATCTACTAGAGCATTGAATGGGCACGTTAAGCCTTCTGACCCCCGGTAGTAAATAAGGGCGTCTTCTACCTCGCTTCCGTGTCACTTTCCTATCGGGCACTCCAGCTCAAATCTCCTAGCTTCCTATTTCTAAGGGTTGTTTAAGACCTGGGGTTAGACACTCCTTCCTAAAATCCTCTACATATGATCTGATCTGATCTACTAGAGCATTGAATGGGCACGTTAAGCCTTCTGACCCCCGGTAGTAAATAAGGGCGTCTTCTACCTCGCTTCCGTGTCACTTTCCTATCGGGCACTCTAGCCCAAATCTCCTAGCTTCCTATTTCTAAGGGTTGTTTAAGACCTGTGGTCAGACACTCCCTTCCTAAAATCCTCTACATATGATCTGATCTGATCTACTAGAGCATTGAATGGGCACGTTAAGCCTTCTGACCCCGGTAGTAAATAAGGGCGTCTTCTACCTCGCTTCCGTGTCACTTTCCTATCGGGCACTCTAGCCCAAATCTCCTAGCTTCCTATTTCTAAGGGTTGTTTAAGACCTGGGGTCAGACACTCCCTTCCTAAAATCCTCTACATATGATCTGATCTGATCTACTAGAGCATTGAATGGGCACGTTAAGCCTTCTGACCCCCGGTAGTAAATAAGGGCGTCTTCTACCTCGCTTCCGTGTCACTTTCCTATCGGGCACTCTAGCCCAAATCTCCTAGCTTCCTATTTCTAAGGGATGTTTAAGACCTGGGGTCAGACACTCCCTTCCTGAAATCCTCTACATATGATCAGATCTGATCTACTAGAGCATTGAATGGGCACGTTAAGCCTTCTGACCCCCGGTAGTAAATAAGGGCGTCTTCTACCTCGCTTCCGTGTCACTTTCCTATCGGGCACTCTAGCCCAAATCTCCTAGCTTCCTATTTCTAAGGGTTGTTTAAGACCTGGGGTCAGACACTCCCTTCCTAAAATCCTCTACATATGATCTGGATCTGATCTACTAGAGCATTGAATGGGCACGTTAAGCCTTCTGACCCCCGGTAGTAAATAAGGGCGTCTTCTACCTCGCTTCCGTGTCACTTTCCTATCGGGCACTCTAGCCCAAATCTCCTAGCTTCCTATTTCTAAGGGATGTTTAAGACCTGGGGTCAGACACTCCCTTCCTGAAATCCTCTACATATGATCAGATCTGATCTACTAGAGCATTGAATGGGCACGTTAAGCCTTCTGACCCCCGGTAGTAAATAAGGGCGTCTTCTACCTCGCTTCCGTGTCACTTTCCTATCGGGCACTCTAGCCCAAATCTCCTAGCTTCCTATTTCTAAGGGTTGTTTAAGACCTGGGGTCAGACACTCCCTTCCTAAAATCCTCTACATATGATCTGATCTGATCTACTAGAGCATTGAATGGGCACGTTAAGCCTTCTGACCCCCGGTAGTAAATAAGGGCGTCTTCTACCTCGCTTCCGTGTCACTTTCCTATCGGGCACTCTAGCCCAAATCTCCTAGCTTCCTATTTCTAAGGGTTGTTTAAGACCTGTGGTCAGACACTCCCTTCCTAAAATCCTCTACATATGATCTGATCTGATCTACTAGAGCATTGAATGGGCACGTTAAGCCTTCTGACCCCCGGTAGTAAATAAGGGCGTCTTCTACCTCGCTTCCGTGTCACTTTCCTATCGGGCACTCTAGCCCAAATCTCCTAGCTTCCTATTTCTAAGGGTTGTTTAAGACCTGGGGTCAGACACTCCCTTCCTAAAATCCTCTACATATGATCTGATCTGATCTACTAGAGCATTGAATGGGCACGTTAAGCCTTCTGACCCCCGGTAGTAAATAAGGGCGTCTTCTACCTCGCTTCCGTGTCACTTTCCTATCGGGCACTCTAGCCCAAATCTCCTAGCTTCCTATTTCTAAGGGTTGTTTAAGACCTGTGGTCAGACACTCCCTTCCTAAAATCCTCTACATATGATCTGATCTGATCTACTAGAGCATTGAATGGGCACGTTAAGCCTTCTGACCCCCGGTAGTAAATAAGGGCGTCTTCTACCTCGCTTCCGTGTCACTTTCCTATCGGGCACTCTAGCCCAAATCTCCTAGCTTCCTATTTCTAAGGGTTGTTTAAGACCTGGGGTCAGACACTCCCTTCCTAAAATCCTCTACATATGATCTGATCTGATCTACTAGAGCATTGAATGGGCACGTTAAGCCTTCTGACCCCCGGTAGTAAATAAGGGCGTCTTCTACCTCGCTTCCGTGTCACTTTCCTATCGGGCACTCTAGCCCAAATCTCCTAGCTTCCTATTTCTAAGGGTTGTTTAAGACCTGTGGTCAGACACTCCCTTCCTAAAATCCTCTACATATGATCTGATCTGATCTACTAGAGCATTGAATGGGCACGTTAAGCCTTCTGACCCCCGGTAGTAAATAAGGGCGTCTTCTACCTCGCTTCCGTGTCACTTTCCTATCGGGCACTCTAGCCCAAATCTCCTAGCTTCCTATTTCTAAGGGTTGTTTAAGACCTGTGGTCAGACACTCCCTTCCTAAAATCCTCTACATATGATCTGATCTGATCTACTAGAGCATTGAATGGGCACGTTAAGCCTTCTGACCCCCGGTAGTAAATAAGGGCGTCTTTCTACCTCGCTTCCGTGTCACTTTCCTATCGGGCACTCTAGCCCAAATCTCCTAGCTTCCTATTTCTAAGGGTTGTTTAAGACCTGTGGTCAGACACTCCCTTCCTAAAATCCTCTACATATGATCTGATCTGATCTACTAGAGCATTGAATGGGCACGTTAAGCCTTCTGACCCCCGGTAGTAAATAAGGGCGTCTTCTACCTCGCTTCCGTGTCACTTTCCTATCGGGCACTCTAGCCCAAATCTCCTAGCTTCCTATTTCTAAGGGTTGTTTAAGACCTGGGGTCAGACACTCCCTTCCTAAAATCCTCTACATATGATCTGATCTGATCTACTAGAGCATTGAATGGGCACGTTAAGCCTTCTGACCCCCGGTAGTAAATAAGGGCGTCTTCTACCTCGCTTCCGTGTCACTTTCCTATCGGGCACTCTAGCCCAAATCTCCTAGCTTCCTATTTCTAAGGGATGTTTAAGACCTGGGGTCAGACACTCCCTTCCTGAAATCCTCTACATATGATCAGATCTGATCTACTAGAGCATTGAATGGGCACGTTAAGCCTTCTGACCCCCGGTAGTAAATAAGGGCGTCTTCTACCTCGCTTCCGTGTCACTTTCCTATCGGGCACTCTAGCCCAAATCTCCTAGCTTCCTATTTCTAAGGGTTGTTTAAGACCTGGGGTCAGACACTCCCTTCCTAAAATCCTCTACATATGATCTGATCTGATCTACTAGAGCATTGAATGGGCACGTTAAGCCTTCTGACCCCCGGTAGTAAATAAGGGCGTCTTCTACCTCGCTTCCGTGTCACTTCCCTATCGGGCATTCTAGCCCAAATCTCCTAGCTTCTTATTTCTAAGGGTTGTTTAAGACCTGTGGTCAGACACTCCCTTCCTAAAATCCTCTGCATATGATCTTATCTGATCTGACTTATCAGTGTGGGTTCTGTCATTACCTGCTGATGCCTATGGGTGGACCCGCCCTGCGGGTATAGTGAGTGATCAGTGTTGTGTGATTGATTGGGCTGTGAGTAAAGTTCCTGCTGTTGGTGAACACGGCGAGCTGCATGCCAAAGGGTATCAATGGATGCCAGGTAAGTTGCTATTGCTACGCATAAACATGTCTTTACGTGATAAAGCACTGTTAGTTAAATTGTTTTACCAGAACTCGCAAAGTTCAAGTGCAGCATTGCGCTCTTTTCGTTCAATGCATGGTATGAAACGTGGAAAAAGACCAATGTCTTGTTCGGCATTGAAGCAGATGGTGAAAAATTTTGAGGCAGCAAGTCCAAGCAGCAGGAGACCCTACTGTTTGGCAGCATGTCCAAGAAGCAGGAGACCCTTCTGTTTGGCAGCATGTCCAAGAAGCAGGAGACCCTACTGTTTGGCAGCATGTCCAAGAAGAAGGAGACCCTACTGTTTGGCAGCATGTCCAAGAAGCAGGAGACACCCTGTTTGGCAGCATGTCCAAGAAGCAGGAGACCCTATTGTTTGGCAGCATGTCCAAGAAGCAGGACCCTACTGTTTGGCAGCATGTCCAAGAAGCAGGAGACCCTACTGTTTGGCAGCATGTCCAAGAAGCAGGAGACACCCTGTTTGGCAGCATGTCCAAGAAGCAGGAGACCCTACTGTTTGGCAGGAAGTCCAAGAAGCAGGAGACCCTACTGTTTGGCAGCATGTCCAAGAAGCAGGAGACCCTTCTGTTTGGCAGCATGTCCAAGAAGCAGGAGACCCTACTGTTTGGCAGCATGTCCAAGAAGCAGGAGACCCTACTGTTTGGCAGGAAGTCCAAGAAGCAGGAGACCCTACTGTTTGGCAGCATGTCCAAGAAGCAGGAGACACCCTGTTTGGCAGCATGTCCAAGAAGCAGGAGACCCTACTGTTTGGCAGGAAGTCCAAGAAGCAGGAGACCCTACTGTTTGGCAGCATGTCCAAGAAGCAGGAGACCCTTCTGTTTGGCAGCATGTCCAAGAAGCAGGAGACCCTACTGTTTGGCAGCATGTCCAAGAAGCAGGAGACCCTACTGTTTGGCAGGAAGTCCAAGAAGCAGGAGACCCTACTGTTTGGCAGCATGTCCAAGAAGCAGGAGACCCTACTGTTTGGCAGGAAGTCCAAGAAGCAGGAGACCCTACTGTTTGGCAGCATGTCCAAGAAGCAGGAGACCCCCTGTTTGGCAGCATGTCCAAGAAGCAGGAGACCCTACTGTTTGGCAGCAAGTCGAAGAAGCAGGAGACCCTACTGTTTGGCAGCAAGTCCAAGAAGCAGGAGACCCTACTGTTTGGCAGCATGTCCAAGAAGCAGGAGACCCTTCTGTTTGGCAGCATGTCCAAGAAGCAGGAGACCCTACTGTTTGGCAGCATGTCCAAGAAGAAGGAGACCCTACTGTTTGGCAGCATGTCCAAGAAGCAGGAGACCCTACTGTTTGGCAGCATGTCCAAGAAGCGGGAGACCCCCAAACATCTGGTGCAATCGGGTCTGAGGTCGAACACGGAGTCGACACCCTATCGACAGCTTCACCACATGGGGAATGCAGTTCCTGTAAAGTTTCACAACAGACTGATGTTTCGTATGGTAGTGTGTGGAGCTCACTATGGATCATCCTTAAGAGATATCCCTACAAAATTCAGCATGTGCGTGAACTGCAACCTGCCGATTTCCCTAAGCGGCGAGATTTTGCGAATTGTGTGTTCCAGCGCATTAAAGATGGCGCGGACTGGCTGTTAACAGTCCTGTGGACTGACGAAGCTCACTTCACACTTCGTGGAAGTGTAAACACGCAAAACTGCAGCGAGTGGGCTGCAGAGAACCAACGTGCAGTTGTGGACAAACCCCATTCGTCAGCCAAAAGTTACAGTGTGCTGCGGTTTCACAGCTTCTTTTGTTATTGGCCCGCTTCTCTTTGAGGAAGTCCAGAGCTCTGGATTTCGAACCGTTACTGTCACAGGTGATCGTCATGCAGCGCTGTTAAGAAACAGCATTATCCCCACGCTTACAAGAGAGGCAAGCACTCCGTGCTGCCACATTCATGCGAGATGGAGCACTACCACACATTGCTGCTCCTGTGAAGCTACTGCTACGGTCAACGTTTGGAGAGAACCATGTCCTAAGTCGCTTCTTTCTGCACGAGTGGCTCCCAGGTCTCCAGACCTTGCACCTTGCGATTTTTGGTTCTGGGGCTACTTGAAGTCAACGGTGTGCAGAGTTCGGCCAACTTTATTGGCCACGTGGAAGGACTCAACCTGTCATCATGTTTCTGTCATGTCTTCGGTGTGAACTGTACTACACCACAACCCCAACTATGCAATCACCTGTGGCGCCATCTGGTGGTCGGAAATGTAACTATTTTGGTATTAAATTTCTGCATTATTCACAAAAATCCCACGTCTTCCTATGCATTTCTGTGAAAACCGCATCTGATTACTGTAAATACTTTGCGAATTATTGATTTTTCTAATTTTCTGTTACTTTTGGATCACCTGGTAGATGTAGTAGATATACGATTTATAGATCTTGAATAATAGTGCTGGTATGTACTGTTTGATCGGTAGTGGGATTACTTTGTTATTCCAAAGTGAAAAAATGAGGAAATCATGATTTAATTTAACATATCAGTTCCCACTGTATAAAAAGTTGAAATGCAGTTCACATATAAAAAGTAATGTGCAATTCAAACACATTACAAGCCTTACAAAAAAGAATCGGCTCAACATAAGACCAACAGTTATATTCATGGATTAAGTGTCTAAACAGGGTAGACCAAAAGACAAAAACAAAAGAAAAAATGAGATAAGTGGTCTCAGTCGTCGTAAAAAGGAATCATCCAAAATTTACAATTTAGGGATGTGCAGCATCTAATTTATTTTTTAATTAGGAGTGCAGGACTTTTGTGTAGCCCTTGAGAACTATTGATTTGCTACAAATTTTGAAGATGACAATCCGATTTTTGGTGTAAATGTGACAAGGATGGTAAGTCAGATAATATCCGAAAACTTGAAAATTTTTCATCGTCCTGGAGCGGGACTCGAACCCGCGTGTCCAAGAAAACGCCCGGGTATGCTAACCACTACACCACTCAGAACAACCAAGTTTCCGATAAATTTGAATTTAACCATGACAGGATTCACTAGTCGAAGCAACCGGCATTCATGTTTAGCGAATCTGGAGGTTAAGAATCTTATCCCGTGTTTGCCCGGAAAAGCAGATAAATCATGAAAGAAATACAGGATTATGCCATATAATACAAATTTTGAAGATGACAATCCGATTTTTGGCGTAAATGTGACAAGGATGGTAAGTCAGATAATATCTGAAAACTTGAACATTTTAATCGTCCTGGAGCGGGACTCGAACCCGCATCTCCCAGAAAATGCTCGGGTATGCTAACCACTACACCACCCAGAACGACCAAGTTTCAAGTTTCAAGTTTCAGATCAATTTGAATATAACCATCACAGGATTCGCTAGTCGAAGCAACCGGCATTCATGTTTAGCGAATCTGGAGGTTAAGAATCTTATCCCGTGTTTGCCCGGAAAAGCAGATAAATCATGAAAGAAATACAGGATTATGCCATATAATACAAATTTTGAAGATGACAATCCGCTTTTTGGCGTAAATGTGACAAGGATGGCAAGTCAGATAATATCTGAAAACTTGAACATTTTAATCGTCCTGGAGCGGGACTCGAACCCTCATCTCCCAGAAAATGCTCGGGTATGCTAACCACTACACTACCCAGAACGACCAAGTTTCAAGTTTCAGATCAATTTGAATATAACCATCACAGGATTCGCTAGTCGAAGCAACCGGCATTCATGTTTAGCGAATCTGGAGGTTAAGAATCTTATCCCGTGTTTGCCCGGAAAAGCAGATAAATCATGAAAGAAATACAGGATTATGCCATATAATACAAATTTTGAAGATGACAATCCGATTTTTGGCGTAAATGTGACAAGGATGGCAAGTCAGATAATATCTGAAAACTTGAACATTTTAATCGTCCTGGAGCGGGACTCGAACCCGCATCTCCCAGAAAATGCTCGGGTATGCTAACCACTACACCACCCAGAACGACCAAGTTTCAAGTTTCAGATCAATTTGAATATAACCATCACAGGATTCTCTAGTCGAAGCAACCGGCATTCATGTTTAGCGAATCTGGAGGTTAAGAATCTTATCCCGTGTTTGCCCGGAAAAGCAGATAAATCATGAAAGAAATACAGGATTATGCCATATAATACAAATTTTGAAGATGACGATCCGATTTTTGGCATAAATGTGACAAGGATGGTAAGTCAGATAATATCCGAAAACTTGAAAATTTTTCATCGCCCTGGAACGGGACTCGAACCCGCGTCTCCCAGAAAACGCTCGGGTATGCTAACCACTACACCACCCAGAACGACCAAGCTTCAAGTTTCCGATCAATTTGAATATAACCATCACGGGATTCGCTTAGTCGAAGCAACCGGCATTCATGTTTAGCGAATCTGGAGGTTAAGAATGTTATCCCGTGTTTGCCCGGAAAAGCAGATAAATCATGAAAGAAATACAGGATTATGCCATATAATACAAATTTTGAAGATGACGATCCGATTTTTGGCATAAATGTGACAAGGATGGTAAGTCAGATAATATCCGAAAACTTGAAAATTTTTCATCGCCCTGGAACGGGACTCAAACCCGCGTCTCCCAGAAAACGCTCGGGTATGCTAACCACTACACCACCCAGAACAACCAAGCTTCAAGTTTCCGATCAATTTGAATATAACCATCACGGGATTCGCTAGTCGAAGCAACCGGCATTCATGTTTAGCGAATCTGGAGGTTAAGAATCTTATCCCGTGTTTGCCCGGAAAAGCAGATAAATCATGAAAGAAATACAGGATTATGCCATATAATACAAATTTTGAAGATGACGATCCGATTTTTGGCATAAATGTGACAAGGATGGTAAGTCAGATAATATCCGAAAACTTGAAAATTTTTCATCGCCCTGGAATGGGACTCGAACCCGCGTCTCCCAGAAAACGCTCGGGTATGCTAACCACTACACCACCCAGAACGACCAAGCTTCAAGTTTCCGATCAATTTGAATATAACCATCATGGGATTCGCTAGTCGAAGCAACCGGGATTCATGTTTAGCGGATCTGGAGGTTAAGAATCTTATCCCGTGTTTGCCCGGAAAAGCAGATAAATCATGAAAGAAATATGGGATTACTGTCACGTAAATGAGACAAGGATTACCATCCTTGTCACATTTACGCCAAAAATCGGATTGTCATCTTCAAAATTTGTATTATATGGCGTAATCCCGTATTTCTTTCATGATATTGATTTGCTGTTTTAGAAAGCAAACAGAAAACTAATGTGTATTATCAAAATTAAAAAAAAACATACACACCATCTTTGCACCCCCCCGTCCCCAAGATCACAGTGAGGGCTGTCATTTGGCAAAATATATCATTTTTACAACATATATGCTGTGGCGGTTAGCCTGAAAATTTTGGTATTTCTATATATTAAAATCTGTGTACATCTAGGCTTTGGTTATTTTCAATTGCTTTCCTCACTAGTTCACAGTTGAATTTCCTTACGTCTTTGGTGATACTTTTTCGTATTGTCTTGCATAGCTCTCTATATATTCCACTTTAGAAGTCACATCTTCTTTGTTGTCCTCATCTCTCTTCTTTTTTGCGTCAACATTTTGTTTTTTCCTGATAATTTGTTCACATACAACTTGTTCTTAGACCCAGCTAATTTTGTTGCTGTGTCCATAACAGGTTTTTTACTTTTCTATTAACTTCAGAAATATCCACTTCTTCTGATGTTAGGCCTTCTAAAGCAGAGAATCTGTTCTTCAGTTCCAACTTGAAGGTATTATGGTGTTTTTTAAGGTTGGTTACGTCAATACATTTTGTTTGTCTATGAGCTTGCCACGTTCGAGTTTAGTGTTGAAGTGCATCTTACATCTCCCCAGTCTATGATCACTACCTGTGTTGAACTTGTTTAGCACACTGCAGTCTTCTATCACAAATTTTTTGTTACACATAATAAAATGAATTTCACTTGTCGTCCCATTTAGATGTCTCCATGTCCATTTCCTGTGTGGCTTTTTCGTGAAAAAGGAGTTCAAGATGAAAAAACCCTTCTGCCTCTGCAAACTCTACAAGAGTATTTCCACGCTGGTTTCTGTTGCCATGACCGAATTTACCTACTGAAGTTTCATTCTGTTGCCATTGCCCTATTTTTGCATTGAAATTTCCCATAATTATCTTCAAGTGCTGCTTACCTTTATTATTTAGATGATGAATTTCCTCATAAAATTCTTCAATTTCTTCTTCAGGATGACTTATGGTGGGGTGCATAAGTTTGGATAATCTTAGCCTGGTATCTTCTCGAAAGTTGGATAACGAGTCGTGCAGCTCTGTCAGAGGAACTTTCAACTTCTACAACTTTATCCTTCAGTTTCTTGTTTATTATAAATCCAACAGCACTAGTTCTGCCAGTATGAGTCCCACAATAGTAGAAGAGATGTCCACTTTTCAGTTCAATGAGATCTCCTTTTCTCCTTACCTCATTTAGCCCGACAATGTCCCACTTGATCCTTTGTAGTTCCTCTTCCAATTCAAGAAGCCTTGAATCAGTCCCATCGCCAAGCCCGTTCTTCAGTGAAAGAAAGTTTTGAATTCTGCATATGCCAGTTTGAAAGAAAGTCTGTGTGATGGCAGTAGAACTATTGACCTTGCTACAAGAAAAGCAAGGTCAAAGCCAGGTCTTACATGCTCTTTCATTGTAGAACATTCCCTGTCATTTGCTATTGCACCTGAAATTGGTGAGCTTGCTAAAACCTTAGCACAGGATGCGACTTCATTAAATATGTTGCAACTGAGCCGCACTACTGCATCATACAAGCTGAAGTATAGAGTTGGAAAAACCATTAAAGATTGACAGTTTTCCCAGTTAAGACGTGAATATTTTTCTCTGAATATTGATGAGAGTACTAATAAAGCCTCAGAATCTGTGTTAGCAGTATTAGTACGGTATTACTGCCAAGAGCAGAATAAAGCTGTTTTGAGACATTTGGCCTCACTAAAGCTTTGTGCATGCAATTCAGAAACAATCTATTTGGCAGTGGTTTCCTTGATAGAAAAAAATGGCAAAACTTGACTGCAGATTTTCTTGTTTTTATTTATTTGCCAAATGAATAATTTTACAATTGGAAAGAAAGGCAAAACTTTTTAAAATGTATGTTATGTGTGTAATTGGTTTATTTTATACAAATGCAAAATTTTTATTAACATTCTTAGTGTGGTATATGTTAAAGACAATATCATGTAGTTGTTGAAATCAAAGTTACTTAAATTTCCCTGAAGGAATTCCATTTTTTTAGCAACAAATTAATACTGCAAGCTCAACCCAAAAATAATTTACTGTTGTGAGCAAAAAGTATAGGTAGATAGTAAGTAATTCCCAAGTTGAAACCATTTTATCTTTCGAAGTATCTGTAACAGCTTTGCTCATAAGCATAATAATTAGAGGTACATTAATTTCAGGGAGATCAGCTGTGGCATATATGAGTTCAAAATTAAATTTTCAGCCCGCACTGCTTATACACCCTGGCTACGTATACGGCTTTTTTTTTGGCAAAGCAAAATGATGTAACAAAAAACGTTTTGGTTTGTTCCATTCTTTTTCCCCGCGGGAATATATCTCAATACAGAGGGAATAGAATAGCGATGTTACCACCATGTGCAATAAATTCCACCCACCCCTTCTTAAAAACAAGTTAGTAAAATCATGCAATGCATTCATTGATTATAATTCACTTGCCAACATACCAGAAATAATTACTCAAGTTATGAGGTTAATTGCTGTGGAATAAATCTCGGTCCTGTGCCCTGACCTTTGATCCCATTTCGATGACATTCAACAGAACCGGTTCAGTATACCTGCGAAGTAACATGATAAAGTTTTGTTGCAATCGCAGCATTTTTTACTTAAGTTATGATGCATAAGGGCTATGGAATAGATCCCGCTCCTATGTCCTAACCCATTTTGCCCATTTTCAATAGGATTGGTCCCCAGGCAGGCCCCTACAACATACTAAGATTTAATCCAAATCGAAGCATTTTTACGTAAGTTATGAGGCATAAGGGCTATGGAATAGATCCCGCTCCTATGTCCTAACCCATTTCGCCCATTTTCAATAGGATTCGTCCCCAGGCAGGCCCCTACAGCATACTCAGATTTAATCCAAATCGAAGCATTTTCACGTAAGTTATGATGCATAAGGGCTATGGAACAGATTCTGCTCCTATGTCCTAAGCCATTTCGCCCATTTTCAATAGGATTCGTCCCCAGGCAGGCCCCTACAGCATACTCAGATTTAATCCAAATCGAAGCATTTTTACGTAAGTTATGATGCATAAGGGCTATGGAATAGATCCCGCTTCCTATGTCCTAACCCATTTCGCCCATTTTCAATAGGATTCGTCCCCAGGCAGGCCCCTACAACATACTAAGATTTAATCCAAATCGAAGCATTTTTACGTAAGTTATGATGCATAAGGGCTATGGAATAGATCCCGCTCCTATGTCCTAACCCATTTCGCCCATTTTCAATAGGATTCGTCCCCAGGCAGGCCCCTACAACATACTAAGATTTAATCCAAATTGAAGCATTTTTACGTAAGTTATGATGCATAAGGGCTATGGAAGAGATCCCGCTCCTATGTCCTAACCCATTTCGCCCATTTTCAATAGGATTCGTCCCCAGGCATGCCCCTACAACATACTAACATTTAATCCAAATCGAAACATTTTTACGTAAGTTATGATGCATAAGGGCTATGGAATAGATCCTGCTCCTATGTCCTAACCCATTTCGCCCATTTTCAATAGGATTCGTCCCCAGGCAGGCCCCTACAACATACTAAGATTTAATCCAAATCGAAGCATTTTTACGTAAGTTATGATGCATAAGGGCTATGGAATAGATCCCGCTCCTATGTCCTAACCCATTTTGCCCATTTTCAATAGGATTCGTCCCCAGGCAGGCCCCTACAACATACTAACATTTAATCCAAATCGAAGCATTTTCACGTAAGTTATGATGCATAAGGGCTATGGAATAGATCCCGCTCCTATGTCCTAACCCATTTCGCCCATTTTCAATAGGATTCGTCCCCAGGCAGGCCCCTACAACATACTAAGATTTAATCCAAATCGAAGCATCTTTACGTAAGTTATGATGCATAAGGGCTATGGAATAGATCCCGCTCCTATGTCCTAACCCATTTCGCCCATTTTCAATAGGATTCGTCCCCAGGCAGGCCCCTACAACATACTAACATTTAATCAAATCGAAGCAGTTTTATGTAAGTTATGATGCATAAGGGCTATGGAATGGATCCCGCTCCTATGTCCTGACCTTTGACCGCACTTCACCCATTTTCAGTAGGGTTCATTCCCAGGTGGTCCCCTGCAATATACCAAAATTTCATCGACATCACGCAAGTTATGACGCATAAGGGCAATTACATCGATATTTATGCAAGTTTTGACGCATAAAGGGCAATGGAATGGATCCTGCTCCTATGCCGTGACCTTTGACCAATTCGTCCATTTTCAAAAAGGTTTGTCCCCAGGTGGTCCCCTACCACATACTGAAATGTCATCGAAATCGAACCGTTTTTATGCGAGTTATGGTGCCAACAGACAGACGGACGGACAAAGCTGGAGCATATACGCCTCTGCAACCTACGGTTGGAAAGCGTAAACAAGACATGGCAATAATTAATAGGTTACAAGGTTGAGGTCGGACATATAAGAGAGAGGTGACTCCAATAAAACTCGGAAAAAATCCTGGGGGCGGGGCGGGGGGGGGACTCCGCAGGGAATCGCCCTTGTTTCATGCTCCGAGCAACTAACTCTCTTTGAACTCATGAAGTCATCAGCTTCGCTCCGAGGCTAACGCAAGGACGTCACACGTTGCAAAGTTTATCAGTGACGTGTGCATTAATTGCATTTAGTTCGCCAAATCGCCTTTTCTCCAGTTCGCGTAGTTCTACGTCATCACGGAAAGTAAAATGACGCAACGCAGAAGTTATACTTCTAGTTTTAAGCTAATGGTAAGTAAATATGTTTTTCCGAATCCTGGAAAAACATCAGAACTTTTGACGATTATTTCGAGCTTCACTGAAGCAAACATTGTTTCTAAACACTACGGTGAAACGCCAGAAGACAGCGAAAGTGATGCAGACGACTCAAGTTTTTTTTTTTTAGATGATGAACTTTTAAAACTTTTTAATTTGGACAGTGAAGTTTCTGATTTTGATGGATTTGATTGAAAAAAATATGTGTACCATATATTTTCAGAATGTTGTGCGTGTATTTTTTAAATTCTTGAGGTATAAATGTTTTATAATTGGATGACGATGATGGGCATATTCATTGGAAGCACATACAGGAGCATTAGCCATAGAATTTTAGAACATAGAAAAGATGTTTCGAAAGCCAATCCTAATACTGCCTTGTCTATTTTGACAATGAAAGACACATCTGCAGTTCCCCACTGGAACGGAGCAAAACGAATTGCTTCTTTTGACAATCGTCTTGCCCTCCGTTACCGTGAAAGCGTAGAAATTATTTTCAACTCAATGACTTGCAACTCCGAATCTCCTCTCTACATTCCGTTGATCTGGAGATCAATTCTAAGTTTTGGCAACAAAAATAGGAAACATTCAAATGTTGAATCTGGCAACAATGTTAGTCCTCCATTGGCGTGATGAAGACCTAAGATAAGGTCGAAAGCTTCCAACTTACGAACTTTCTGTAAAAGTTTTAAGTTAACGTAACTAGTGTGATCAAGTTGCCTTTATTTGGTAAGACTTCATGAAATTCTCTGGTTCTGTTCCTTACCATCCTTCCTATGCTTATAAGTTAGATCCATTTTAGAAGTTTTTGTTACCATGTTGCCATTAAATCTACCCCAAACATCTTGAAACTTCTACAAAGGGATAGGGACAAAGTTGAAAACCTGGACCTCCCAGGAGTTTACTGCATTCCCATCTCTTCTTCTACTGGGGATAACTTATACATTGGAAGCACATACAGGAGCATTAGCCATAGAATTTTAGAACATAAAAAAGATGTTTCGAAAGCCAATCCCAATACTGCCTTGTCTATTTTGACGATGGAAGACATATCTGCAGTTCCCCACTGGAACGAAGCAAAACGAATTGCTTCTTTTGACAATCGTCTTGCCCTCCATTACCGTGAAAGCGTAGAAATTATTTTCAACTCAATGACTTGCAACTCCGAATCTCCTCTCTACATTCCGTTGATCTGGAGATCAATTCTAAGTTTTGGCAACAAAAATAGAAAAATTCAAATGTAGAATCTGGCAACAATCTTAGTCCTCCATTGGCGTGATGAGGACCTAAGATAAGGTCGAAAGCTCTCAACTTACGAACTTTTTGTAAAAGTTTTCAGTTAACGTAACTACCGTGATCAAGTTACCTTTTTTTGTTTTATAATTGGTTTAAGTGCCTTATGAATTCTTCAAGTAAATTTTTATAAAATAGGTAGTGTTATCCTTAAGATTGAATCTTGTTTAATTGATATTTTTATTTATTATTTGAAAGATCAGGTACTATATTTTTATCTACGTGATGTTTTTAAGATTCCGCGGCAGTACTCCCCACCCTACTGCGAAGGTGCAGCGTTTCTGGTGATTTTTTTTTATTCCACCCCGATTTTAGCACGTCTTTGTAAAAAAAGATCATGCTTATGTTACCAGTTTGTCCGTCCATCAGTCCGTCCGTCCGTCCGTCTGTACCCACGCTATCTCTCGCAACTATTAGTCCGATTCGAAAAATTCTTTTTGCATTCGGAAGCTTTAAATATGCGAATGACGATCCTTCATTTCGTTTTTTTTACTATGCACAATTTTGCCGCCAGAGGGCGTGAATGCAGATGATGTCGAATTCAAAAATACCTTTTATTCCGCATATTTGCTTTTAAACATCCGATTGAAAAAATTCTTTTATCTTTCGATTCCATTTATGTTGAAGAGTATTTTAGATATATTTACTTTTTCAAATTACGCATAGATTTTCCACTAGGGGGCGTGAAAGCAAATGACATTTTCCCCGATAACGCTTCTTCTAAAACTCCGATATGAAAAATCTTTGCTTCAGCGGATGCACCTCGTGATGGAAAATCTTTTGCATATAATTTCAAATTTTTGGTAAAGAATACTTTAGCCACCAGGGGGCGTAAGTGTTAATTTCTGTTTCTGACGTATTTGCCATAAAATATGAGCTTCTAAAATATCGATTGAAAAAATTCTTTCGTGTAGTGATGCCACTCACATCGATAAACCTTTTGGAATATTTTTTTCTTAAAATATTCCACAGTTTCTCCGCCAGGGGGCGTAGATGTATATATTATTTTTGTCAATATCTCTACTTCTAGGAGTCCGATTTGAAAAATTCCTTCTTTGTTAGATAGGGTTTCCAGTGTGACATGTTTTTCATATATTTTCAAGTAATTCATAGACTTTCCGCTAGGGGGCACAAAGGTAAATTGCGTTTTCTGCTTCTAAAACTCCGATTTGAAAAATTCTTCCTGTATCGCATGCAAGACCTGATGGAAAATATTTTCCCCATAATTTATAATGTTTGGTAAAGCATGGTTTGGCCACCAGGGGGCATAAGCGTCAATATCTGCTTCTGATGTATTTGTAGCAAAATCGGGGCTCCTGAAAACTCGACTAAGTTTTTGTTTTTCTTGGACCGATAGTGCTCATATGGAAAAACCTTTTTGAATACTTTCTTCCTAAAATAATGCATGGTTTTCCCACCAGGAGACGTAAAGTCACACCTTATTTTTGTCGATATCTCTGTTTCCAAGAGTACGATTTGAAAAATTCTTTCTATGTTGGAGAGCGTTTCCGGTGTGAAATGTTTCTCATATAAATTCATGTTTTTCTTAACGCACAAGTCTTGCAACCATAGGGATTAAAGACCCGATTGAAAAACTTCTTTCTTCCGTCAGATACTTTTGTTTTCCATACCGGTTCCATTGACTTTGAATAGCTTTGATAAATTTAATTTGCGTCAGAACGGATTCAAAAGACGTGCTTATTACACCCGAAAATTCCGTGTCATCTTTCTTGTTTATCGTTGCGGCTTATACGTCAGTGTGGCTTATTTACCCCCCCGAAATTACGATTACGACACTAATAGTTACAGAAATAATTTTGTTGTGCTAGGGGAGGGGGGTACCCACACATGTTCGTTTATGTCTCGAGTTTATGCATTTTCGCTGTTTGGGAGACGCCGATGATTTCAGGTTTGCAAACTCCTCTGGAGCGGGGAGCGCCAACCAGAGTGACTGAACTTTAAAAATTTATACCACATGAACTAGTGGGCAGAAAAATAAACCACTTGATTTTTTATGAATATAAACTTAGTAAAATTATATTGAACAGGTCACCATGTAAATGCCTTATTCGTGGTTTAAGGTAAATGCTATTGATCATCACCATGGCCCTCATAGCAATCTTGACACATATCGCGTGACTAACCCGCTTGACTGCGTAAACGGGAGAAGCTCTGTCTACCATATTCATGGTCTCAGTTACCAACAAGGCACGCCGAATAGGTCGGGTGTCATCCGCAAACGCCGATGACGCCTCTATAGCTCGCACGTCGGCACTCATGAGACATTTCTTTTTTGCCGAATATGTCAGGTGTCATCCACCACGCCTATGAGGCCTCTATAGCTCGCGTGTCGGGTGTTATCCGCCACGCCTTTATAGCTCGTAAGTTGGAGTTTTCGAGACATTTCTTTTTCGCCGGATATCTTGCTTGTCGGGTGTCACCCTCCATGCCGTGACATTTTTATAGCTCGCGGGATAGCTTGTATGTCGGGGCTGGCAATCCAAACCCGAACTTTCACTGCTAAGTTATGGCCTCTACTACAGATATATACTGAAGAGCAATTGAATTAGAGACAGCAGGTGTTATGAAAATGTGGCGCTGTGGGCGGCCCTGTAAATGGAAACGACATGAAGTATACAGCGATCCAACAATATAAGGAGTGATGCGACGGGAATCAGTAAGAGTCGGACGCAGTATGTCTAAGACAAAGGATCTAAGCACATTTCATCGTCGGCAAATTGTCGGGGCCCGACGAATGGGTCATTCCATCTTGGAAGTTGTGCAGGCACTGGGATTTTCACGAGCCACTGTGTCACGGGTGCACCGTGTGTACATCAAACCCGGTAAAACCATCCCTGCAAGGGCCAACTGCCGTGTACACAACGACGTGTGGATGAGCGGGGTCATCGTCGGCTAGCTCGCATTGTAACAGCGGATAGATGGGCCACAGTGCAAGAAATCACTGGGCAATTTAACGCTGGTGCACAAAAACGTGTAAGCAGCCACACCATCCAGAACCATCTCCTCGCTATGGGGTGCAGAAGCCATCGTCCCACGAAGGTACCGCTGCTGACCGCACATCACAGGGTGCAAAGATTAGCATGGGCGCGGGAACATCGCCACTGGACCCTAGACATGTGGGAAAATGTTGCCTGGACTGATGAGTCGAGATTCACGTTCGTACATGCGGATGGCAGGATACGAGTACGGCGCAAACCACATGAAGCGATGGATCCTTCTTGCCAGCAGGGTACTCTTCAAGCTGGTGGGGGTGGCATTCTCGTCTGGGGACTGTTTACGTGGACTGAAATGGGACCCCTGGTACGTGTGACATCGTTCCTCACAGGCCAACGTTACCGGGATATCCTGGACGACCATTTGCTCCCGTTTGTGCGTCTTCAACATCTCACTGGGGACCTCATCCTGCAACAAGACAATGCAGCTCCCGAATTGTATCCGAATGGTTGGATAAACACTCCACCGACGTGAGCTGGCTTCCTTGGCCAGCTAGGTCACCTGACCGAGAACATCTGGGATGCCATCGAGAGAGATGACCCCCTCCATGAAATCTTCGTGAACTGTGGGAGCTTGTTCAGGGGTCGTGGATCCGTATGGCTTCCCAACGCTTCCGGTGTCTTGTCGAGTCCATGCCGAGACGAACCGCCGCCGTCATTAGGCGGCGGTTCGTCTCGGCATCATAGAGACAATGCAGCTCCCGAATTGTATCCGAATGGTTGGATGAACACTCCACCAACGTGTCCTCGCTTCCTTGGCCAGCTAGGTCACCTGACCTCAGCACATCTGGGATGCCATTGAGAGAGATGACCCTCCTCCATGAAATCTTCGTGAACTGTGGGAGCTTGTTCAGGGGTCGTGGATCCGTATGGCTTCCCAACGCTTCCGGTGTCTTGTCGAGTCCATGCCGAGACGAATCGCCGCCGTCATCAGGACGAAAGGTGGTGCTACACGTTACTAGACAGGTATCTCTAATTCAGTTGCTCTTCAGTGTATATACTTTTTAAATAAAACTACATTCTGAGATTTAAAAATAAATTTTTTCGATATACTAAAAATCTAACTGGGGGTTGAAGCAGTTTTGCTGAAAACTTCGGATTTTTTTACTGATGACCTCTTTCTCAGGTTGGCATTTCTGGGTTTGCTGTATTATTTTTGGGGACACCTTCCCGTGTTCCCCAGCATTCATTTGCATGGTCAATTGCTGCACTGTTGCGCGTCGATTGCCCTTTACGCAGTTTCCATAGGCCACGTTCTCCTCTGGAGTCGATGGCTTTTGGAGCTTGACAGTTGTGACGTCGGGAGACAGTCGATGGGCCGGCAGACCTTTACTACAGCACCTCACGAACAGCCCACGAAGCCTGCTGTTTCTAAGATGCTTCCACTCTTGTCGCCATAGCTGATGATCATTAATGCAATCAAGAACATGAAGCGGGGAAAAGCTCCAGGAGAAGATGGAATTACTGTAGACATCATACAAGAAGCAAGTGGAGAAATCGAAACAGTACTCGCCCAAATTTTCACTCGATGCCTTAATGAAGGAAAGATTCCTGAGGATTGGAACACCGCTACAATGATCCTGCTACATAAGAAAGGTGACATTGAGGATCTCGGAAACTACAGACCTATCAGCCTCCTATCAGTGGTTTATGAAATCTTCACTAAAGTTCTTTCACACCGCTTGAAGGTAACACTGGACATGGCTCAACCGAGAGAACAAGCTGGATTCAGGAGTGGCTACAGCACAATAGATCATATCCACGTGCTGAGAGAACTAATTGAAAGAGCGAGGGAATATGAACTTCCATTGTGCATGGCTTTTATCGATTATGAAAAAGCCTTTGATTCGGTGAAACCA
Source organism: Macrothele yani (assembly GCA_039090855.1). Lineage (NCBI taxonomy): Eukaryota > Metazoa > Arthropoda > Arachnida > Araneae > Macrothelidae > Macrothele > Macrothele yani. The sequence continues at coordinate 10,009,840 of CM077034.1, read as the reverse complement.
TCAGCAGTTGCAATGGCTCTGAAATCCTGCGGTATTGAAGATGCATACATTAATATTATTAATAACATCTATGAAAATGCAAGTGCAAAGATTAGGCTGTTTGAAAATACAACACACATAAAAATTGGAAAGGGAGTGAGACAAGGTGACACCATATCTCCGAAGCTCTTTAATGCCACATTGGAAAATGTCTTTCAATCACTGAACTGGGAAAACAAAGGGATAAAGATTAATGGAGATTATCTAACCCACCTTCGTTTTGCTGATGACGTAGTCATTTTTGCAACTACCCCATCAGAGCTGCAGAGTATGATCCAGGAACTTGCTGACAACAGTAAAGAAGTGGGATTAAAAATGAACTTTCAGAAGACAAAAGTGATGTTCAATGCTTTTACAAGAAATGAAGATTTATCGATTGATGGAGAAAAGCTGGAGATAACAGACACGTACGTTTATCTTGGACAGCAGATATCAAGTGAGGGTCACATTGATGAAGAAATTAATCGGCGTACAAAACTTGCCTGGAGAGCTTTTGGAAGAAACAGCATAATTTTCAAGAGCAATATGCCATTATGTCTTAAAAGAAAAGTGTTTGATCAATGCATCCTTCCAGTGCTTACGTATGGTGCAGAGACGTGGACCTTAACTAAAAGAGACATACAAAGGCTGCAGACAACTCAAAGCAGCATGGAGAGGTGCATGCTTGGTGTAATCAGGAGAGATAAGAAGAGGAACACGTGGATCCGAAAAATGACAAGAGTGGAAGACATCATGATCAGAGTTAAATCCCTGAAATGGCAATGGGCTGGACATACTGCCAGAAGGACAGATCATCGATGGACAGCTGAAATTTTAGATTGGATTCCAAGGGACAGGAAAAGACCCAGAAGAAGACCACATGGGAGATGGGTGGATGAAATTCGAAAGTATGCAGGGGTGACATGGAGGAGACTGGCACAAGACAGACCGTTGTGGAGGAAACTTGGGGAGACCTTCGTCCAGCAGTGGATTGATAACGGTTGACAATGATGATGATGATGATGATGCGTTGTTTATAAAATAACGTGGACAGAGCGATGACATCGTCCGTTTACAAAATCTCCACGTATTTGATGCATATTAACCTGCTTGAACGTCCGTCAAATCACTACCTCTGCCCATTGTGCTCCCGTGATGTACTATGGCTCATCTGTCCTAACCGGCCACTTACATCTCCGCGTGTTCGACCTTGTCATGTGCACTCTGTGACACACCTGGGCAAGTGCACTTTGATTCCAGGGGTGGTCATACACTGCCGGACAATTGCTAAGGACGGATGACAATAGCAACCATAAAATGGAAGGCAGGAAAATATGGAAATTAGCATGAGTACGAGATACAGTAAGACGTGTTGTGCGTATGCAAATTTTGGATTGCCGAACTTGTTCGTGACGTCATAGCGCTGATAAGAGATATAAAGGATTTGACGCGTATTGACCGTTGTTGTTCAAACGCAAAGTTGAAAGGGAAAGATTCAATTGACGAACTTGCAATTTTCAGTATGTCTTCCCGACATCAACTAGATGATTTTACGCGTGGCCGTATTATTGGCAAGATTGAAGAAGGGCGAAAAATAACAGATGTTGCCAGGGAGTTCGACGTCAGCCACAGTGTTGTTTCAAGGCTTTGGAAATCATTTCAAACAAATGGAGAGTGTAGCAAACGTCACGGGGGAGGTCGTGTTCGCAGTACTACACCTACAGAAGATCGGTACATAGTGCTATCAACAAAAAGACACCGGCGCAGCACAGCTAGTGAGGTAGCAAATCAGTTTATGGCTGCTACTGGCAAGCGGATCTCCCGAAAAACTGTCGCCAGACGTTTGCATGAAGGAGGACTATACGCCCGCCGTCCTGTTGTGTGCATCCCATTGTCCAGACGTCACCGTACCGCCCGTTTGCAATGGTGCCATCAACATCGCAATTGGACTGATAACGACTGGTCTGCTGTCCTCTTCTCAGATGAGAGTAGATACAGTCTGTCGTCTGATTGTCGACGACAACTGATCTGGCGTGATAGTGGTACTGCATATTGTCCAGCAAACATACAGGATATCCGACATGTAGTGTCATGGTATGGGCTGGCATCATGATCAATGGCCGTACGTCCCTCTATGTGCTTCCAACTGGGACTATGACTGGCCAACGATACTTTAATGATGTTCTGCTACCTCATGTTCGCATGTTCCGTGGTGCTGTCGGTGATAGATTCATTTTCATGGACGACAACGCAACATGTCATCGAACAGTCGCTGTCCTGGAGTGTCTTGAGAGCGAGGATATTGAACGCCTCGTAGGGCCAGCACGTTCTCCAGATCTGAATCCCATTGAAAATGTGTGGCATGCTTTGGGGAGGAGTCTTGCTGGTCGCCAATGCCCTCCAATAAACAAGGACACCCTCATCCGTGCACTGACAGAGGAATGGGATAAATTACCCCAACAGCTGCTTGATAATGTTGTGCAAAGCATGACACGACGTGTGGAATCTTGCATCGCCCTCCATGGTGGCCATATCCCGTATTGACATCTTACGCCGGAACGCCTGCGGACGGTAATTGCATTTTTTTCACGTTTACGTATTCTGCACAAAATGGCCTGTTTGTCCCTTGAACACGTTCCAAAGCCTTCTGGATTTCAGAGCACAATAAATTGTCTTTCTTGTAATGTCCTGGCATTCTGACATTATTATATTTCACTTGGCCACACTTACTTTTTTATGCGCTATATAGCCGTTTATGATCTGTCCTTAGCAATTGTCCAGCAGTGTATTATTCTGATATGACCGTGTATAGAAACAATGCAGTTTCGTGACAAAAAGATTTGCATATTTATGTTAAGTACATATGTACCCCCAAATGAACTGCTTGCTGATTTGGGGACACCATGCCACTTTGTCCTCAAATTAGTGTTTCAGTATCTGGTCACAATACTTATGATATATCTTTTTTTTGTTGAATAGGTGAGGTCGATACTCGGTTCACCTTTTGCTCTGTTGCATGCCTCGCTCTTCTGGTAAGTGTCCATAAAATTTTTAATTTTTTCATTCATTTTTCTCTAACTCTTGTTTAAAAAATAGTTTGTGTATGGTACACTGAAGAGCAGTTAAATTAGAGACAGCTGGCATTATGCAAATGTGGCGCTGTGGGCGGCCCTGTAAATGGAAACGACATGACGTTTGCAGCGGTCCAACAATCTAAGGAGTGATGCGACGGGTATCAGTAAGAGTCGGACGCAGTATGGGTAAGATGAAGGATCTAAGCGCATTTGATCGTGGGCAAATTATCAGAGCCAGACGAATGGGTCACTCCATCTCGGAAGTCGTGCAGGCACTGGGATTTTCACGAGCCACTGTGTCACGGGTGCACCGTGAGTACATCCAATCCGGTAAAACCATCCCTACAAGGGCTAACTGCCGTGGACAACAGCATGTGGATGAGCGGGGTCATCGTCGGCTAGCTCGCATTGTAACAGCGGATAGACGGGCCACAGTGCAAGAAATCACTCAGCAATTTAACGCTGGTGCACAAAAACGTGTAAGCAGCCACACCATCCAGAACCATCTCCTCTCTATGGGGTACAGAAGTCATCGTCCCACGAGGGTACCGCTGCTGACCGCACATCCACAGGGTGCAAAGATTAGCATGGGCGCGGGAACATCGCCACTGGACCCTAGACATGTGGGAAAATGTTGCCTGGACTGATGAGTCGAGATTCACGTTGGTACATGCGGATGGCAGGATACGAGTACGGCGCAAACCACATGAAACGATGGATCCTTCTTGCCAGCAGGATACTCTTCAAGCTGGTGGGGGTGACATTCTCGTCTGGGGACTGTTTACTTGGACTGAAATGGGAGGTGTGACATCGTCCCTCACAGGTCAACGTTACCGGGATATCCTGGACGACCATTTGCTCCCGTTTGTGCGTCTTCAACATCCCACTGGGGACCTCATCCTGCAACAAGACAATGCAGCTCCCGAATTGTATCCGAATGGTTGGATGAACACTCCACCGACGTGGCCTCGCTTCTTTGGCCAGCTAGGTCACCTGACCCCAATCCCATCAAGCACATCTGGAATGCCATCGAGAGAGATGTTTGAGGCTCTGACCCCCTCCATCAAATCTTCGTGAACTGTGGGAGCTTGTTCAGGGGTCGTGGATCCGTATGGCTTCCCAACGCTTCCGGTGTCTTGTCGAGTCCATGCCGAGACGAATCGCCGCTGTCATCAGGGCGAAGGTGGTGCGAAATGTTACTAGACAGGTTTCTTTAATTCAATTGCCCTTCAGTGTATAATGTAATGTTTTTTTTTATTTAAAGTAGTTAAAAAGATGTACATTATTTAGTGCTCTGTTGTTCAGATTTTAATCACATCCTGTTTTAAAATAGGGCCGCCTCGATGCCATTGACTTAGAGAAAGCTGTGGATTTTGTTTTGTCGTGCATGAATTTCGATGGAGGCTTTGGATGCAGACCAGGTTCAGAAACTCATGCTGGACAGGTTAGAATCTCAATATTGTTTTTATGAATGGCGGTACACTGGTGTCCAAAATTGATGTCACACACAAAAAATCTAAATAATGAAAAGTCCCCGTGACAGGGTTTAATGACAGTTGGCGCAGATATGCATGCATCAATAATGCAGAAATGCACAACAGCAGAGTAGTAGAATGTACATGCACGCACGTATGCTATATACGGATAGTTTCTAAATAATTAGCAGATTTTACAAATAGTTTTTGCTTGTAAATAAAAAAAATAATTGTGGAATAACTTTTTTACGGGTCTTATAGAGGTTATTTTTCATGAAAGTTGGTTGTCAAATTTTCGAACTAAAGCCTAGTTCGTCATCAGGACTATGTCACTGGAGTAGTTGCTGCCACTCAATTGGAAGAGTCCATCCGCAATTATCGTTAATTGTGGTACTTCTTCTTCTTGCTATTTTGATCCCTTCTTCTAGTTTCCTCTTTACTAAGTTTGACTGGTGGGCGATTATTTTCACTGAGTCCCAATTTATGGAGTGTCCACTTGCTTGTATATGTCTGTCTAGCCCTGTTTTGTTCCCAATGTTCCTAATAGCTGCTTGGTGTTCTTTCATTCGGACCTTAATACTTCTCCCTGTTTCTCCAATATAGCTGAGTCCGCAGTTACAGTCGATGCAGTAAATTACTCCTTCCTGCAATTGGATGTCCAATTCTTTCTGCTTTAAAGCTACTCAAAAAGATCTTCACAAAGAAGAATTAAAGGAAATATTGGCAGAAAACAATTACCCCTCCCCATATGTTGAGAAAATATTTAAACAAGTGCCAAAAAAGAAGCAGGAAAAAACCAACTTCAAATTCACCAGCAAAATTACGTACCACAAGGGACTTTTTGAGAAACTGAAAAGGATCGAAGCAAAATATAATATCAGGCTAGCTCCAGATCTTAATAACAAAATAAAGATCAGCTATATTGGAGAAACAGGGAGAAGTATTAAGGTCCGAATGAAAGAACACCAAGCATTGGGAACAAAACAGGGCTAGACAGATATATACAAGCAAGTGGACACTCCATAAATTGGGACTCAGTGAAAATAATCGCCCACCAGTCAAACTTAGTTAAGAGGAAACTAGAAGAAGGGATCGAAATAGCAAGAAGAAGAAGTACCACAATTAACGATAATTGCGGATGGACCCTTCCAATTGAGTGGCAGCAACTACTCCAGTGACATAGTCCTGATGACGAACTAGGCTTTAGTTCGAAAATTTGACAACCAACTTTCATGAAAAATAACCTCTATAAGACCCGTAAAAAAGTTATTCCACAATCACTATGAATAGAGGTGCCATAAATGCATTTACAACTAAAAAAAATAAATAAAAATGTTATTTACAGGGCAGCCCATGGACACACGTGCAAAGTCACAGGTGCACATTCTCAGCCATCTCTCTCTCTAATAAATGTTTTTATTTCGTGAAAGTCCCTCTTAAACCAGACTTTACAACTCAAACAACAATGAAAAACAATCTGCTGTATTTTGAAGTGTGTGCTGCAATTTGTTGATGAGTTATGGTTGACACTTAAAAAAAATGACTGACTGACTGGCTGACTGACTAATAAATAAATAAATAAATAAATAAGTAAATCATAATATTTATTATTATATATATTGGGTATATAAATATGTTTTGAGGGATTTGAGATGAACAAAACACGTTGTTGGAGAACAGAAACAATATTTTAATATTAATCGAAGTATGCTCCCTCTGAAGCTACAACTTTACCCCATTTTTCGGGCAGTGAACGTATGCCCCGAAGGAAGAATTCCGGTTCCTTGGAAGAGATCCAGTTGTCCAGCCAATTTTTGATGTCTTCATAAGAACTAAACCGTTCTCCAGAAAGTGCTGACTGCATCGACCGGAACAAATGGTAATCCGATGGCACAATATCTGGCGAATATGGCAGAACTTCGTGGTCGGATCCTTCTAAGTACTTTTTCACAGGTTGAGAAACGTGGTCTTGCGTTGTCGTACTGTAAGATGACTTTGTTGTGTCTATTCTCCCATTCCGGCCGTTTTTGCGTGAGAGCTCGTTTTAAACGCATTAATTGGGTTCGATACCGATCGTCAGTAATTGTTTCTGACGGTTTGAGCAGTTCATAGTGGATCACACCATTCTGGTCCCACCAGATACACAGCATTACCTTTGAACCATGGATATTGCGTTTTGGCGTTGAAGGACCTGGTTCACCTGGCTTCACCCATGCTTTCTGCTGTTAAGGGTTATCATACCATATCCATTTCTCGTCGGCAGTAATAATGCGATGCAAAAAAAAACTTTCTTTTTTGCTTTTGAAGCAGCAATTCGCTATGGTTTTTAGACGTTAAAGGTCTCTTTCCGGCAAAGCATGTGGAACCCAATTTCCTTCTTTTTGCACCATTCCCATGGCAGCTAAACGTTGTGAAATGCATGGTTGACTAACAGTTAATGCTGCTGCTAGTTCTTTTTGGGTCTGGCATGGATCCTCGCCGAGTAAAGCTTCCAATTCGGCATCAGCAATTTTTTTGGGTGGTCCAGAACGTTCTTTATCACTGACATCGAAATCGTTCCTTTTGAATCGTCTAAACTAATACTCACATGTTTTTATGGATGAGGAATGTTCACCATAGATTTCTGACATTAAGCGATAGCTGTCGGCAGCACTTTTCTTGGCAATAAAGTAATGCACTAACACTTCCCACAAATGCTGTTTTGTCGGGACGAAAGTTGCCATTTTCCATCGAGTAAAACAAATACGTCTTCGCACCTCAATCGAACGTCGTATACTGACTCTGACAGCTGGCGTCTCGTACTGCGATATCGCAGTGTTGCCACCTTAAAATACGTGCGAGCAGTAATAAGTACGACACCGAACGGAAATTCCTCAAAACTTATTTATATACCCAATATAATAATAAATATTATAATATTTAACAATGTATAATTATTATATAATATATTTATTAAATAGTTTCCAAATTATTAGCAGGTTTTGCACATAGATTTTGCTTGTAGATTAAAAAAATAAAAATGTTATTTGCAGCAATTAAAACACTTACTCAAGGCCTTTATTCATATGAATATATATAATTCTATTTTAACTTGAAAAACTTTCAATTATTTTTTACATCTTCTTAGTTCTTTTGTTTTTACAGACGTTTATGGCCTCTAGATTTTATCAAGGCCTGTTCTCAATGCATAGGAACTGTATCAAAAGTTTCATTTACACAGAAAGAATTTAAATTTTATTGCCAGGTTCCTCTTGCAGCTTACAGTTATTAAATTAAAATCATTTCCTTTTGTATTTTGTAAATTTATGTTTTTGAATCAATTTGGTGAAAATGCTAGTTATAATTTTTGAAGGTTCATTGGTGGAACTGGTTTTTTTTTTTTTTTTTTTGGATATAAAAACTTTCTCTATTAGTTTCTTGTTTTTATGAGGTCCATAGTTCAATATTTTAATATTTTGCCATAAAAGTTTATTTCATACACATTGCTGCACATTCAATTCAATTGCAGTGTACTTAATTTTGTCCCAATTGGAATCTGTAAAGTTCTAAAAATTATTTATTGTTTTATTAATTTTTCTTTAAATTATCTTATTCTATTGTTACTGTGTTTCATAAAGTAATGGATTTTGGTTAGTAAGAACTACCAAAAATATATTTTATGGGGTAATATACACTGCTGGACAATTGCTAAGGACAGATCATAAACGGCTATATAGCGCATAAAAAAGTAAGTGTGGTCGGATGCCAAGTGAAATAAAATAATGTCAGAATGCCAGGACATTACAAGAAAGACAATTTATTGTGCTCTGAAATCCAGAAGGCTTTGGAACGTGTTCAAGGGACAAACAGGCCATTTTGTGCAGAATACGTAAACGTGAAAAAAATGCAATTACCGTCCGCAGGCGTTCCGGCGTAAGATGTCAATACGGGATATGGCCACCATGGAGGGCGATGCAAGATTCCACACGTCGTGTCATGCTTTGCACAACATTATCAAGCAGCTGTTGGGGTAATTTATCCCATTCCTCTGTCAGTGCACAGATGAGGGTGTCCATGTTTATTGGAGGGCATTGGCGACCAGCAAGACTCCTCGCCAAAGCATCCCACACATTTTCAATGGGATTCAGATCTGGAGAACGTGCTGGCCATACGAGGCGTTGAATATCCTCGCTCTCAAGACACTCCTGGACAGCGACTGTTCGATGACATGTTGCGTTGTCGTCCATGAAAATGAATCTATCACCGACAGCACTACGTAACATGCGAACATGAGGTAGCAGAACATCATTAATGTATCGTTGGCCAGTCATAGTCCAAGTTGGAAGCACACAGAGGGACGTACGGCCATTGATCATGATGCCAGCCCATACCATGACACTACATGTCGAATATCGGTCCCTTTCCTGTATGTTTGCTGGACAATATGCAGTACCACTATCACGCCAGATCAGTTGTCGTCGACAATCAGACGATAGACTGTATCTACTCTCATCTGAGAAGAGGACAGCAGACCAGTCGTTATCAGTCCAATTGCGATGTTCATGGCACTATTGCGAACGGGCGGTACGGTGACGTCTGGACAATGGGATGCACACAACAGGACGGCGGGCGTATAGTCCTCCTTCATGCAAACGTCTGGCGACAGTTTTTCGGGAGATCCGCTTGCCAGTAGCAGCCATAAACTGATTTGCTACCTCACTAGCTGTGCTGCGCCGGTGTCTTTTTGTTGATAGCACTATGTACCGATCTTCTGCAGGTGTCGTACTGCGAACACGACTTCCCCGTGACATTTGCTACACTCTCCATTTGTTTGAAATGATTTCCAAAGCCTTGAAACAACACTGTGGCTGACGTCGAACTCCCTGGCAACATCTGTTATTTTTCGCCCTTCTTGAATCTTGCCAATAATACGGCCACGCGTAAAATCATCTAGGTGATGTCGGGAAGACATACTGAAAATTGCAAGTTCGTCAATTGATTCTTTCCCTTTCAACTTTGCGTTTGAACAACAACGGTCAATACGCGTCAAATCCTTTATATCTCTTATCAGCGCTATGACGTCATGAACAAGTTCGGCAATCCAAAATTTGCATACGCACAACACGTCTTACTGTATCCCGCACTTATGCTAATTTCCACATTTTCCTGCCTTCCATTTCATGGTTGCTATCGTTGCTATTGTCATCCGTCCTTAGCAATTGTCCGGCAGTGTATAATCAAATAATAGCTACACACTATATGTACAACTGTTTCACACGTTATATACGTTCTATGCGTTGTGTGCATATTTGCAGCAAAATCATCTTGGCATTTATATATCATATATGACTAGGAATATTATTACAAGTTTCAATTATTATATCATCAAGGACTCACCTTGTATTGGTATTCCAAATTAGTAAGCTTCATCCTGTATCTTGAAATTAAAAATATGTATCTAGCGTGTCACCACGTAGAATTATCGTATTGCAAATAGGCCCAATTGAAATTTGCGACCAGGGTTTAAACTCAAATAAAACACGACTATGGATATCATACAAAGAGAGTGTGAAAGAATTATATACAATGCAATTAAAAAACCATTTACCATCAATCATTAAAAGAAGGAATGGACATAATCAATGACAATCCAACCAGACCTTAAATAAAATTTCGTCAATTATTGAAAAACGCCAGACAATCTCTGCAGCACGCACAGGACTCCACACAAACCACCGGACATGTTTCAGCACGACTGACTTTCGGCCATTATCAACGGTATGCATCCTGGATCAATGTTCAAAGTTGTTATATATCTAGGTCACCTCGGCATCACCTCCGCTACAGTTGCTCCACGTCGACTTCTTCTGTCATCGTTACATATACGTGTATTCACGTGTGAGTCACATCCACGCCATCTATTGGATTAATTCCGGGATTGCTGTCGCTGTTCTTATTTCGTAAGTATATGTTATTTCTTTTATTTTCCTTTTTGTTGTTAAATTTCGTATTATTTTCTTGCTGTATTAGGTATTTCCACGGATATGGGATATCCTTCGGAGTAGACGTATTGCAATTGGAGCTTTGGGTTTTCTCAATTGTTATAGCCTCAGACCACAAAATTTGATTATGTTTATTGTGGGAAGTTAAGATTTTACTATTTTCCCAATCGGGTATTAACTCATTTATCATACAATGTTGTATAAGTGATGTTTTTTCTTCCTTTTTAATCCAATTACTATAGTGCTCATTCAACCTCATTTTAAACCTTCTTTTAGTACTACCAATGTAGTATTTGTCTAAAAGGAAGAAAAAACATCACTTATACAACATTGTATGATAAATGAGTTAATACCCGATTGGGAAAATAGTAAAATCTTAACTTCCCACAATAAACATAATCAAATTTTGTGGTCTGAAGCTATAACAATTGAGAAAACCCAAAGCTCCAATTGCAATACGTCTACTCCGAAAGATATCCCATATCCGTGGAAATATCTAATACAACAAGAAAATAAAATAAATAACATATATACTTACGAAATAAGAACAGCGACAGCAATTCCAGAATTAACCCAATAGATGGCGTGGATGTGACTCACACGTGAATACACGTATATGTAACGATGACAGAAGAAGTCGACGTGGAGCAACTGTAGCGGAGGTGATGCCGAGGTGACCTAGATATATAACAACTTTGAACATTGATCCAGGATGCATACCGTTGATAATGGCCGAAAGTCAGTCGTGCCGAAACATGTCCGGTGGTTTACGTGGAGTTGTGTGCGTGTTACAGAGATTATCTGGCATTGTTCAATAATGGACAAGAGTTTTGTTTGAGGACTTTTGGATAGTCCTTGATTATGTCCATTCCTGCTTTTAAAGATTGACGAAACCTGTTGATGATAAATGGTTTTTTAATTGCATTGTATATAATTATTTCACGCACTCTTTGTATGGTATCCATAGTTGTGTTTTATTTGAACTTAAACTCTGGTCGCAATTTCAATTAGGCCTATTTGCAACAGGAATATTCTACGTGTCCAAGACACGCTATATGCATACTTCAATTTCGAGATACTAGATGAAGAATCCTAATATGAAATACCTCTACAAGGTGAGTGTTGGATGACATAATAAATTAAACATATAATAATATTCCTAGTCATATATGATGAATGAATGCAAAGGTGATTTTGCTGCAAGTATGCACGCGACACATAGAACATATATAACGTGTGAAACAGTTGTACATATAGTGTGTAGCTATTATTTAATTACTGTGTTTCATGCTTTGCAGGTTTGCAGCAAGTTTTCTGTTCAATGGTTGTGTCTGCAGATACATTTTATTTTTATACAACTCTGCACAAGAGAAAAGGATTGCCATTCACGCATGAGAAGGAAGCATGTGCGTGACAGCGTGGCTGTCTAAAAGTGATGCACAGGTTCCTACAGTCCTTAAAGTCCTTAAAAAAGTGCTTATTTTTATACAACTCTGCACAAGAGAAAAGGATTGCCATTCACGCATGCGAAGGAAGCATGTGCGTGACAGCATGGCTGTCCAAAAGTGATGCACAGGTTCCTACAGTCCTTAAAGTCCTTAAAAAAGTGCTTATTTTTATACAACTCTGCACAAGAGAAAAGGATTGCCATTCACGCATGCGAAGGAAGCATGTGCATGACAGCATGGCTGTCCAAAAGTGATGCACAGGTTCCTACAGTCCTTAAAGTCCTTAAAAAAGTTCTTATTTTTATACAACTCTGCACAAGAGAAAAGGATTGCCATTCAAGCATGCGAAGGAAGCATGTGCGTGACAGCATGGCTGTCCAAAAGTGATGCACAGGTTCCTACAGTCCTTAAAGTCCTTAAAAAGTTCTTATTTTTATACAACTCTGCACAAGAGAAAAGGATTGCCATTCAAGCATGCGAAGGAAGCATGTGCATGACAGCATGGCTGTCCAAAAGTGATGCACAGGTTCCTACAGTCCTTAAAGTCCTTAAAAAAGTGCTTATTTTTATACAACTCTGCACAAGAGAAAAGGATTGCCATTCAAGCATGCGAAGGAAGCATGTGCTTGACAGCATGGCTGTCCAAAAGTGATGCACAGGTTCCTACAGTCCTTAAAGTCCTTAAAAAAGTGCTTATTTTTATACAACTCTGCACAAGAGAAAAGGATTGCCATTCAAGCATGCGAAGGAAGCATGTGCGTGACAGCATGGCTGTCTAAAAGTGATGCACAGGTTCCTACAGTCCTTAAAGTCCTTAAAAAGTTCTTATTTTTATACAACTCTGCACAAGAGGAAAGGATTGCCATTCACGCATGCGAAGGAAGCATGTGCGGGACAGCATGGCTGTCTAAAAGTGATGCACAGGTTCCTACAGTCCCTAAAGTCCTTAAAAGTTCTTATTTTTATACAACTCTGCACAAGAGAAAAGGATTGCCATTCACGCATGCGAAGGAAGCATGTGCGTGACAGCATGGCTGTCTAAAAGTGATGCACAGGTTCCTATAGTCCTTAAAGTCCTTAAAAAGTTCTTATTTTTATACAACTCTGCACAAGAGAAAAGGATTGCCATTCACGCATGCGAAGGAAGCATGTGCGTGACAGCATGGCTGTCTAAAAGTGATGCACAGGTTCCTACAGTCCTTAAAGTCCTTAAAAAGTTCTTATTTTTATACAACTCTGCACAAGAGGAAAGGATTGCCATTCACGCATGCGAAGGAAGCATGTGCATGACAGCATGGCTGTCCAAAAGTGATGCACAGGTTCCTACAGTCCTTAAAGTCCTTAAAAAAGTGATTTTTATACAGCACAATTGCCATTCAAGCATGTGTGCGTGACAGCATGGCTGTCTAAAAGTGATGCACAGGTTCCTACAGTCCTTAAAGTCCTTAAAAAGTTCTTATTTTTATACAACTCTGCACAAGAGAAAGGATTGCCATTCACGCATGCGAAGGAAGCATGTGCGGGACAGCATGGCTGTCTAAAAGTGATGCACAGGTTCCTACAGTCCCTAAAGTCCTTAAAAAGTTCTTATTTTTATACAACTCTGCACAAGAGAAAAGGATTGCCATTCACGCATGAGAAGGAAGCATGTGCGGGACAGCATGGCTGTCTAAAAGTGATGCACAGGTTCCTACAGTCCTTAGAGTCCTTAAAAAGTTCTTATTTTTATACAACTCTGCACAAGAGAAAAGGATTGCCATTCACGCATGAGAAGGAAGCATGTGCGTGACAGCATGGCTGTCCAAAAGTGATGCACAGGTTCCTACAGTCCTTAAAGTCCTTAAAAAGTGCTTATTTTTATACAACTCTGCACAAGAGAAAAGGATTGCCATTCAAGCATGCGAAGGAAGCATGTGCGTGACAGCATGGCTGTCTAAAAGTGATGCACAGGTTCCTACAGTCCTTAAAGTCCTTAAAAAGTTCTTATTTTTATACAACTCTGCACAAGAGGAAAGGATTGCCATTCACGCATGCGAAGGAAGCATGTGCGGGACAGCATGGCTGTCTAAAAGTGATGCACAGGTTCCTACAGTCCCTAAAGTCCTTAAAAAGTTCTTATTTTTATACAACTCTGCACAAGAGAAAAGGATTGCCATTCACGCATGCGAAGGAAGCATGTGCGTGACAGCATGGCTGTCTAAAAGTGATGCACAGGTTCCTACAGTCCTTAAAGTCCTTAAAAAGTTCTTATTTTTATACAACTCTGCACAAGAGAAAAGGATTGCCATTCACGCATGCGAAGGAAGCATGTGCGTGACAGCATGGCTGTCTAAAAGTGATGCACAGGTTCCTACAGTCCTTAAAGTCCTTAAAAAGTTCTTATTTTTATACAACTCTGCACAAGAGGAAAGGATTGCCATTCACGCATGCGAAGGAAGCATGTGCATGACAGCATGGCTGTCCAAAAGTGATGCACAGGTTCCTACAGTCCTTAAAGTCCTTAAAAAGTGCTTATTTTTATACAACTCTGCACAAGAGAAAAGGATTGCCATTCAAGCATGCGAAGGAAGCATGTGCGTGACAGCATGGCTGTCTAAAAGTGATGCACAGGTTCCTACAGTCCTTAAAGTCCTTAAAAAGTTCTTATTTTTATACAACTCTGCACAAGAGGAAAGGATTGCCATTCACGCATGCGAAGGAAGCATGTGCGGGACAGCATGGCTGTCTAAAAGTGATGCACAGGTTCCTACAGTCCCTAAAGTCCTTAAAAAGTTCTTATTTTTATACAACTCTGCACAAGAGAAAAGGATTGCCATTCACGCATGAGAAGGAAGCATGTGCGGGACAGCATGGCTGTCTAAAAGTGATGCACAGGTTCCTACAGTCCTTAGAGTCCTTAAAAAGTTCTTATTTTTATACAACTCTGCACAAGAGAAAAGGATTGCCATTCACGCATGAGAAGGAAGCATGTGCGTGACAGCATGGCTGTCCAAAAGTGATGCACAGGTTCCTACAGTCCTTAAAGTCCTTAAAAAAGTGCTTATTTTTATACAACTCTGCACAAGAGAAAAGGATTGCCATTCAAGCATGCGAAGGAAGCATGTGCGTGACAGCATGGCTGTCTAAAAGTGATGCACAGGTTCCTACAGTCCTTAAAGTCCTTAAAAAGTTCTTATTTTTATACAACTCTGCACAAGAGGAAAGGATTGCCATTCACGCATGCGAAGGAAGCATGTGCGGGACAGCATGGCTGTCTAAAAGTGATACACAGGTTCCTACAGTCCCTAAAGTCCTTAAAAAGTTCTTATTTTTATACAACTCTGCACAAGAGAAAAGGATTGCCATTCACGCATGCGAAGGAAGCATGTGCGTGACAGCATGGCTGTCTAAAAGTGATGCACAGGTTCCTACAGTCCTTAAAGTCCTTAAAAAGTTCTTATTTTTATACAACTCTGCACAAGAGAAAAGGATTGCCATTCACGCATGCGAAGGAAGCATGTGCGTGACAGCATGGCTGTCTAAAAGTGATGCACAGGTTCCTACAGTCCTTAAAGTCCTTAAAAAGTTCTTATTTTTATACAACTCTGCACAAGAGGAAAAGGATTGCCATTCACGCATGCGAAGGAAGCATGTGCATGACAGCATGGCTGTCCAAAAGTGATGCACAGGTTCCTACAGTCCTTAAAGTCCTTAAAAAAGTTCTTATTTTTATACAACTCTGCACAAGAGAAAAGGATTGCCATTCACGCATGCGAAGGAAGCATGTGCGTGACAGCATGGCTGTCTAAAAGTGATGCACAGGTTCCTACAGTCCTTAAAGTCCTTAAAAAGTTCTTATTTTTATACAACTCTGCACAAGAGGAAAGGATTGCCATTCACGCATGCGAAGGAAGCATGTGCGGGACAGCATGGCTGTCTAAAAGTGATGCACAGGTTCCTACAGTCCTTAAAGTCCTTAAAAAGTTCTTATTTTTATACAACTCTGCACAAGAGAAAAGGATTGCCATTCACGCATGAGAAGGAAGCATGTGCGGGACAGCATGGCTGTCTAAAAGTGATGCACAGGTTCCTACAGTCCTTAAAGTCCTTAAAAAGTTCTTATTTTTATACAACTCTGCACAAGAGAAAAGGATTGCCATTCACGCATGAGAAGGAAGCATGTGCGTGACAGCATGGCTGTCTAAAAGTGATGCACAGGTTCCTACAGTCCTTAAAGTCCTTAAAAAGTTCTTATTTTTATACAACTCTGCACAAGAGGAAAAGGATTGCCATTCACGCATGAGAAGGAAGCATGTGCATGACAGCATGGCTGTCCAAAAGTGATGCACAGGTTCCTACAGTCCTTAAAGTCCTTAAAAAAGTGCTTATTTTTATACAACTCTGCACAAGAGAAAAGGATTGCCATTCACACATGCGAAGGAAGCATGTGCGTGACAGCATGGCTGTCTAAAAGTGATGCACAGGTTCCTACAGTCCTTAAAGTCCTTAAAAAGTTCTTATTTTTATACAACTCTGCACAAGAGGAAAAGGATTGCCATTCACGCATGCGAAGGAAGCATGTGCGTGACAGCATGGCTGTCTAAAAGTGATGCACAGGTTCCTACAGTCCTTAAAGTCCTTAAAAAGTTCTTATTTTTATACAACTCTGCACAAGAGAAAAGGATTGCCATTCACGCATGCGAAGGAAGCATGTGCGTGACAGCATGGCTGTCTAAAAGTGATGCACAGGTTTCTACAGTCCTTGAAAGTCCTTAAAAAGTTCTTATTTTTATACAACTCTGCACAAGAGGAAAGGATTGCCATTCACGCATGCGAAGGAAGCATGTGCGTGACAGCATGGCTGTCCAAAAGTGATGCACAGGTTCCTACAGTCCTTAAAGTCCTTAAAAGTTCTTATTTTATACAACTCTGCACAGGAGAAAAGGATTGCCATTCACGCATGAGAAGGAAGCATGTGCGTGACAGCATGGCTGTCTAAAAGTGATGCACAGGTTCCTACAGTCCTTAAAGTCCTTAAAAGTTCTTATTTTAAAACAACTCTGCACAAGAGAAAAGGATTGCCATTCACGCATGCGAAGGAAGCATGTGCGTGACAGCATGGCTGTCTAAAAGTGATGCACAGGTTCCTACAGTCCTTAAAGTCCTTAAAAAGTTCTTATTTTTATGCAACTCTGCACAAGATAAAAGGATTGCCATTCACGCATGAGAAGGAAGCATGTGCGTGACAGCATGGCTGTCTAAAAGTGATGCACAGGTTCCTACAGTCCTTAAAGTCCTTAAAAAGTTCTTATTTTTACACAACTCTGCACAAGAGAAAAGGATTGCCATTCACGCATGAGAAGGAAGCATGTGCGTGACAGCATGGCTGTCTAAAAGTGATGCACAGGTTCCTACAGTCCTTGAAAGTCCTTAAAAAGTTCTTATTTTTATACAACTCTGCACAAGAGGAAAGGATTGCCATTCACGCATGCGAAGGAAGCATGTGCGTGACAGCATGGCTGTCCAAAAGTGATGCACAGGTTCCTACAGTCCTTAAAGTCCTTAAAAAGTTCTTATTTTATACAACTCTGCACAGGAGAAAAGGATTGCCATTCACGCATGAGAAGGAAGCATGTGCGTGACAGCATGGCTGTCTAAAAGTGATGCACAGGTTCCTACAGTCCTTAAAGTCCTTAAAAAGTTCTTATTTTAAAACAACTCTGCACAAGAGAAAAGGATTGCCATTCACGCATGCGAAGGAAGCATGTGCGTGACAGCATGGCTGTCTAAAAGTGATGCACAGGTTCCTACAGTCCTTAAAGTCCTTAAAAAGTTCTTATTTTTATGCAACTCTGCACAAGATAAAAGGATTGCCATTCACGCATGAGAAGGAAGCATGTGCGGGACAGCATGGCTGTCTAAAAGTGATGCACAGGTTCCTACAGTCCTTAAAGTCCTTAAAAAGTTCTTATTTTTACACAACTCTGCACAAGAGAAAAGGATTGCCATTCACGCATGAGAAGGAAGCATGTGCGTGACAGCATGGCTGTCTAAAAGTGATGCACAGGTTCCTACAGTCCTTAAAGTCCTTAAAAAGTTCTTATTTTTATACAACTCTGCACAAGAGAAAAGGATTGCCATTCACGCATGGAAGGAAGCATGTGCATGACAGCATGGCTGTCTAAAAGTGATGCACAGGTTCCTACAGTCCTTAAAGTCCTTAAAAAGTTCTTATTTTTATACAACTCTGCACAAGAGAAAAGGATTGCCATTAACGCATGCGAAGGAAGCATGTGCGTGACAGCATGGCTGTCTAAAAGTGATGCACAGGTTCCTACAGTCCTTTAAAGTCCTTAAAAAGTTCTTATTTTTATACAACTCTGCACAAGAGAAAAGGATTGCCATTCACGCATGAGAAGGAAGCATGTGCATGACAGCATGGCTGTCCAAAAGTGATGCACAGGTTCCTGCAGTCCTTAAAGTCCTTAAAAAGTGCTTAATTTTCTTAGGGTCCTTAAAAGTCCTTAATTTTTGGCAAAATTCCAAAAGGTATTTAAAAGTAACTTATTTTTTGTAATTGGCTGCACAAAATTTAGAAGTTGTGGCATAGTGCCTAGAACATTTGCTTCTGGTTGGCTATATTGATGGTAATGTTACATGATGTCAGCTGAAAACCCACAGGAAAGCACAGGGCACTATGAGATAAGAAATTTGCTGGAAAAAGTGAAGGACTCTCTCAGTAACACATATTCAGCAAGTTGTACCTAGTAAGCCCCTTCACCATCTCTTGTAACTGATAACTCACTTTTGTATTTCCCCTTTTTTGTATATGCAAGATACACTTATTCAGTCATACCTGCATGAAATTTTTCTGCAGATTCGCAGAATTCCACTTTTTCTGTCATCACTTGAGTCATACTTAAAGTGACCAGGCATCCCGATTTTAGCGGGACAGTCCCACTTTTCAGCTCAATGTCCCACTGTCCCCACAAAGTCTGGAGAAGGGGGGCAATAAATTATCCCACTTTTGTAAAATTGTCCCCGATAAAGTCCCACTTTTTAATAATTGCCCATTGTTAAATTTTCAGGGTTCCCACTCAACCTGGAAAACAGGGAAAACCTGGAATTTTTAGGGAATTTGAAAATGGTTCCAAAAATCAGGGAAAACTCAGGGAAAATTACCCTTTTTTTTTTTTTTTTGTAAAAATCAATGGATACTTTACTTTATTTTGCCAAAAAAACTTATTTTTTAAAGATTTCAAACTTTTGCTTGCAATTATTGCCTGCCTAGAATTTGGCAGATCTTACTTTCAGTTATATTAAGTATTTCTTTTATTCTCTAAAAAAAGATGCAAAATTGAATTTTTAAAATTGCCAGTTATTAAGCTTTTTGTTCAATTTCTGCAGGCAATTGTTATAACATGGAACAATGAGACACAATGGCTCCTGCTTGAAGAAACACGTCACAAGAGAACCAACCAAATGATGGATCAAAGTCCTTTGTCTGTTGGTTCTCTTGAAACATGTTTCTTTGAACAGAGCCATTCCATCATTAAGCTTAGCTGCATTGTGTTATAGAAAAACTGAAACTATTCAACTGACAGATTTTTTCTTACATATGACCTGGTATGGGAATGTATTTACAAATTCCGTGTGGGTAGTGTTCACAAAAGTTCACGGAATTTGGTACAGAAAATAATGTGCACAGTTAGTTGTTATTAATGAAAAGATGATGGATCAAAGTCCTTTGTCTGTTGGTTCTCTTGAAACATGTTTCTTTGAACAGAGCCATTCCATCATTAAGCTTAGCTGCATTGTGTTATTGAAAAACTGAAACTATTCAACTGACAGATTTTTTCTTACATATGACCTGTTTCTATGGGAATGTATTTACAAAATTGAATTTTTAAAATTGCCAGTTATTAAGCTTTTGTTCAATTTCTGCAGGCAGTTGTTATAACATGGAACAATTAGGCACAATGGCTCCTGCTTGAAGAAACGCTTTACAAGAGAACCAACCAAATGATGGATCAAAGTCCTTTGTCTGTTGGTTCTCTTGAAACATGTTTCTTTGAACAGAGCCATTCCATCATTAAGCTTAGCTGCATTGTGTTATAGAAAAACTGAAACTATTCAACTGACAGATTTTTTCTTACATATGACCTGTTTCTATGAGAATGTATTTACAAAATTGAATTTTTAAAATTGCCAGTTATTAAGCTTTTGTTCAATTTCTGCAGGCAGTTGTTATAACATGGAACAATGAGGCACAATGGCTCCTGCTTGAAGAAACGCTTTACAAGAGAACCAACCAAATGATGGATCAAAGTCCTTTGTCTGTTGGTTCTCTTGAAACATGTTTCTTTGAACAGAGCCATTCCATCATTAAGCTTAGCTGCATTGTGTTATAGAAAAACTGAAACTATTCAACTGACAGATTTTTTCTTACATATGACCTGTTTCTATGGGAATGTATTTACAAAATTGAATTTTTAAAATTGCCAGTTATTAAGCTTTTGTTCAATTTCTGCAGGCAATTGTTATAACATGGAACAATGAGGCACAATGGCTCCTGCTTGAAGAAACACGTCACAAGAGAACCAACCAAATGATGGATCAAAGTCCTTTGTCTGTTGGTTCTCTTGAAACATGTTTCTTTGAACACAGCCATTCCATCATTAAGCTTAGCTGCATTGTATTATAGAAAAACTGAAACTATTCAACTGACAGATTTTTTCTTACATATGACCTGTTTATATGGGAATGTATTTACAAATTCCATGTGGGTAGTATTCACAAAAGTTCACGGAACTTTGGTACAGAAAATAATGTGCACAGTTAGTTGTTATTAATGAAAAGATGATGGATCAAAGTACTTTGTCTGTTGGTTCTCTTGAAACATATTTCTTTGAACTGAGCCATTCCATCATGAAGCTTAGCTGCATTGTGTTATAGAAAAACTGAAGCTATTCAACTGACAGATTGTTTTCTTACATATGACCTGTTTCTATGGGAATGTATTTACAAATTCCTTCTATGGGAATGTATATACAAAAGTTCACGGAACTTTGGTACAGAAAATAATGTGCACAGTTAGTTGTTATTAATGAAAAGATGATGGATCAAAGTCCTTTGTCTGTTGGTTCTCTTGAAACATGTTTCTTTGAACAGAGCCATTCCATCATTGAGCTTAGCTGCATTGTGTTATAGAAAAACTGAAACTATTCAACTGTCAGATTTTTTCTTACATATGACCTGTTTCTATGGGAATGTATTTACAAATTCCATGTGGGTAGTATTCACAAAAGTTCACAGAACTTTGGTACAGAAAATAATGTGCACAGTTAGTTGTTATTAATGAAAAGATGATGGATCAAAGTCCTTTGTCTGTTGGTTCTCTTGAAACATGTTTCTTTGAACAGAGCCATTCCATCATTAAGCTTAGCTGCATTGTGTTATAGAAAAACTGAAACTATTCAACTGTCAGATTTTTTCTTGCATATGACCTGTTTCTATGGGAATGTATTTACAAATTCCGTGTGGGTAGTATTCACAAAAGTTCACAGAACTTTGGTACAGAAAATAATGTGCACAGTTAGTTGTTATTAATGAAAAGATGATGGATCAAAGTCCTTTGTCTGTTGGTTCTCTTGAAACATGTTTCTTTGAACAGAGCCATTCCATCATTAAGCTTAGCTGCATTGTGTTATAGAAAAACTGAAACTATTCAACTGTCAGATTTTTTCTTGCATATGACCTGTTTCTATGGGAATGTATTTACAAATTCCGTGTGGGTAGTATTCACAAAAGTTCACAGAACTTTGGTACAGAAAATAATGTGCACAGTTAGTTGTTATTAATGAAAAGATGATGGATCAAAGTCCTTTGTCTGTTGGTTCTCTTGAAACATGTTTCTTTGAACAGAGCCATTCCATCATTAAGCTTAGCTGCATTGTGTTATAGAAAAACTGAAACTATTCAACTGTCAGATTTTTCTTGCATATGACCTGTTTCTATGGGAATGTATTTACAAATTCCGTGTGGGTAGTATTCACAAAAGTTCACAGAACTTTGGTACAGAAAATAATGTGCACAGTTAGTTGTTATTAATGAAAAGATGATGAATCAAAGTCCTTTGTCTGTTGGTTCTCTTGAAACATGTTTCTTTGAACAGAGCCATTCCATCATTAAGCTTAGCTGCATTGTGTTATAGAAAAACTGAAACTATTCAACTGTCAGATTTTTTCTTGCATATGACCTGTTTCTATGGGAATGTATTTACAAATTCCGTGTGGGTAGTGTTCACAAAAGTTCACGGAACTTTGGTACTGAAAATAATGTGCACAGTTAGTTGTTATTAATGAAAAGCAGGTAATTTTATAAAAACAAATTACTTAAAGAATTTACAAGTGTGTGTTTTGGTGAGAAAAATGAACGGAATGGAATGAAATGTAACAATTCCTTTGCAACATGCCACTCTGGAAAACTTTAAAAACCACCTGGAGAACCTGGAAAAGTCAGGGAATTTTTTTATTACTTTTGAGTGGTAACCCTGTTAGAGGGAACATTGGTGGCAAGCTGCTCCAAAACTGTGTTTTAGCTGCTCCAGAAAAGGATATGAAACAGCTTTATTGTGGCAACATCGCTGAAATCAGTACACGTGCTGCATATGGACAACCTCCTGTGTTTTGAAAACAAAAGCCAATCACCAATGTGCAAGAATTTGTAATGCGATAATTGTGTTTAGCATCTTGAAATTAGTTAAAACAGCTGTTTTCATTTATAAATTCTCATGTAGGTGCTTTGTGCAGCGTATGAGGTGCTCAACTCGATATTCACTGCATATAGACTCGGCCTTCTGTATTTTTCAAAACAAGAGCCAATAACTAATTTTTAATATCGTAATTGTGTTTAGTGCCTCAACACTAGTAAAAATGCTGAAAATACACTGACGGGGAAAAAATCCCAACACCAAGAACGGGTTGTGTTCGACAGTTGGTAGGCGGTAAGAGTACATCTGTAAGATGACGTCTACGCAAATTTCGCGCTCGGCACATACGTGTGACGCTAGTAGCGCCCCTCGGAACATGCAAAGCAGGTTTGCTGTAAATACGCGCTGTAACGTTCGTGAGCATTAGTTATCGTTGAGATTCGACGTAGGGTGTTGATGTTAGTCAAGAATGCCTTTAAGAAGACGAAGAAGCCATTATCAACAGCTCACGGAGTTTGAACGAGGTCGTGTAATAGGGCTACGAGAAGGTGGATTTTCTTTCCGCAATATTGCAGAACGACTTGGCAGGAATGTAGCCACTGTGCATGATTGTTGGCAGCGGTGGTCAAGGGAAGGTACTGCCTCAAGAAGACCGGGTTCCGGCCGGCCACGTGGCACTACTGAGAGGGAAGACCGCCGTGTACGGCGTATGGCCGTGGCGCATCGTACCGCGTCTGTGGCAGCAATTCGAGCTGCAGTTGCCACCACAGTGACACAACGAACTGTTACAAATCGGTTACTTCAAGGACAGCTCCGAGCCAGACGCCCTGTAGCGTGCATTCCACTTACTCCAAACCACTGCCGTTTGTGACGTCAGTGGTGTCAAGCTAAAGCTCATTGGAGGACGGAGTAGAGATCTGTTGTGTTTTCTGATGAAAGCCGGTTCTGCCTGGGTGCCAGTGATGGCCGTGTGTTGGTTAGAAGGAGGCCAGGTGAGCGCCTGCAACCAACCTGTCTGCGGCCGAGACACACTGGACCTACACCTGGAGTTATGGTCAGGGGAGTAATTTCCTGTGACAGCAGGAGCACTCTCGTGGTTATGCCACGCACCCTGATGGCACAGTTGTACGTCGGTCTGGTGATTCAACCTGTTGTGCTGCCATTCATGAACAGCATTCCAAGGGGTGTTTTCCAACAGGATAACGCTCGACCGCATACCGCTGTTGTAACCCAACATGCTCTGCAGAGTGTCGACATGTTGCCGTGGCCTGCTAGATCACCAGATCTTTCACCAATCGAGCACGTATGAGACATCATTGGACGACAACTCCAGCATCACCCCCAACCAGCATTAACCGTCCCTGTATTGACCGACCAAGTGCAACAGGCATGGAACTCCATCCCACAAACTGACATCCAGCACCTGTACGACACAATGCATGAACGTTTGCGTGCTTGCATTCAACATTCTGGGGGTTACACCGGTTATTAATGTACCAGCATTTAAAATGGCTCTTCTCACGCTTACATTAAGCTGTGATCTTGAAACCTTAATCGATTAAATATGTTACCTATACAAATGTATTGCCGCCATTTCATTCCTCTACAACTATTTTTTCCGTGGTGTTGGGATTTTTTTTTTCCGTCAGTGTATTTCATTTTCAGCATTGTTGTCACTACGGTAGCCATGGCTTATTTAATTCAGATTTGTATTTTAAGAGCACAAGTATTTAAAATGGCTTTTTTTTCAGGTGCTGAAATTTTAAATTAACACGAAAAAGCAAAAATAAATGATTAAGTGGCACGAAAATAATTCTTGAAATTGTCATCGCACGTGTAAGTTACATCGGAAATTATAACCGGCGATTGATGGAGCATATCGCTCAAGAAAGGTAGCCCTTCCACTTCCCTTTTTCAATTTTAACCATCAGCGATACGTCCGCGGTTCGCCGATCGGCACAATGTTAAGCGGATCTCCCCGTTCAGCAATCGGCATGCCCCCAGGTACCGCGAAAGCATTGAAATGTACCTTACCTCTAACGCCTGCAATACTGACACACCTTTTAACATCCCTATTATTTGGAAAGCGATTTTGAAATCTGGCAACAACTGACGCTTTTTATCACGTGTCTCATTCCACTGCTGATGAAGGTAGAAGTCGCTACCGAAACGTCCCGCTTACAATTGGCAACGTAACTTACGCGTGTGATGACAATTTCAAGAATTATTTTAATGTTCTGTGTGTTACGTGTATTCCTGCCAATTCTTCTCACTATGATTAAGTAGCATACTTTAGGTATGATATTATCTTTACTGGCATGTAAGATTTCTTAAAGAACATCTTAAGTTTTGTATGCTGCTTACACAGTTATATCAGAATAATACACTGCTGGACAATTGCTAAGGACGGATCATAAACGGCTATATAGCGCATAAAAAAGTAAGTGTGGCCAAGTGAAATAAAATAATGTCAGAATGCCAGGACATTACAAGAAAGACAATTTATTGTGCTCTGAAATCCAGAAGGCTTTGGAACGTGTTCAAGGGACAAACAGGCCATTTTGTGCAGAATACGTAAACGTGAAAAATGCAATTACCGTCCGCAGGCGTTCCGGCGTAAGATGTCAATACGGGATATGGCCACCATGGAGGGCGATGCAAGATTCCACACGTCGTGTCATGCTTTGCACAACATTATCAAGCAGCTGTTGGGGTAATTTATCCCATTCCTCTGTCAGTGCACGGATGAGGGTGTCCTTGTTTATCGGAGGGCATTGGCGACCAGCAAGACTCCTCCCCAAAGCATGCCACACATTTTCAATGGGATTCAGATCTGGAGAACGTGCTGGCCCTACGAGGCGTTCAGTATCCTCGCTCTCAAGACACTCCAGGACAGCGACTGTTCGGTGACATGTTGCGTTGTCGTCCATGAAAATGAATCTATCACCGACAGCACCACGGAACATGCGAACATGAGGTAGCAGAACATCATTAATGTATCGTTGGCCAGTCATAGTCCCAGTTCCAAGCACATAGAGAGACGTACAGCCATTGATCACGATGCCAGCCCATACCATGACACTACATGTCGGATATCGGTCCCTTTCCTGTATGTTTGCTGGACAATATGCAGTACCACTATCACGCCAGATCAGTTGTCGTCGACAATCAGACGATAGACTGTATCTACTCTCATCTGAGAAGAGGACAGCAGACCAGTCGTTATCAGTCCAATTGCGATGTTGATGGCACCATTGCAAATGGGCGGTACGGTGACGTCTGGACAATGGGATGCACACAACAGGAAGGCGGGCGTATAGTCCTCCTTCATGCAAACGTCTGGCGACAGTTTTTCGGGAGATCCGCTTGCTAGTAGCAGCCATAAACTGATTTGCTACCTCACTAGCTGTGCTGCGCCGGTGTCTTTTTGTTGATAGCACTATGTACCGATCTTCTGCAGGTGTCGTACTGCGAACACGACCTCCCCCGTGACGCTTGCTACACTCTCCATTTGTTTGAAATGATTTCCAAAGCCTTGAAACAACACTGTGGCTGACGTCAAACTCCCTGGCAACATCTGTTATTTTTCGCCCTTCTTCAATCTTGCCAATAATACGGCCACGCGTCAAATCATCTAGGTGATGTCGGGAAGACATACTGAAAATTGCAAGTTCGTCAATTGATTCTTTCCCTTTCAACTTTGCGTTTGAACAACAACGGTCAATACGCGTCAAATCCTTTATATCTCTTATCAGCGCAATGACGTCACGAACAAGTTCGGCAATCCAAAATTTGCATACGCACAACACGTCTTACTGTATCCCGCACTTATGCTAATTTCCACATTTTCCTGCCTTCCATTTTATGGTTGCTATCGTTGCTATTGTCATCCGTCCTTAGCAATTGTCCGGCAGTGTATTATTCTGATACGACCGTATATGTCTGAATGCATTTAATGTTTGCCAGTCAATGTCGTAGTTACAGCAGTGATGTTCTTCTGTATTTCAGATATATTGTTGTCTTGGAACATTGTCCATAGCTGGTGAACTGCACAAGGTGAATGCTGACCTCTTAGGTTGGTGGTTGTGTGAAAGGCAGTTGCCTTCAGGAGGGCTGAATGGTAAGAATTCCTCTCATTATACAAAAGAAGAAATGCACTCAGTTCAAAATGAAAATAATATCTGGCCTAAATTCTTACATAGGGTAAAATGTGTCATGTTTGCAGAGGTTCTGAAAGCAAGGTCTACAAAGTACAGTCAACCCTCTATTTACTGCCGCCCTTGCATAACGGTAAACGGTAAAAATACCCCCAGAACAAGCGGTTCACTGTAACAGGAACACTGATGTGTGGTAATTTACCGGCAACCCTGCCACATATCTTTCAGCAACTTGGCCATAAAAGTTCAAAGAGGGGGGGGGGTATATAAAGATTGCCGTTTCTGGGCCTATATTGAGAACTGAACTGGGAACTCCAAACGAATTTCGCGGAAACGTTCCATGTAAGCCAAGCGAGAATTGTACTTTAATTTGAAGAAATAAATTGCCGAGGATCCGAGATACACTTGGGGGGGGGGGTCAACCCCAAACTTCCGTTATATTAGATTCTGGGCCGCTGAAGCCTGTCAGTGTATCCAGGCTGTTCCCCTTGAAGCGCCTGCGAGGTCCGTAAGCTTTGGGGGAGGGGGATTCCCCCAAAATGTTAAAATGGACGTAGAGCTGTAAACTTTAGAACCATGCTTTACATAATGATTCTGTACACGACCACAAATTTTCAGGAGGGTGGGGTGAATTCACCCTCCCCCAAGTTTCTAAGAGCGCAGACAGGTGTTCAAGGTAAGGGATTTGCTCGCAATTTCTATGCTTCATGTTGTGTTTAATGGCAAACTATGTATGCCCTTCCCCCCTCCCGCAGAAATTTGGTGAAGCCTGTGAGAGGGATACGAGGTGCTTGGTGTGGAGGGCTCTACCCCCAACTTCCGTAATTTTATATTCTGGACCTCGAGAGTCGGTCAGTGTATCCTCGATGTTACCCCTGAATAGCTCTTAGAAACTATGGGAGGGGGGATACCCCACCCTCCTGAAAATTCGTGGTCGTGTACAGAATCATTATATAAAGCATGATACCTAATGTTTACAGCTCTACGTCCATTTTAACATTTTGGGGGACCCCCCTAAGCTCATGGACCTCGCGGAGACTTCAAGGTGAACTTTCTGGATACACTGGCAGCCTCCAGCGGCCCAGAATATAATATTACGGAAGTTCAGGGTAGAACCCCCCCCAACCAAGTGCACCTCGGATCCTCGGCAATTTATTTCTTCAAATTAAAGTACAATTCTCGCTTGGCTTACATGGAACGTTTTCTCGAAATTCGTTCGGAGTTCCCAATTCAGTTCTCAATATAGGCCCAGAAACAGCTATCTTTATAACCCCCCGCCCCCTTGAACTTTTGTAGCCAAGTTGCTGAAGATGTGGGGCAGGGTTGCCGGTAAATTGCCACATCGGAACATTGCCACACATCTGTGTTCCTGTGTGGCAGTTTACAGTGAACCGTTTGTTCTGGGGGTATTTCTTCCGGGGGCATTTTTTCCGTTTTTGCAGTTTTCGGGGGTATTTTCTCCGGGGGTATTTTTCCCCGGGGGTATTTTTACCTACATCCTTGCATAACACCCTCCTCCCCTCGGTATAAACAGACATGCTCTATGTAAAACATCCCTTGATATCAAATAATTCGGTAAATGCGACAAATATTATATAGGGCAGCACCAAAAGAAGATTTGCTGCACGACTGAACGAGCGTATGAACAACTGGACACGAAAAGAAGTTAAAACTTCACTTATCACTGCATTGATAAGGAACTTATACCAGATTGGGAAAATTGCAAAATTTTGACAGCACGCCAAAAACATAATCAAATCCTGTAGTCCGAGGTCGTCGCAATTGAGAAAACCCATGGGAAGAATTGTATTTCTTCCACACCCAAAGAAATGCCATACCCGTGGAAATACGTTATTGAACAAGAAAACAAAGTACCGTAATTTTCGGACTAAGAGCCGCAGGTGAGAAATTTTGCAATCCTGGAAGCAAAAGTTGCCGTAAGGGCCGCAGCTATGAAACCGTGGTGCTGCTCAGAAAACTAAATTATCTTCCTTATTTTCATGAATTAACTCACGCCCAACGTGATTATATGTATACTTCAAAGGCTAATTCTGAAACTCAGTGTGCCGCCCCGGTGGCGCAGTGGTCTAAGGCGCTGGCCTCTGATCATTCGTCCGTAAGGGGTCCGGGTTCGAATCCCGGTCAGGCATGGATGTTGTGTTTGTCTTACGGCACTGGCTCTCTCCCTTCCCTGGAACCAGTGACCCTAAATTAGGGACGGGCGACTGCTTATAACCCATTGAGTTGCTCACGGTGGTTGTTAAACCTCCAATCAATCAATGAATGGATGTTGTGTTTGTCTTACGGCACTGGCTCTCTCCATTCCCTGGAACCAGTGACCCTAAATTAGGGACGGGCGACTGCTTATAGCCCATTGAGTTGCTCACGGTGGTCGTTAAACCTCCAATCAATCAATGGATATTGTGTTTGTCTTACGGCACTGGCTCTCTCCCTTCCCTGGAACCAGTGACCTTAAATTAGGGACGGGCGACTGCTTATAGCCCATTGAGTTGCTCACGGTGGTCGTTAAACCTCCAATCAATCAATGAATGGATGTTGTGTTTGTCTTACGGCACTGGCTCTCTCCCTTCCCTGGAACCAGTGACCCTAAATTAGGGACGGGCGACTGCTTATAGCCCATTGAGTTGCTCACGGTGGTCGTTAAACCTCCAATCAATCAATGAATGGATGTTGTGTTTGTCTTACGGCACTGGCTCTCTCCCTTCCCTGGAACCAGTGACCCTAAATTAGGGACGGGCGACTGCTTATAGCCCATTGAGTTGCTCACGGTGGTCGTTAAACCTCCAATCAATCAATGAATGGATGTTGTGTTTGTCTTACGGCACTGGCTCTCTCCCTTCCCTGGAACCAGTGACCCTAAATTAGGGACGGGCGACTGCTTATAGCCCATTGAGTTGCTCACGGTGGTCGTTAAACCTCCAATCAATCAATGAATGGATGTTGTGTTTGTCTTACGGCACTGGCTCTCTCCCTTCCCTGGAACCAGTGACCCTAAATTAGGGACGGGCGACTGCTTATAGCCCATTGAGTTGCTCACGGTGGTCGTTAAACCTCCAATCAAAAAAAAAAAAAAAAAAAAAAGAAACTCAGTGTCGATCTGCTTTATGCGCTTATTTTTTCATACTGGCAAAAGCTTTTATTTATGCATTTTTTTCAATAATGCTAATGGTGTAATTTGTTTGCCCTTATTGAATGCTCAAAACCATTTATGTAATCAATATAAATCACAGTTAATCTTAAGACTCTCCTTAGAATATCGCATTGCTCGTAAAAGCGCACAATTGTCTAAATTCCATTCAATGTGGATGTCTGCTACAGGATGGTTCTCTGTTCACCGCAATAGAATCCTCCATCTTAGAAGTAATTAACTTATAAATTATCACTTGTAATGCTTTCGATTAATGTTTTCTTTAATAATATGTTCCTTCTATCTTTGTTATGCTTTTTTCCCATCTACAGATGTTTTTGTTTTGCTTTTCTGTATGCATCTGCTAAATGGGGTAGTTAACACGTCCCGCCCACTAGCTTACTCGCACGTGTTCGCTGATCCCCCCCCCCCCCCGCCAATCACTTTGAAACAGCGGGCTCTGCTTTCTCGCTTTTTTTCTTTTAAGTGGTCTGACCTACTTTCACTCAGCCTTCGCGTTGAGCTCCGTCCACTTTTACATGAATAGGAAACTCTCCCTTCTTTTGCGCTTGTGAAAAGATTTTATCTTCAGCCAAGTATTAAATTAATTACCCATTGTTAACATCGTTACTTGTCACAATCTTTTTCATGTTCTCCGCTTTAAATCAGGAGAACGTTTTGCGGCTTCAGTGCAGCTTTCTAAATATTTATTAACATCGTTACTTGTCACAATCTTTTTCATGTTCTCCGCTTTAAATCAGAAGAAGGTTTTGCGGCTTCAATGCAGCTTTCTAAATATTAAACAAATTTATTGCCAGATGAATCAAGAAGAGTGAACAGAATTCGTCTTTCGTCCCACCAGTATTGTTTGGAATAGGTCAAGGTCACTGCTAATGGAATCGCTGGAATCATCCTGGGCCAGGCTTTTGCATTGTTCATGTTCTTAAGCTCGGAAGTCACGCTACTGGTTTGTGTGCTTATGTCTCCATTCCATCTCCCCATCTACATACACGAGACCGGCCGATGACAAAAAAAGCTGAACTTTTTAACTGGGTGGAAAATTGGGACACGCGAACGTGCGGTGGGCAAATTCAAATACAGCATATATACAATATTTAAGAGTACGCTAGCCATATGGAATTATTTTCTGTAAATTATGTAAGTAAATATTAAAGTGAAGCACATGATTATATTCACAATAGAAAAGTAGGGATTTAAGAACAAAATAAAATGAAATATTTAAAAAAATCAGATTTAAAACTTACATGTGAATCTTTACTAGCTAAATCCTGAGGTGAAAAGTATTTGTCTAGGAAAGTTTGTGAATTTAGTCAAGCAATTAGAAACTTGCAAGAATTAGAAACATATATCCACATATTAGTTTTTAGTCATTGAAGAAGTCAATAAAGTATTTCTTAATGTAACCTTATAAAATGGCTTGCAGAACTTTTTGCTTGCATTGTGAATATGGTGACATGAATCTCCATCAACGTCAAGCAAGTGGGGAGATTTTCTCTGCCGAATTCTTGTTTTTCACCCTGTTTTTGAGCCTCCCATGACACATTCTTTCCACTTAGCTTTCAAACAAGCAAAACAACTTCCTTCTTAGAAAGAAAGAATGAAAAAAAAATTTAGAGGCTTCGTACCAACGCCGTGCCCCCCCCCCACTTAGCTTTCAAACATGCAAAACACATTCTTCCTTAGAAAAAAAAAAAGAAAGGAACGAAACAGAGTTGCGTCACGAACTTTGTTCAGCGGCTTCGGGCCAACGTTATCCTAGCCGGGCGCCGTGCTTTCTTTCCACTAAGTTTTCAAACAAGCAGAACACATTCCTCCTCCTTAGAGAAAAACCAAAAAGGTTCGTCACGAACATGGTTCAGAGGCATCGGGCAGACGCAATTCCGGGCAACAGCGAAAGCACGTCCGAAGCAACGTAATTCCGGATCACGGCAAAAGAAGCTCGCCAGGCCTACATAATCCCGGCGCTGCGCCATGCTTCCTTTCCACTTAGTAGCTTTCAAACAAGCAAAACAAATTCCTTCTCTTCGGGGAGGGGGAGGGGGTAGGACGAATTTAAGAAAAGATAACATTATTTAGATGCTTCAGGTCGACGTAATCCCGGGCCACGGCGAAAAAAGCACGACGGGCATTTTTTTTTTTTGTTCACACTTTGAAACAAGCAAAACAAATTCCACCACCTGAGAAAAAAAAAAAAAAAAAAAGACAAAGCGCTGTGTTACGAACTTTGTTCAGAGGCTTTTACGTCGATTATTTACAAAATCAGTAACTTTCTTAATAACAGCGAAAATCTGAATATCCATAATTTTTTTGTTAGTCACCCGTAATCCCGGGGAAATCCGTAATAATTATGGAGTTTCCATATTTTTTGGCATCCTCTGTAGGAAGAGGATTCACGAGAGCTTCGATTCTCGAACGATCTCAGAAAAGCGGGAACGCATTCGGGTACATTTGCTAATTACAGGAGAGAGTTTCTGGCGATGTCGTCACGGATAGAATCAAGCGGATAGTTTGGCCCTGATAGAATGCAGAGTGGCGATTTCCCGCAAGACACGGAAAGGGCTGCGGTAGTTTCCCTAACGCACAAAGTAGGCGGAGCTTCCACCCTTTGCGCTGCGATGCTCAAGTGACTGACAACCCATCCATTGTTGACAGCAGTAAACGAATTGAGCTCCTGACTCCACCCTCCAACATTTCTTCTTGCCCCTGCGTCTGCTCCAAAAACAACGCTTTCAGCTAGAAAACGCTTAGTTCTTTTACTACACAAAAAAGCGGAATTCCGCTTTTTTTTTTAATTTTTCTATAGAACGACCCCCCCCCCCCTAAAAAATCCTGAAACATTTCTCTTCATTTTTGCAATGACCTCTAGAATGACCAAAATGATGCTGAAAAAAGCAGAATTCCGCGAATTCGCGGAAGAATCTCATGTATGCATCTATTAACATTCCATGCTACTGCCACGGGATGTGTTTCCCCCACTCTCGTGCAAAGGGCATTTGGATCAGACATTCCTTTCACAAACAAAAAAGTGTCCTATTCCTGCCACTTGGGCTGAAAATATTTTCTTAGTAAGCATTTCATCACTCATTCTTTCAACATGGCCAAACCACCGAAGCATATTGGTCTCCACCTTGCTAACAACATTTTGCTTCACATCACACAACTGCAACACATCTTCATTCCTCACACAATCAGAATGTGTCTTGCCACAAACCCCCCGTAAGTAACGCATTTCTCCAGAACACAAACGACTTCTATGTTTCTTCTGTAGTACCCAGGTTTCACTGCTATATGGGTAAATACACTCCCAATATAAATGTGCATAGAGTTTGCTTTTTCAGCAATACAGTCTAGTAAATGCTGACAGTAAATGGATAAAAATTGAATTTTCTAGTGAAGATAAAAATTAGGGAAAACTTTTTATTTGCCACTGTGAGCACTTCCCAATACTTCAGGAGTTTTTTGGTGAGATTAATGGTGATATTGACAAATGTGATTTTTTGGTATTGGAAATGTGGAACAACATGGTTATACACAGTTCCCTTTTTTAACGCAGAAAACCAGGTGCATGACCTTCTTGGATTGGGGACTCTGTGGGTGTTTCCATTGGGTGCCCTGTTGTCTTTTTCCTGGATCAAAACGGAGAAAAAATGTTTCATCACTTGATGACTCGATCCAAAAAATGTGGCTCATGTTGTAGCCTGCACTTCCATTGGCAACAAGTGATAACATGATTTGTCTTGTGTTTATCTGTGAGCAAGTGGGAAATCCACTTTGCAGTGACTTTTCGGTTTCCCAAGTGGTTTCTCACAATGTCGTCAATGGAACCAACCGACATTTGCATCACATCAGCAACTTCCTCAATGGTCATTCGTCAGTCTTCGCACAGGAGAAGACATTAACCTCCGTAGTCGATGCTGAAAGCCTACTGGATCATGGCCCATCTTTGAGACACTCTTCACCATTCACAAAGCTCCTCGTTGGTATTGACATTAACCTCTGTAGTCGATGCCGAAGGTCTACCGGATCGTGGCCCATCTTCCAGACACTCTTCATCATTCACAAAGCTCCTCGATGGTATTGACATTAACCTCTGTAGTCAATGCCGAAGGCCTACCGGATCGTGGCCCATCTTCCAGATACTCTTCACCATTCACAAAGCGCTTCGATGATATTGACATTAACCTCTGTAGTTGATGCCGAAGGCCTACCGGGTTGTGGCCCACCCATCTTCCAGACACTCTTCACCATTCACAAAGCTCCTTGTTGGTATTGACATTAACCTCTGTAGTCGATGCCGAAGGTCTACCGGATCGTGGCCCATCTTCCAGACACTCTTCATCATTCACAAAGCTCCTCGATGGTATTGAAATTAACCTCTGTAGTCGATGCCGACAGCCTACCGGATCGTGGCCCATCTTCCAGATACTCTTCACCATTCACAAAGCGCTTCGATGATATTGACATTAACCTCTGTAGTTGATGCCGAAGGCCTACCGGGTTGTGGCCCACCCATCTTCCAGACACTCTTCACCATTCACAAAGCTCCTCGTTGGTATTGACATTAACCTCTGTAGTCGATGCCGAAGGTCTACCGGATCGTGGCCCATCTTCCAGACACTCTTCACCATTCACAAAGCGCTTCGATGGTATTGACATTAACCTCTGTAGTCGATGCCAACGGCCTACCGGATCGTGGCCCATCTACCAGATACTCTTCACCATTCACAAAGCGCTTCGATGATATTGACATTAACCTCTGTAGTTGATGCCGAAGGCCTACCGGGTTGTGGCCCACCCATCTTCCAGACACTCTTCACCATTCACAAAGCTCCTCGTTGGTATTGACATTAACCTCTGTAGTCGATGCCGAAGGTCTACCGGATCGCGGCCCATCTTCCAGACACTCTTCATCATTCACAAAGCTCCTCGATGGTATTGACATTAACCTCTGTAGTCGATGCCGACGGCCTACCGGATCGTGGCCCATCTACCAGATACTCTTCACCATTCACAAAGCGCTTCGATGATATTGACATTAACCTCTGTAGTTGATGCCGAAGGCCTACCGGATCGTGGCCCATCTTCCAGATACTCTTCACCATTCACAAAGCTCCTCGTTGGTATTGACATTAACCTCTGTAGTCGATGCCGAAGGTCTACTGGATCGTGGCCCATCTTCCAGACACTCTTCATCATTCACAAAGCTCCTCGATGGTATTGACATTAACCTCTGTAGTCGATGCCGACGGCCTACCGGATCGTGGCCCATCTTCCAGATACTCTTCACCATTCACAAAGCGCTTCGATGATATTGACATTAACCTCTGTAGTTGATGCCGAAGGCCTACGGGGTTGTGGCCCACCCATCTTCCAGACACTCTTCACCATTCACAAAGCGCTTTGATGATATTGACATTAACCTCTGTAGTCGATGCCAAAGGTTTACCGGATCGTGGCCCATCTTTCAGATGCTCTTCACCATTCACAAAGCTCCTCAATGGTATTGATATTAACCTCCATAGTCGATGCCAAAGGTTTACTGGATGTGGCCCATCTTCCAGACACTCTTCACCATTCACAAAGCTCCTGGATGGTATTGACATTAACCTCCATAGTCGATGCCAAAGGCCTACGGGAGGGTGGCGTATCTTCCAGACACTTTTCACCACTCAAAAACTCTTGTACATGACAAAGCATCTTCCTTATAGACTGTTTTAATAAATTTCGTGAATTTCTGTGGTGGTTTTATTCAAACACAAATTTTATAGCTGCTACATAAAAACGTAATCCACAGGCTGTCTTAAGCACAATAAAATCACAATGAAGGTGAAGATGACATTTTAATACTAAAAGCTACAAAATTGAAATATAGTCGCAAGATCTTTTGTAAGGGCGCCCCTTACATCACCAGGGGCGACACTGTGGGATCTTTGGTTACAAAGTATGTTTTATAGTCAGTGAAAAATGACATCATTGCGGTTGGACACTTCCGACTGAGTGGCAGCAACTACTTCAGTGACGTAGTTTCGATGACAAACTAGGCTTTAGTTCGAAAATTTGACCACCATCTTTTTGAATAATAACCTCTATAAGACCCGTAAAAAAGTTATTCCACAGTAAAATAATGACACTGTTACTATTACTGTTCACCATCAGCCTTGAATAATGAGCATCCAGGAGCATATGACGTCATTTTTCACTGACTATAAAGCATACTCTGTAACCAAAGATCGCACAGTCTCACACCTGATGATGTAAGTTGTGCCCTTATAAAAGATCTCGTGACTATATTTTAATTTTGTAGATTTTAGTATTAAAATGTCATCTTAACCTTCATTGTGATTTTATTGCTCTTAAGACAGCCTGTGGATTACTTTTTTTATGTATACTTTTTGGCACCAATTTGGAACGATATTCTTCTTTATAGCTGCTCTGTGCTCCAGTTTTAAATCCATACTGAGTTACAGAAACACGTCTGAACTCCACGCCTTCTTACTACAAGAATGAACTGGAGGAGTGCTGTAACAATGCCTTGTTATGCAACTGACCTTGCAGGTGTTCTGACACAGGCAGCTGCAATTCCTGCATCAGTTGTTTTGGCGCTACGACGTCAGTCTCGTTACTTTTTAAATGGCCTACGTATATGTTACCGCTAAAGTGCAGAAATCAGTTATTCTACAGATTTTTTTTTTTTTTTTTTTTATTGGAGGTTTAACGACCACCGTGAGCAACTCAATGGGCTATAAGCAGTCGCCCGTCCATAATTTAGGGTCACTGGTTCCAGGGAAGGGAGAGAGCCAGTGCCGTAAGACAAACACAACATCCATTGATTGATTGGAGGTTTAACGACCACCGTGAGCAACTCAATGGGCTATAAGCAGTCGCCCGTCCCTAATTTAGGGTCACTGGTTCCAGGGAAGGGAGAGAGCCAGTGCCGTAAGACAAACACAACATCCATGCCTGACCGGGATTCGAACCCAGACCCCTTACGGACGAATGATCAGAGGCCAGCGCCTTAGACCACTGCGCCACTGGGGCGGCATTCTACAGATTATCTAGGTAATGTGCATATTAACTAGGGTGATCTGTTAAAAGTGCCAAAAATTATTTTATTGCTCAAATTACCTAGGTAACCTGCAAATTATTTAGATAATCTGCTCATCACCTACTAGGCACTCGTTAAAGTGAAAATAAGATCTTTGCTGGAACAACAGCAACGTTTCTGTACGCTTCAATTAACATAATGTTATTTATTTATTTTTCGATATATGAAGAATCAAGTTAATACAATCAAACAATCAACAAATTAGTTGATGGAATCAATCATCAATCAATTAAAAAAATATAATAGAAAGAATCAAACGGTTTAAAATATTATTATAATTAAGGAAATGAATTTGCAAAACATATGATAAAATTATGCTTACTTATTAGTGCAATCTAAAGATTGGTGACACTTTGAATTACATTGCGACAAGTACACCTATTTGTGGTACATTTAGATTTGCAGTCACATTTTCTGAAACCCTGCCCAGTACCAAGGGATTGTTTTATTGCTGTTTGACGTAAAGATATTTCTACAGCAGGGAGATCTTCTTTCCTTAAAAATCTCTCTTTGCAAACACTGAATTCAGATTTTGCATACAATTGTTTTAAAAATACCCGTTTTAGTACCAAGTTTATAAAAGCCATCCTCTGTTTTACTAAGAACCAGAGCTAAAATCGAGCGGGCATCACTTTTTGCTCTGTCTACTTCGGGTACTTTAATTCTCACAGTGACACCTTCATCGACATTTGGGTGCTTTGCATTAGAAACTGCTAACATTTTCTTTGCTGGCTTTTCTAAACCTTTCTTGGCTACATCACGAATTTGAAAACAGAATTAGCTATGCTACGCACTGGCAGCCGACGCCAATTATGAGAAATAAAAACAAAAGGCGACGACAAGACGCTGGCGAAACGACACTAAAAGTGGAGGGAGAGGGGGAAGGTGTAGGGAAAGGAAATGAGAGAAACAGGCGAAACCAAACTCAAAGTGGAGGGAGAGGGGGAAGGTGTAGGGAAAGGAAATGAGAGAAACAGGCGAAACCAAACTAAAAGTGGAAGGAGAGGGGGAAGGTGTAGGGAAAGGAAATGAGAGAAACAGGCGAAACCAAACTAAAAGCGGAGGGAGAGGGGGAAGGTGTAGGGAAAGGAAATGAGAGAAACAGGCGAAACCAAACTAAAAGTGGAGGGAGAGGGGGAAGATGTAGGGAAAGGAAATGAGAGAAACAGGCGAAACCAAACTAAAAGTGGAGGGAGAGGGGGAAGGTGTAGGGAAAGGAAATGAGAGAAACAGGCGAAACCAAACTCAAAGTGGAGGGAGAGGGGAAGGTGTAGGGAAAGGAAATGAGAGAAACAGGCGAAACCAAACTAAAAGTGGAAGGAGAGGGGGAAGGTGTAGGGAAAGGAAATGAGAGAAACAGGCGAAACCAAACTAAAAGCGGAGGGAGAGGGGGAAGGTGTAGGGAAAGGAAATGAGAGAAACAGGCGAAACCAAACTAAAAGTGAAGGGAGGGGGGGGAAGCGCGTAGGGAAAGCAAATGAGAGAAACAGGCGAAACGAAACTAAAAGTGGAGGGAGAGGGGGAAGGTGTAGGGAAAGGAAATGAGAGAAACAGGCAAAACCAAACTAAAAGTGGAGGGAGAGGGGGAAGGTGTAGGGAAAGGAAATGAGAGAAACAGGCGAAACCAAACTAAAAGTGGAGGGAGAGGGGGAAGGTGTAGGGAAAGGAAATGAGAGAAACAGGCGAAACCAAACTAAAAGTGGAGGGAGAGGGGGAAGATGTAGGGAAAGGAAATGAGAGAAACAGGCGAAACCAAACTAAAAGTGGAGGGAGAGGGGGAAGGTGTAGGGAAAGGAAATGAGAGAAACAGGCGAAACCAAACTAAAAGTGGAGGGAAAGGGGGAAGGTGTAGGGAAAGGAAATGAGAGAAACAGGCGAAACCAAACTCAAAGTGGAGGGAGAGGGGGAAGGTGTAGGGAAAGGAAATGAGAGAAACAGGCGAAACCAAACTCAAAGTGGAGGGAGAGGGGGAAGGTGTAGGGAAAGGAAATGAGAGAAACAGGCGAAACCAAACTAAAAGTGGAAGGAGAGGGGGAAGGTGTAGGGAAAGGAAATGAGAGAAACAGGCGAAACCAAACTAAAAGTGGAGGGAGAGGGGGAAGGTGTAGGGAAAGGAAATGAGAGAAACAGGCGAAACCAAACTAAAAGCGGAGGGAGAGGGGGAAGGTGTAGGGAAAGGAAATGAGAGAAACAGGCGAAACCAAACTAAAAGTGGAGGGAGAGGGGGAAGGTGTAGGGAAAGGAAATGAGAGAAACAGGCGAAACCAAACTAAAAGTGGAGGGAGAGGGGGAAGGTGTAGGGAAAGGAAATGAGAGAAACAGGCGAAACCAAACTAAAAGTGGAAGGAGAGGGGGAAGGTGTAGGGAAAGGAAATGAGAGAAACAGGCGAAACCAAACTAAAAGCGGAGGGAGAGGGGGAAGGTGTAGGGAAAGGAAATGAGAGAAACAGGCGAAACCAAACTAAAAGTGAAGGGAGGGGGGAAGGCGTAGGGAAAGCAAATGAGAGAAACAGGCGAAACGAAACTAAAAGTGGAGGGAGAGGGGGAAGGTGTAGGGAAAGGAAATGAGAGAAACAGGCAAAACCAAACTAAAAGTGGAGGGAGAGGGGGAAGGTGTAGGGAAAGGAAATGAGAGAAACAGGCGAAACCAAACTAAAAGGGGAGGGAGAGGGGGAAGGTGTAGGGAAAGGAAATGAGAGAAACAGGCGAAACCAAACTAAAAGTGGAGGGAGAGGGGGAAGATGTAGGGAAAGGAAATGAGAGAAACAGGCGAAACCAAACTAAAAGTGGAGGGAGAGGGGGAAGGTGTAGGGAAAGGAAATGAGAGAAACAGGCGAAACCAAACTAAAAGTGGAGGGAAAGGGGGAAGGTGTAGGGAAAGGAAATGAGAGAAACAGGCGAAACCAAACTCAAAGTGGAGGGAGAGGGGGAAGGTGTAGGGAAAGGAAATGAGAGAAACAGGCGAAACCAAACTCAAAGTGGAGGGAGAGGGGGAAGATGTAGGGAAAGGAAATGAGAGAAACAGGCGAAACCAAACTAAAAGTGGAGGGAGAGGGGGAAGGTGTAGGGAAAGGAAATGAGAGAAACAGGCGAAACCAAACTAAAAGTGGAGGGAGGGGGGAAGGTGTAGGGAAAGGAAATGAGAGAAACAGGCGAAACCAAACTCAAAGTGGAGGGAGAGGGGGAAGGTGTAGGGAAAGGAAATGAGAGAAACAGGCGAAACCAAACTCAAAGTGGAGGGAGAGGGGGAAGGTGTAGGGAAAGGAAATGAGAGAAACAGGCGAAACCAAACTAAAAGTGGAAGGAGAGGGGGAAGGTGTAGGGAAAGGAAATGAGAGAAACAGGCGAAACCAAACTAAAAGTGGAGGGAGAGGGGGAAGGTGTAGGGAAAGGAAATGAGAGAAACAGGCGAAACCAAACTAAAAGTGGAGGGAGAGGGGAAGATGTAGGGAAAGGAAATGAGAGAAACAGGCGAAACCAAACTAAAAGTGGAGGGAGAGGGGGAAGGTGTAGGGAAAGGAAATGAGAGAAACAGGCGAAACCAAACTAAAAGTGGAGGGAGAGGGGGGAAGGTGTAGGGAAAGGAAATGAGAGAAACAGGCGAAACCAAACTAAAAGTGGAAGGAGAGGGGGAAGGTGTAGGGAAAGGAAATGAGAGAAACAGGCGAAACCAAACTAAAAGTGGAGGGAGAGGGGGAAGGTGTAGGGAAAGGAAATGAGAGAAACAGGCGAAACCAAACTAAAAGTGAAGGGAGGGGGAAGGCGTAGGGAAAGCAAATGAGAGAAACAGGCGAAACCAAACTAAAAGTGGAGGGAGAGGGGGAAGGTGTAGGGAAAGGAAATGAGAGAAACAGGCAAAACCAAACTAAAAGTGGAGGGAGAGGGGGAAGGTGTAGGGAAAGGAAATGAGAGAAACAGGCGAAACCAAACTAAAAGTGGAGGGAGAGGGGGAAGGTGTAGGGAAAGGAAATGAGAGAAACAGGCGAAACCAAACTAAAAGTGGAGGGAGAGGGGGAAGATGTAGGGAAAGGAAATGAGAGAAACAGGCGAAACCAAACTAAAAGTGGAGGGAGAGGGGGAAGGTGTAGGGAAAGGAAATGAGAGAAACAGGCGAAACCAAACTAAAAGTGGAGGGAGGGGGGAAGGTGTAGGGAAAGGAAATGAGAGAAACAGGCGAAACCAAACTAAAAGTGGAGGGAGAGGGGGAAGGTGTAGGGAAAGGAAATGAGAGAAACAGGCGAAACCAAACTAAAAGTGGAGGGAGAGGGGGAAGGTGTAGGGAAAGGAAATGAGAGAAACAGGCGAAACCAAACTAAAAGTGGAGGGAGAGGGGGAAGGTGTAGGGAAAGGAAATGAGAGAAACAGGCGAAACCAAACTAAAAGTGGAGGGAGAGGGGAAGGTGTAGGGAAAGGAAATGAGAGAAACAGGCGAAACCAAACTAAAAGTGGAGGGAGAGGGGGAAGGTGTAGGGAAAGGAAATGAGAGAAACAGGCGAAACCAAACTAAAAGTGGAGGGAGAGGGGGAAGGTGTAGGGAAAGGAAATGAGAGAAACAGGCGAAACCAAACTAAAAGTGGAGGGAGAGGGGGAAGGTGTAGGGAAAAGAAATGAGAGAAACAGGCGAAACCAAACTAAAAGTGGAGGGAGAGGGGGAAGGTGTAGGGAAAGGAAATGAGAGAAACAGGCGAAACCAAACTAAAAGTGGAGGGAGAGGGGGAAGGTGTAGGGAAAGGAAATGAGAGAAACAGGCGAAACCAAACTAAAAGTGGAGGGAGAGGGGGAAGGTGTAGGGAAAGGAAATGAGAGAAACAGGCGAAACCAAACTAAAAGTGGAGGGAGAGGGGGAAGGTGTAGGGAAAGGAAATGAGAGAAACAGGCGAAACCAAACTAAAAGTGGAGGGAGAGGGGGAAGGTGTAGGGAAAGGAAATGAGAGAAACAGGCGAAACCAAACTAAAAGTGGAGGGAGAGGGGGAAGGTGTAGGGAAAGGAAATGAGAGAAACAGGCGAAACCAAACTAAAAGTGGAGGGAGAGGGGGAAGGTGTAGGGCAAGGAAATGAGAGAAACAGGCGAAACCAAACTAAAAGTGGAGGGAGAGGGGGAAGGTGTAGGGAAAGGAAATGAGAGAAACAGGCGAAACCAAACTAAAAGTGGAGGGAGAGGGGGAAGGTGTAGGGAAAGGAAATGAGAGAAACAGGCGAAACCAAACTAAAAGTGGAGGGAGAGGGGGAAGGTGTAGGGAAAGGAAATGAGAGAAACAGGCGAAACCAAACTAAAAGTGGAGGGAGAGGGGGAAGGTGTAGGGAAAGGAAATGAGAGAAACAGGCAAAACCAAACTAAAAGTGGAGGGAGAGGGGGAAGGTGTAGGGAAAGGAAATGAGAGAAACAGGCAAAACCAAACTAAAAGTGGAGGGAGAGGGGGAAGGTGTAGGGAAAGGAAATGAGAGAAACAGGCGAAACCAAACTAAAAGTGGAGGGAGAGGGGGAAGGTGTAGGGAAAGGAAATGAGAGAAACAGGCGAAACCAAACTACAAGTGGAGGGAGAGGGGGAAGGTGTAGGGAAAGGAAATGAGAGAAACAGGCGAAACCAAACTAAAAGTGGAGGGAGAGGGGGAAGGTGTAGGGAAAGGAAATGAGAGAAACAGGCGAAACCAAACTAAAAGGGGAGGGAGAGGGGGAAGGTGTAGGGAAAGGAAATGAGAGAAACAGGCGAAACCAAACTAAAAGCGGAGGGAGAGGGGGAAGGTGTAGGGAAAGGAAATGAGAGAAACAGGCGAAACCAAACTAAAAGCGGAGGGAGAGGGGGAAGGTGTAGGGAAAGGAAATGAGAGAAACAGGCGAAACCAAACTAAAAGTGGAGGGAGAGGGGGAAGGTGTAGGGAAAGGAAATGAGAGAAACAGGCGAAACCAAACTAAAAGTGGAGGGAGAGGGGGAAGGTGTAGGGAAAGGAAATGAGAGAAACAGGCGAAACCAAACTAAAAGTGGAGGGAGAGGGGGAAGGTGTAGGGAAAGGAAATGAGAGAAACAGGCGAAACCAAACTAAAAGTGGAGGGAGAGGGGGAAGGTGTAGGGAAAGGAAATGAGAGAAACAGGCAAAACCAAACTAAAAGTGGAGGGAGAGGGGGAAGGTGTAGGGAAAGGAAATGAGAGAAACAGGCGAAACCAAACTAAAAGTGGAGGGAGAGGGGGAAGGTGTAGGGAAAGGAAATGAGAGAAACAGGCGAAACCAAACTAAAAGTGGAGGGAGAGGGGGAAGGTGTAGGGAAAGGAAATGAGAGAAACAGGCGAAACCAAACTAAAAGTGGAGGGAGAGGGGGAAGGTGTAGGGAAAGGAAATGAGAGAAACAGGCGAAACCAAACTAAAAGCGGAGGGAGAGGGGGAAGGTGTAGGGAAAGGAAATGAGAGAAACAGGCGAAACCAAACTAAAAGTGGAGGGAGAGGGGGAAGGTGTAGGGAAAGGAAATGAGAGAAACAGGCGAAACCAAACTAAAAGTGGAGGGAGAGGGGGAAGGTGTAGGGAAAGGAAATGAGAGAAACAGGCGAAACCAAACTAAAAGCGGAGGGAGAGGGGGAAGGTGTTGGGAAAGGAAATGAGAGAAACAGGCGAAACCAAACTAAAAGCGGAGGGAGAGGGGGAAGGTGTAGGGAAAGGAAATGAGAGAAACAGGCGAAACCAAACTAAAAGTGGAGGGAGAGGGGGAGGTGTAGGGAAAGGAAATGAGAGAAACAGGCGAAACCAAACTAAAAGTGGAGGGAGAGGGGGAAGGTGTAGGGAAAGGAAATGAGAGAAACAGGCGAAACCAAACTAAAAGC
This sequence comes from Macrothele yani, assembly GCA_039090855.1. Classification (NCBI taxonomy): domain Eukaryota; kingdom Metazoa; phylum Arthropoda; class Arachnida; order Araneae; family Macrothelidae; genus Macrothele; species Macrothele yani. Next base: position 9,965,909 of record CM077034.1, on the reverse strand, counting down.
GGAGGGAGAGGGGGAAGGTGTAGGGAAAGGAAATGAAAGAAACAGGCGAAACCAAACTAAAAGTGAAGGGAGGGGGAAGGCGTAGGGAAAGCAAATGAGAGAAACAGGCGAAACGGAACTAAAAGTGGAGGGAGAGGGGGAAGGTGTAGGGAAAGGAAATGAGAGAAACAGGCGAAACCAAACTAAAAGTGGAGGGAGAGGGGGAAGGTGTAGGGAAAGGAAATGAGAGAAACAGGCGAAACGAAACTAAAAGTGGAGGGAGAGGGGGAAGGGGTAGGGAAAGGAAATGAGAGAAACAGGCGAAACCAAACTAAAAGCGGAGGGAGAGGGGAAGGTGTAGGGAAAGGAAATGAGAGAAACAGGCGAAACCAAACTAAAAGTGGAGGGAGAGGGGGAAGGTGTAGGGAAAGGAAATCAGAGAAACAGGCGAAACCAAACTAAAAGCGGAGGGAGAGGGGGAAGGTGTAGGGAAAGGAAATGAGAGAAACAGGCGAAACGAAACTAAAAGTGGAGGGAGAGGGGGAAGGTGTAGGGAAAGGAAATGAGAGAAACAGGCGAAACCAAACTAAAAGTGGAGGGAGAGGGGGAAGGTGTAGGGAAAGGAAATGAGAGAAACAGGCGAAGCCAAACTAAAAGTGGAGTGAGAGGGGGAAGGTGTAGGGAAAGGAAATGAGAGAAACAGGCGAAACGAAACTAAAAGTGGAGGGAGAGGGGAAGGTGTAGGGAAAGGAAATGAGAGAAACAGGCGAAACCAAACTAAAAGTGGAGGGAGAGGGGGAAGATGTAGGGAAAGGAAATGAGAGAAACATGCGAAGCCAAACTAAAAGTGGAGTGAGAGGGGGAAGGTGTAGGAAAAAGAAATGAGAGAAACAAACTTTTGAACTTTAATGATACGGAAGCCGTTAATGTGCACATTACCTAGGTAAAATGCGGAAAACTCTTGATTCCGCACGTTAACGGAGCAAATCAGTTAATCTGCAGATTAGCTAGGTAATGTGCACTTTAACGGCTTTTGAGCTTTAGCTACAAAGTCATTCTCTGTCTTTTTTATTTTTTTAGATTAAAGCATCCCCCTCCCAGTGTAAGCTTCTGGGTCTGCCTCTGAATATTAGTTGATTGTCATTCGCTTGATTTGTTTCCGGAAATTTCCATTGCTTATTGTGTTAAAATATCAGAGAACTTAGCACATTGTAAAATGTTTGTGAGCACAGGGTTCTGTGCTCATTAAATGAATTGAAAGTCATAGTTGTTCACCCTGTGCCATGTTCATAAATATGAATTGTTCATTTCTTGAAATTTCGTAAGGTTTACTTGCATTATGAATTAGTGCAAATGTAGTGTAATGCCACACAACTTATTTAAGCTGAAAATATATCTTCTTTCGCATAGGTCGCCCGGAGAAGTTGCCTGATGTTTGCTATTCCTGGTGGGTTTTGGCATCACTAAAGATATTAGGAAGATTGCATTGGGTGAACAAGGTTAGTTTAAAAAAAACAAAAAAAAAAAAAACTATTGTATGTCTCTCAATTCGTTTGTGTCAAGTTTAATGCAAATATTTAAGAAAAAGTTTCAATTTACTTCCGATATTGGAGGTTATATAATTTATGAATTAGTGCAAATGTAGTGTAATGCCACACAACTTATTTAAGCTGAAAATATATCTTCTTTCGCGTAGGTCGCCCGGAGAAGTTGTTCAAATTGGAGGAAAAGTAAATACCATCAAAAATATAGTAATAAAAAATAATGAAAAAATAAAAATGTTAGAAAAAGCAGGTATTTACTCAATTCCTATTACTGAAAATCCTCCAATGGCTTATATAGGAAGTACCAAAAATAAACTTAAACACAGATTAAAACAACACGTAAAAAACTGGCAGAAAAAAGAAGAAAAAACAGCACTTATCCAATACTGTCTGAATAACCAAAAATATCCTAAATTCGAAAATATAAAAATCATTAAAAGCTGTAAATCCGAAAAACACCTCAGAATAGCAGAGTCGGTAATGATTGAAAAAAATAGCACAAAAGTTTGCAACCATAATGACCCTAATAATTTGAGAAACAGCTGGAAAAATTTAATTAAAATTGAGCAAAAAAATGAAAAAGTTCGAAAAATGAGATCACTGACCAACAAGAGATGGCGCCACAACGCCCAAGAAGAAGCGATAGCCGATGACAGAAGCAGCCCGCGAGAACCACCGAAATGCCCAGCTTGACACGGTCCGTGCTAGTCGGAGCAAAACGTCCCCTCGAAGACGGTAAAGGTGTTTTACCGAAAGTACTCGGGTATGAATAAATATTGAAGTAAATGAGGATGCAGCAAAGGAAAAAAAACTCATTTGGTGATGAGGCAAAATAAATTCCAACGGAAAAAAAAAAAAAGAAGCGGACCCGTGGCCAAATGAAAAACCCCCGTGCCGCATCCACATAACGGAAATACGAATTGAAAGCCAAGCCCCACGTGCGGTAAGTGTTCATCGAACTTTACCAACTAAAAGTGAAGTTCAAAAATGCAAATTTAAGAAAAAGTTGAACTGTACATGATACTCGCCTTTGTGTGAATCTAACATCTGTTAATAATTTTAACTAAAATAAAATTAAAAGCACATCTCATGAAATAATTAGTAAACAATAGGCAATTTTGATTGAATGGATGATGATACTGGTTAGTGGAGTGTAAGCTGTATATACAATGCTTGAATACGCTATACTACGTTATGCATAATGTTCCACGATAAAGGATGAAAACGTTAATATAAAGTGAAAAGATACAGGTACAGTTGCCAAGACTAATCAAAAAGACTAAAACTGAAGAAATGTGAGTTAATGCAATTATAGAGTGAGGTGCAAATGATATTTGTTGTTTAAATTCTGCGGTATTGAAGATGCATGCATTAATATTATTAATAACATCTACGAAAATGCAAGTGCAAAGATTCGGCTATTTGAAAGTACAACACACATAAAAAGGGAGTGAGACAAGGTGACACCATATCTCCGAAGCTCTTTAATGCCACGTTGGAAAATGTCTTTCAATCACTGAACTGGGAAAACAAAGGGATAAAGATTAATGGAGATTATCTAACTCACCTTCGTTTTGCTGATGATGTAGTCATTTTTGCAACTACCCCATCAGAGCTGCAGAGTATGATCCAGGAACTTGCTGACAAGAGTAAAGAAGTGGGATTAAAAATGAACTTTCAGAAGACAAAAGTGATGTTCAATGCTTTTCCAAGAAATGAAGATTTATCGATTGATGGAGAAAAGCTGGAGATAACAGATACGCACGTTTATCTTGGACAGCAGATATCAAGTGAGGGTCACATTGATGAAGAAATTAATCGGCGTACAAAACTTGCCTGGAGAGCTTTTGGAAGAAACAGCATAATTTTCAAGAGCAATGTGCCATTATGTTTTAAAAGAAAAGTGTTTGATCAATGCATCCTTCCAGTGCTTACGTATGGTGCAGAGACGTGGGCCTTAACTAAAAGAGACATACAAAGGCTGCAGACAACTCAAAGCAGCATGGAGAGGTGCATGCTCGGTGTCGCCAGGAGAGATAAGAAGAGGAACTCGTGGATCCGAAAAATGACAAGAGTGGAAGACATCATGATCAGAGTTAAATCCCTGAAATGGCAATGGGCTGGACATACTGCCAGAAGGACAGACACAGCCGAAATTTTAGATTGGATTCCAAGGGACAGGAAAAGACCCAGAAGAAGACCACATGGGAGATGGGTGGATGAAATTCGAAAGTATGCAGGGGTGACATGGAGGAGACTGGCACAAGACAGACCGTTGTGGAGGAAACTTGGGGAGACCTTCGTCCAGCAGTGGATTGATAATGGTTGACGATGATGATGATGATTTAACTATTATGAAGGTTATTAATGATGGAACATAATATATGTGTTGGTTATGGGCCAGTTGCTGTTTTATTCACATATTAACATGTCATAATGTGTTGGCTTGTCTTTTTTGTTAAGCTTCATGTTTTTCGTATTCTAGGGAGAGGCAGGCTATGTCAGGCATTACGGCCTTTTCCCTCCTTTTCCTAGTTGCTGCAGTACATATATTGTTTACAGATAAATCATTATGTGTAAGACAATGTCATGTGGCAACTGATGAAATGAAATTTAAAACTTGGTTTGGGCTTATCCCAGAAAAGTCTTAGAATTCCATGTTATCCTGAAAATAATCTAAAATTCTAATACATGTCCCTGGAAATTTATCAGCTAAGGTTTTTCGGTCCCTCTACTCAGTGGTGATGCCAGCAGCTCAGGATTGGAGAGGGGGGCTAAGTAATGTATGGGGGGAATTTTGAAGCACTTGACAAAAATTTTGCCAAAAAAAATCCGTTTATATAGACTTTGCCTGATACTGATGATGATACACTGCCGGACAATTGCTAAGGACGGATGACAATAGCAACGATAGCAACCATAAAATGGAAGGCAAGAAAATGTGGAAATTAGCATAAGTGCGGGATACAGTAAGACGTGTTGTGCGTATGCAAATTTTGGATTGCCGAACTTGTTCGTGACGTCATAGCGCTGATAAGAGATATAAAGGATTTGACGCGTATTGACCATTGTTGTTCAAACGCAAAGTTGAAAGGGAAAGAATCAATTGACGAACTTGCAATTTTCAGTATGTCTTCCCGACATCACCTAGATGATCGTGGCCGTATTATTGGCAAGATTGAAGAAGGGCGAAAAATAACAGATGTTGCCAGGGAGTTCGACGTCAGCCACAGTGTTGTTTCAAGGCTTTGGAAATCATTTCAAACAAATGGAGAGTGTAGCAAACGTCACGGGGGAGGTCGTGTTCGCAGTACGACACCTGCAGAAGATCGGTACATACTGCTATCAACAAAAAGACACCGGTGCAGCACAGCTAGTGAGGTAGGAAATCAGTTTATGGCTGCTACTGGCAAGCGGATCTCCCGAAAAACTGTCGCCAGACGTTTGCATGAAGGAGGACTATACGCCCGCCGTCCTGTTGTGTGCTTCCCATTGTCCAGACGTCACCGTACCGCCCGTTTGCAATGGTGCCATCAACATCGCAATTGGACTGATAACGACTGGTCTGCTGTCCGCTTCTCAGATGAGAGTAGATACAGTCTATCGTCTGATTGTCGACGACAACTGATCTGGCGTGATAGTGGTACTGCATATTGTCCAGCAAACATACAGGAAAGGGACCGATATCCGACATGTAGTGTCATGGTATGGGCTGGCATCATGATCAAGGGCCGTACGTCCCTCTATGTGCTTCCAACTGGGACTATGACTGGCCAACGATACATTAATGATGTTCTGCTACCTCATGTTCGCATGTTCCGTGGTGCTGTCGGTGATAGATTCATTTTCATGGACGACAACGCAACATGTCATCGAACAGTCGCTGTCCAGGAGTGTCTTGAGAGCAAGGATATTCAACGCCTCGTATGGCCAGCACGTTCTCCAGATCTGAATCCCATTGAAAATGTGTGGGATGCTTTGGGAAGGAGTCTTGCAGGTCGCCAATGCCCTCCAATAAACAAGGACACCCTCATCCGTGCACTGACAGAGGAATGGGATAAATTACCCCAACAGCTGCTTGATAATGTTGTGCAAAGCATGACACGACGTGTGGAATCTTGCATCGCCCTCCATGGTGGCCATATCCCGTATTGACATCTTATGCCGGAACGCCTGCGGACGGTAATTGCATTTTTTTCACGTTTACGTATTCTGCACAAAATGGCCTGTTTGTCCCTTGAACACGTTCCAAAGCCTTCTGGATTTCAGAGCACAATAAATTGTCTTTCTTGTAATGTCCTGGCATTCTGACATTATTTTATTTCACTTGGCATCCAACCACACTTACTTTTTTATGCGCTATATAGCCGTTTATGATCCGTCCTTAGCAATTGTCCAGCAGTGTATTTACACCCAGTGGCAAAACATTTTCAGGTGCATGGTATTTATTCTGTGTATGTGGTACTGGGAACCACAGAAATGAATCTCCATGGCCTTTAACAGGTTACTATTTCTTCACGGTTTTACCTTATGTCCTATTTTTAATTTTTTTTATTTCAATATTTGCTGTCGTAAGGCTGTTTCTGAATTTTAATTTCTAACGTAACTTAGAATATTTCTTTCTCCCTCCTCTTTTAAAATTATCAGGGTGCGTCAACGTTCTCCTCTGGGAACGACAGCCTTTGGGACTCCACAGTTATGACGTTGGGAGGCACTCAGTGTGCCAGCAGTCCCTTCTTTGTACACCCTTACTACAGCTCATCGCAAACAGCCCACGAAGTCTGTTGTTTCTGAGATGCTTCCACCCTTGGCGCGGTAGTTGATAATCATTCCTTGTAGTCGGTAATCATTCTTGGTACACCCTTACTACAGCACCTTGCAAACAGCCCACAAAGTCTGTTGTTTCTGAGATGCTTTCACCCTTGGCGTGGTAGTCGGTGATCATTCCTTCTAGCCGATAATCATTCTTGGTACACCCTTATTACAGCAAAACGCGAACAGCCCACAAAGTCTGTTGTTTCTGAGATGCTTCCACCCTTGGCGCAGTAGCCGATGATCAATCCTCTTTGATCGTCCGTCAAATCACTCTGTCTGCCCATTGTGCTCGCGTAGCGCACTATGGCTCATCTGTCCAGGGCAACTGCTTATATCTGCGTGTGGTCAACTTTGTCACGTGCACTCTATGATCCACCTGAACGCGTACGGTGTGTTTCCAGGGTTGGTCATGTTATTCTGTTACGACTGTGAACATCGACTCATTCAGGTGTAAACTTAAAGACTTCTGATAGGAGAAACTGATTCAGATAAAAAAGATTTGAATTATATGTCAAATGTTTGTATTATACAGGGTTATTCATACAGAAGTATAAAATTTCCAGATGCTGTAAAACAGTAACAGTTGAAGACACGGACCACAACTGCGAACGGTTTGGTAGATGTACTCATAAAGTTTGTGTCCCGCTACTGAGGGAAGTGACGTAGGAAATATACACCCTGATTCATAAAGAAGTATACAGTTTCCAGATGCTGTAAAACAGTAACAGTTGAAGACACGGACCACAACTGTGAACCGTTTGGTAGATCTACTCGTAAAGTTTATGTCCAGCTACTGAGGGAAGTGACGTAGGAGATATACAGGGCGATTCATAAAGAAGTATACATGTAGTTTCCAGATGCTATAAAACAGTAACAGTTGAAGACACGGACCACAACTGCGAACTGTTTGGTAGATGCACTCATAAAGTTTGTGTCCCGCTACTGAGGGAAGTGACGTAGGCTATATACACCCTGATTCATAAAGAAGTATACAGTTTCCAGATGCTGTAAAACAGTAACAGTTGAAGACACGGACCACAACTGTGTATGGTTAGGTAGATGTACTCATAAAGTTTGTGTCCCGCTACTGAGGGAAGTGACGTAGGAAATATACACCCTGATTCATAAAGAAGTATACAGTTTCCAGATGCTGTAAAACAGTAACAGTTGAAGACACGGACCACAACTGCGAACCGTTTGGTAGATCTACTCGTAAAGTTTATGTCCAGCTACTGAGGAAAGTGACGTAGGAGATATACAGGGCGATTCATAAAGAAGTATACATGTAGTTTCCAGATGCTATAAAACAGTAACAGTTGAAGACACGGACCACAACTGCGAACCGTTTGGTAGATGCACTCATAAAGTTTGTGTCCCGCTACTGAGGGAAGTGACGTAGGCTATATACACCCTGATTCATAAAGAAGTATACAGTTTCCAGATGCTGTAAAACAGTAACAGTTGAAGACACGGACCACAACTGTGTATGGTTACGTAGATGTACTCATAAAGTTTGTGTCCCGCTACTGAGGGAAGTGACGTAGGCGATAGTATATATAGAGGGTGATTCATAAAGAAGTATACAGTTTCCAGATGCTGTAAAACAGTAACAGTTGAAGACACGGACCACAACTGCGAACCGTTTGGTAGATGCACTCATAAAGTTTGTGTCCCGCTACTGAGGGAAGTGACGTAGGCTATATACACCCTGATTCATAAAGAAGTATACAGTTTCCAGATGCTGTAAAACAGTAACAATTGAAGACACGGACCACAACTGCGAACCGTTTGATAGATGCACTCATAAAGTTTGTGTCCCGCTACTGAGGGAAGTGACGTAGGCTATATACACCCTGATTCATAAAGAAGTATACAGTTTCCAGATGCTGTAAAACAGTAACAGTTGAAGACACGGACCACAACTGCGAACCGTTTGGTAGATCTACTCGTAAAGTTTATGTCCAGCTACTGAGGGAAGTGTCGTAGGAGATATACAGGGCGATTCATAAAGAAGTATACATGTAGTTTCCAGATGCTATAAAACAGTAACAGTTGAAGACACGGACCACAACTGCGAACGGTTTGGTAGATGTACTCATAAAGTTTGTGTCCCGCTACTGAGGGAAGTGACGTAGGCTATATACACCCTGATTCATAAAGAAGTATACAGTTTCCAGATGCTGTAAAACAGTAACAGTTGAAGACACGGACCACAACTGTGTATGGTTACGTAGATGTACTCATAAAGTTTGTGTCCCGCTACTGAGGGAAGTGACGTAGGCGATAGTATATATAGAGGGTGATTCATAAAGAAGTATACAGTTTCCAGATGCTGTAAAACAGTAACAGTTGAAGACACGGACCACAACTGCGAACCGTTTGGTAGATGCACTCATAAAGTTTGTGTCCCGCTACTGAGGGAAGTGACGTAGGCTATATACACCCTGATTCATGAAGAAGTATACAGTTTCCAGATGCTGTAAAACAGTAACAGTTGAAGACACGGACCACAACGGCGAACCGTTTGGTAGATGCACTCATAAAGTTTGTGTCCCGCTACTGAGGGAAGTGACGTAGGCTATATACACCCTGATTCATAAAGAAGTATACAGTTTCCAGATGCTGTAAAACAGTAACAGTTGAAGACACGGACCACAACTGCGAACCGTTTGGTAGATCTACTCGTAAAGTTTATGTCCAGCTACTGAGGGAAGTGTCGTAGGAGATATACAGGGCGATTCATAAAGAAGTATACATGTAGTTTCCAGATGCTATAAAACAGTAACAGTTGAAGACACGGACCACAACTGCGAACGGTTTGGTAGATGTACTCATAAAGTTTGTGTCCCGCTACTGAGGGAAGTGACGTAGGCTATATACACACCCTGATTCATAAAGAAGTATACAGTTTCCAGATGCTGTAAAACAGTAACAGTTGAAGACACGGACCACAACTGTGTATGGTTACGTAGATGTACTCATAAAGTTTGTGTCCCGCTACTGAGGGAAGTGACGTAGGCGATAGTATATATAGAGGGTGATTCATAAAGAAGTATACAGTTTCCAGATGCTGTAAAACAGTAACAGTTGAAGACACGGACCACAACTGCGAACCGTTTGGTAGATCTACTCGTAAAGTTTATGTCCAGCTACTGAGGGAAGTGACGTAGGAGATATACAGGGCGATTCATAAAGAAGTATACAGTTTCCAGATGCTGTAAAACAGTAACAGTTGAAGACACGGACCACAACTGCGAACGGTTTGGTAGATGTACTCATAAAGTTTGTGTCCCGCTACTGAGGGAAGTGACGTAGGCTATATACACACCCTGATTCATAAAGAAGTATACAGTTTCCAGATGCTGTAAAACAGTAACAGTGTAAGACACGGACCACAACTGTGTATGGTTACGTAGATGTACTCATAAAGTTTGTGTCCCGCTACTGAGGGAAGTGACGTAGGCGATAGTATATATAGAGGGTGATTCATAAAGAAGTATACAGTTTCCAGATGCTGTAAAACAGTAACAGTTGAAGACACGGACCACAACTGCGAACCGTTTGGTAGATGCACTCATAAAGTTTGTGTCCCGCTACTGAGGGAAGTGACGTAGGCTATATACACCCTGATTCATAAAGAAGTATACAGTTTCCAGATGCTGTAAAACAGTAACAGTTGAAGACACGGACCACAACTGCGAACCGTTTGGTAGATCTACTCGTAAAGTTTATGTCCAGCTACTGAGGGAAGTGACGTAGGAGATATACAGGGCGATTCATAAAGAAGTATACAGTTTCCAGATGCTGTAAAACAGTAACAGTTGAAGACACGGACCACAACTGCGAACGGTTTGGTAGATGTACTCATAAAGTTTGTGTCCCGCTACTGAGGGAAGTGACCTAGGCTATATACACACCCTGATTCATAAAGAAGTATACAGTTTCCAGATGCTGTAAAACAGTAACAGTTGAAGACACGGACCACAACTGTGTATGGTTACGTAGATGTACTCATAAAGTTTGTGTCCCGCTACTGAGGGAAGTGACGTAGGCGATAGTATATATAGAGGGTGATTCATAAAGAAGTATACAGTTTCCAGATGCTGTAAAACAGTAACAGTTGAAGACACGGACCACAACTGCGAACCGTTTGGTAGATGCACTCATAAAGTTTGTGTCCCGCTACTGAGGGAAGTGACGTAGGCTATATACACCCTGATTCATAAAGAAGTATACAGTTTCCAGATGCTGTAAAACAGTAACAGTTGAAGACACGGACCACAACTGCGAACCGTTTGGTAGATCTACTCGTAAAGTTTATGTCCAGCTACTGAGGGAAGTGACGTAGGAGATATACAGGGCGCTTCATAAAGAAGTATACAGTTTCCAGATGCTGTAAAACAGTAACAGTTGAAGACACGGACCACAACTGTGTATGGTTACGTAGATGTACTCATAAAGTTTGTGTCCCGCTACTGAGGGAAGTGACGTAGGCGATAGTATATATAGAGGGTGATTCATAAAGAAGTATACAGTTTCCAGATGCTGTAAAACAGTAACAGTTGAAGACACGGACCACAACTGCGAACCGTTTGGTAGATGTACTCATAAAGTTTGTGTCCCGCTACTGAGGGAAGTGACGTAGGCTATATACACCCTGATTCATAAAGAAGTATACAGTTTCCAGATGCTGTAAAACAGTAACAGTTGAAGACACGGACCACAACTGTGTATGGTTACGTAGATGTACTCATAAAGTTTGTGTCCCGCTACTGAGGGAAGTGACGTAGGCGATAGTATATATAGAGGGTGATTCATAAAGAAGTATACAGTTTCCAGATGCTGTAAAACAGTAACAGTTGAAGACACGGACCACAACTGCGAACCGTTTGGTAGATGTACTCATAAAGTTTGTGTCCCGCTACTGAGGGAAGTGACGTAGGCTATATACACCCTGATTCATAAAGAAGTATACAGTTTCCAGATGCTGTAAAACAGTAACAGTTGAAGACACGGACCACAACTGCGAACCGTTTGGTAGATGCACTCATAAAGTTTGTGTCCCGCTACTGAGGGAAGTGACGTAGGCTATATACACCCTGATTCATAAAGAAGTATACAGTTTCCAGATGCTGTAAAACAGTAACAGTTGAAGACACGGACCACAACTGCGAACCGTTTGGTAGATCTACTCGTAAAGTTTATGTCCAGCTACTGAGGGAAGTGACGTAGGAGATATACAGGGCGATTCATAAAGAAGTATACAGTTTCCAGATGCTGTAAAACAGTAACAGTTGAAGACACGGACCACAACTGTGTATGGTTAGGTAGATGTACTCATAAAGTTTGTGTCCCGCTACTGAGGGAAGTGACGTAGGCAATAGTATATATAGAGGGTGATTCATAAAGGAGTATACAGTTTCCAGATGCTGTAAAACAGTAACAGTTGAAGACACGGACCACAACTGTGTATGGTTAGGTAGATGTACTCATAAAGTTTGTGTCCCGCTACTGAGGGAAGTGACGTAGGCTATATACACTCTGATTCATAAAGAAGTATACAGTTTCCAGATGCTGTAAAACAGTAACAGTTGAAGACACGGACCACAACTGCGAACCGTTTGGTAGATCTACTCGTAAAGTTTATGTCCAGCTACTGAGGGAAGTGACGTAGGAGATATACAGGGCGATTCATAAAGAAGTATACAGTTTCCAGATGCTGTAAAACAGTAACAGTTGAAGACACGGACCACAACTGTGTATGGTTAGGTAGATGTACTCATAAAGTTTGTGTCCCGCTACTGAGGGAAGTGACGTAGGCAATAGTATATATAGAGGGTGATTCATAAAGAAGTATACAGTTTCCAGATGCTGTAAAACAGTAACAGTTGAAGACACGGACCACAACTGTGTATGGTTAGGTAGATGTACTCATAAAGTTTGTGTCCCGCTACTGAGGGAAGTGACGTAGGCTATATACACCCTGATTCATAAAGAAGTATACAGTTTCCAGATGCTGTAAAACAGTAACAGTTGAAGACACGGACCACAACTGCGAACCGTTTGGTAGATGCACTCATAAAGTTTGTGTCCCGCTACTGAGGGAAGTGACGTAGGCTATATACACCCTGATTCATAAAGAAGTATACAGTTTCCAGATGCTGTAAAACAGTAACAGTTGAAGACACGGACCACAACTGCGAACCGTTTGGTAGATCTACTCGTAAAGTTTATGTCCAGCTACTGAGGGAAGTGACGTAGGAGATATACAGGGCGATTCATAAAGAAGTATACATGTAGTTTCCAGATGCTATAAAACAGTAACAGTTGAAGACACGGACCACAACTGCGATTGGTTTGGTAGATGTACTCATAAAGTTTGTGTCCCGCTACTGAGGGAAGTGACGTAGGCTATATACACCCTGATTCATAAAGAAGTATACAGTTTCCAGATGCTGTAAAACAGTAACAGTTGAAGACACGGACCACAACTGTGTATGGTTACGTAGATGTACTCATAAAGTTTGTGTCCCGCTACTGAGGGAAGTGACGTAGGCGATAGTATATATAGAGGGTGATTCATAAAGAAGTATACAGTTTCCAGATGCTGTAAAACAGTAACAGTTGAAGACACGGACCACAACTGCGAACCGTTTGGTAGATGCACTCATAAAGTTTGTGTCCCGCTACTGAGGGAAGTGACGTAGGCTATATACACCCTGATTCATAAAGAAGTATACAGTTTCCAGATGCTGTAAAACAGTAACAGTTGAAGACACGGACCACAACTGCGAACTGTTTGGTAGATCTACTCGTAAAGTTTATGTCCAGCTACTGAGGGAAGTGACGTAGGAGATATACAGGGCGATTCATAAAGAAGTATACAGTTTCCAGATGCTGTAAAACAGTAACAGTTGAAGACACGGACCACAACTGCGAACGGTTTGGTAGATGTACTCATAAAGTTTGTGTCCCGCTACTGAGGGAAGTGACGTAGGCTATATACACACCCTGATTCATAAAGAAGTATACAGTTTCCAGATGCTGTAAAACAGTAACAGTTGAAGACACGGACCACAACTGTGTATGGTTACGTAGATGTACTCATAAATTTGTGTCCCGCTACTGAGGGAAGTGACGTAGGCGATAGTATATATAGAGGGCGATTCATAAAGAAGTATACAGTTTCCAGATGCTGTAAAACAGTAACAGTTGAAGACACGGACCACAACTGCGAACCGTTTGGTAGATGTACTCATAAATTTGTGTCCCGCTACTGAGGGAAGTGACGTAGGCTATATACCCCCTGATTCATAAAGAAGTATACAGTTTCCAGATGCTGTAAAACAGTAACAGTTGAAGACACGGACCACAACTGCGAACCGTTTGGTAGATGCACTCATAAAGTTTGTGTCCCGCTACTGAGGGAAGTGACGTAGGCTATATACACCCTGATTCATAAAGAAGTATACAGTTTCCAGATGCTGTAAAACAGTAACAGTTGAAGACACGGACCACAACTGCGAACCGTTTGGTAGATCTACTCGTAAAGTTTATGTCCAGCTACTGAGGGAAGTGACGTAGGAGATATACAGGGCGATTCATAAAGAAGTATACAGTTTCCAGATGCTGTAAAACAGTAACAGTTGAAGACACGGACCAGAACTGTGTATGGTTACGTAGATGTACTCATAAAGTTTGTGTCCCGCTACTGAGGGAAGTGACATAGGCGATAGTATATATAGAGGGTGATTCATAAAGAAGTATACAGTTTCCAGATGCTGTAAAACAGTAACAGTTGAAGACACGGACCACAACTGTGTATGGTTAGGTAGATGTACTCATAAAGTTTGTGTCCCGCTACTGAGGGAAGTGACGTAGGCTATATACACTCTGATTCATAAAGAAGTATATAGTTTCCAGATGCTGTAAAACAGTAACAGTTGAAGACACGGACCACAACTGCGAACCGTTTGGTAGATCTACTCGTAAAGTTTATGTCCAGCTACTGAGGGAAGTGACGTAGGAGATATACAGGGCGATTCATAAAGAAGTATACAGTTTCCAGATGCTGTAAAACAGTAACAGTTGAAGACACGGACCACAACTGTGTATGGTTAGGTAGATGTACTCATAAAGTTTGTGCCCGCTACTGAGGGAAGTGACGTAGGCAATAGTATATATAGAGGGTGATTCATAAAGAAGTATACAGTTTCCAGATGCTGTAAAACAGTAACAGTTGAAGACACGGACCACAACTGTGTATGGTTACGTAGATGTACTCATAAAGTTTGTGTCCCGCTACTGAGGGAAGTGACGTAGGCGATAGTATATATAGAGGGTGATTCATAAAGAAGTATACAGTTTCCAGATGCTGTAAAACAGTAACAGTTGAAGACACGGACCACAACTGCGAACCGTTTGGTAGATGTACTCATAAAGTTTGTGTCCCGCTACTGAGGGAAGTGACGTAGGCTATATACACCCTGATTCATAAAGAAGTATACAGTTTCCAGATGCTGTAAAACAGTAACAGTTGAAGACACGGACCACAACTGTGTATGGTTACGTAGATGTACTCATAAAGTTTGTGTCCCGCTACTGAGGGAAGTGACGTAGGCGATAGTATATATAGAGGGTGATTCATAAAGAAGTATACAGTTTCCAGATGCTGTAAAACAGTAACAGTTGAAGACACGGACCACAACTGCGAACCGTTTGGTAGATGTACTCATAAAGTTTGTGTCCCGCTACTGAGGGAAGTGACGTAGGCTATATACACCCTGATTCATAAAGAAGTATACAGTTTCCAGATGCTGTAAAACAGTAACAGTTGAAGACACGGACCACAACTGCGAACCGTTTGGTAGATGCACTCATAAAGTTTGTGTCCCGCTACTGAGGGAAGTGACGTAGGCTATATACACCCTGATTCATAAAGAAGTATACAGTTTCCAGATGCTGTAAAACAGTAACAGTTGAAGACACGGACCACAACTGCGAACCGTTTGGTAGATCTACTCGTAAAGTTTATGTCCAGCTACTGAGGGAAGTGACGTAGGAGATATACAGGGCGATTCATAAAGAAGTATACAGTTTCCAGATGCTGTAAAACAGTAACAGTTGAAGACACGGACCACAACTGTGTATGGTTAGGTAGATGTACTCATAAAGTTTGTGTCCCGCTACTGAGGGAAGTGACGTAGGCAATAGTATATATAGAGGGTGATTCATAAAGGAGTATACAGTTTCCAGATGCTGTAAAACAGTAACAGTTGAAGACACGGACCACAACTGTGTATGGTTAGGTAGATGCACTCATAAAGTTTGTGTCCCGCTACTGAGGGAAGTGACGTAGGCTATATACACTCTGATTCATAAAGAAGTATACAGTTTCCAGATGCTGTAAAACAGTAACAGTTGAAGACACGGACCACAACTGCGAACCGTTTGGTAGATCTACTCGTAAAGTTTATGTCCAGCTACTGAGGGAAGTGACGTAGGAGATATACAGGGCGATTCATAAAGAAGTATACAGTTTCCAGATGCTGTAAAACAGTAACAGTTGAAGACACGGACCACAACTGTGTATGGTTAGGTAGATGTACTCATAAAGTTTGTGTCCCGCTACTGAGGGAAGTGACGTAGGCAATAGTATATATAGAGGGTGATTCATAAAGAAGTATACAGTTTCCAGATGCTGTAAAACAGTAACAGTTGAAGACACGGACCACAACTGTGTATGGTTAGGTAGATGTACTCATAAAGTTTGTGTCCCGCTACTGAGGGAAGTGACGTAGGCTATATACACCCTGATTCATAAAGAAGTATACAGTTTCCAGATGCTGTAAAACAGTAACAGTTGAAGACACGGACCACAACTGCGAACCGTTTGGTAGATCTACTCGTAAAGTTTATGTCCAGCTACTGAGGGAAGTGACGTAGGAGATATACAGGGCGATTCATAAAGAAGTATACAGTTTCCAGATGCTGTAAAACAGTAACAGTTGAAGACACGGACCACAACTGTGTATGGTTACGTAGATGTACTCATAAAGTTTGTGTCCCGCTACTGAGGGAAGTGACGTAGGCGATAGTATATATAGAGGGTGATTCATAAAGAAGTATACAGTTTCCAGATGCTGTAAAACAGTAACAGTTGAAGACACGGACCACAACTGCGAACCGTTTGGTAGATGTACTCATAAAGTTTGTGTCCCGCTACTGAGGGAAGTGACGTAGGCTATATACACCCTGATTCATAAAGAAGTATACAGTTTCCAGATGCTGTAAAACAGTAACAGTTGAAGACACGGACCACAACTGCGAACCGTTTGGTAGATGCACTCATAAAGTTTGTGTCCCGCTACTGAGGGAAGTGACGTAGGCTATATACACCCTGATTCATAAAGAAGTATACAGTTTCCAGATGCTGTAAAACAGTAACAGTTGAAGACACGGACCACAACTGCGAACCGTTTGGTAGATCTTCTCGTAAAGTTTATGTCCAGCTACTGAGGGAAGTGACGTAGGAGATATACAGGGCGATTCATAAAGAAGTATACAGTTTCCAGATGCTGTAAAACAGTAACAGTTGAAGACACGGACCACAACTGTGTATGGTTAGGTAGATGTACTCATAAAGTTTGTGTCCCGCTACTGAGGGAAGTGACGTAGGCAATAGTATATATAGAGGGTGATTCATAAAGGAGTATACAGTTTCCAGATGCTGTAAAACAGTAACAGTTGAAGACACGGACCACAACTGTGTATGGTTAGGTAGATGTACTCATAAAGTTTGTGTCCCGCTACTGAGGGAAGTGACGTAGGCTATATACACTCTGATTCATAAAGAAGTATACAGTTTCCAGATGCTGTAAAACAGTAACAGTTGAAGACACGGACCACAACTGCGAACCGTTTGGTAGATCTACTCGTAAAGTTTATGTCCAGCTACTGAGGGAAGTGACGTAGGAGATATACAGGGCGATTAATAAAGAAGTATACAGTTTCCAGATGCTGTAAAACAGTAACAGTTGAAGACACGGACCACAACTGTGTATGGTTAGGTAGATGTACTCATAAAGTTTGTGTCCCGCTACTGAGGGAAGTGACGTAGGCAATAGTATATATAGAGGGTGATTCATAAAGAAGTATACAGTTTCCAGATGCTGTAAAACAGTAACAGTTGAAGACACGGACCACAACTGTGTATGGTTAGGTAGATGTACTCATAAAG
Source organism: Macrothele yani (assembly GCA_039090855.1). Lineage (NCBI taxonomy): Eukaryota > Metazoa > Arthropoda > Arachnida > Araneae > Macrothelidae > Macrothele > Macrothele yani. The sequence continues at coordinate 9,948,332 of CM077034.1, read as the reverse complement.
TTTGTGTCCCGCTACTGAGGGAAGTGACGTAGGCTATATACACCCTGATTCATAAAGAAGTATACAGTTTCCAGATGCTGTAAAACAGTAACAGTTGAAGACACGGACCACAACTGCGAACCGTTTGGTAGATGCACTCATAAAGTTTGTGTCCCGCTACTGAGGGAAGTGACGTAGGCTATATACACCCTGATTCATAAAGAAGTATACAGTTTCCAGATGCTGTAAAACAGTAACAGTTGAAGACACGGACCACAACTGCGAAGCGTTTGGTAGATCTACTCGTAAAGTTTATGTCCAGCTACTGAGGGAAGTGACGTAGGAGATATACAGGGCGATTCATAAAGAAGTATACATGTAGTTTCCAGATGCTATAAAACAGTAACAGTTGAAGACACGGACCACAACTGCGATTGGTTTGGTAGATGTACTCATAAAGTTTGTGTCCCGCTACTGAGGGAAGTGACGTAGGCTATATACACCCTGATTCATAAAGAAGTATACAGTTTCCAGATGTTGTAAAACAGTAACAGTTGAAGACACGGACCACAACTGTGTATGGTTACGTAGATGTACTCATAAAGTTTGTGTCCCGCTACTGAGGGAAGTGACGTAGGCGATAGTATATATAGAGGGTGATTCATAAAGAAGTATACAGTTTCCAGATGCTGTAAAACAGTAACAGTTGAAGACACGGACCACAACTGCGAACCGTTTGGTAGATGCACTCATAAAGTTTGTGTCCCGCTACTGAGGGAAGTGACGTAGGCTATATACACCCTGATTCATAAAGAAGTATACAGTTTCCAGATGCTGTAAAACAGTAACAGTTGAAGACACGGACCACAACTGCGAACCGTTTGGTAGATCTACTCGTAAAGTTTATGTCCAGCTACTGAGGGAAGTGACGTAGGAGATATACAGGGCGATTCATAAAAAAGTATACAGTTTCCAGATGCTGTAAAACAGTAACAGTTGAAGACACGGACCACAACTGCGAACGGTTTGGTAGATGTACTCATAAAGTTTGTGTCCCGCTACTGAGGGAAGTGACGTAGGCTATATACACACCCTGATTCATAAAGAAGTATACAGTTTCCAGATGCTGTAAAACAGTAACAGTTGAAGACACGGACCACAACTGTGTATGGTTACGTAGATGTACTCATAAATTTGTGTCCCGCTACTGAGGGAAGTGACGTAGGCGATAGTATATATAGAGGGTGATTCATAAAGAAGTATACAGTTTCCAGATGCTGTAAAACAGTAACAGTTGAAGACACGGACCACAACTGCGAACCGTTTGGTAGATGTACTCATAAAGTTTGTGTCCCGCTACTGAGGGAAGTGACGTAGGCTATATACACCCTGATTCATAAAGAAGTATACAGTTTCCAGATGCTGTAAAACAGTAACAGTTGAAGACACGGACCACAACTGTGTATGGTTACGTAGATGTACTCATAAAGTTTGTGTCCCGCTACTGAGGGAAGTGACGTAGGCGATAGTATATATAGAGGGTGATTCATAAAGAAGTATACAGTTTCCAGATGCTGTAAAACAGTAACAGTTGAAGACACGGACCACAACTGCGAACCGTTTGGTAGATGTACTCATAAAGTTTGTGTCCCGCTACTGAGGGAAGTGACGTAGGCTATATACACCCTGATTCATAAAGAAGTATACAGTTTCCAGATGCTGTAAAACAGTAACAGTTGAAGACACGGACCACAGCTGCGAACCGTTTGGTAGATGCACTCATAAAATTTGTGTCCCGCTACTGAGGGAAGTGACGTAGGCTATATACACCCTGATTCATAAAGAAGTATACAGTTTCCAGATGCTGTAAAACAGTAACAGTTGAAGACACGGACCACAACTGCGAACCGTTTGGTAGATCTACTCGTAAAGTTTATGTCCAGCTACTGAGGGAAGTGACGTAGGAGATATACAGGGCGATTCATAAAGAAGTATACAGTTTCCAGATGCTGTAAAACAGTAACAGTTGAAGACACGGACCAGAACTGTGTATGGTTACGTAGATGTACTCATAAAGTTTGTGTCCCGCTACTGAGGGAAGTGACATAGGCGATAGTATATATAGAGGGTGATTCATAAAGAAGTATACAGTTTCCAGATGCTGTAAAACAGTAACAGTTGAAGACACGGACCACAACTGTGTATGGTTAGGTAGATGTACTCATAAAGTTTGTGTCCCGCTACTGAGGGAAGTGACGTAGGCTATATACACTCTGATTCATAAAGAAGTATATAGTTTCCAGATGCTGTAAAACAGTAACAGTTGAAGACACGGACCACAACTGCGAACCGTTTGGTAGATCTACTCGTAAAGTTTATGTCCAGCTACTGAGGGAAGTGACGTAGGAGATATACAGGGCGATTCATAAAGAAGTATACAGTTTCCAGATGCTGTAAAACAGTAACAGTTGAAGACACGGACCACAACTGTGTATGGTTAGGTAGATGTACTCATAAAGTTTGTGTCCCGCTACTGAGGGAAGTGACGTAGGCAATAGTATATATAGAGGGTGATTCATAAAGAAGTATACAGTTTCCAGATGCTGTAAAACAGTAACAGTTGAAGACACGGACCACAACTGTGTATGGTTAGGTAGATGTACTCATAAAGTTTGTGTCCCGCTACTGAGGGAAGTGACGTAGGCTATATACACCCTGATTCATAAAGAAGTATACAGTTTCCAGATGCTGTAAAACAGTAACAGTTGAAGACACGGACCACAACTGCGAACCGTTTGGTAGATCTACTCGTAAAGTTTCTGTCCAGCTACTGAGGGAAGTGACGTAGGAGATATACAGGGCGATTCATAAAGAAGTATACAGTTTCCAGATGCTGTAAAACAGTAACAGTTGAAGACACGGACCACAACTGCGAACCGTTTGGTAGATCTACTCGTAAAGTTTATGTCCAGCTACTGAGGGAAGTGACGTAGGAGATATACAGGGCGATTCATAAAGAAGTATACAGTTTCCAGATGCTGTAAAACAGTAACAGTTGAAGACACGGACCACAACTGCGAACCGTTTGGTAGATCTACTCGTAAAGTTTATGTCCAGCTACTGAGGGAAGTGACGTAGGAGATATACAGGGCGATTCATAAAGAAGTATACAGTTTCCAGATGCTGTAAAACAGTAACAGTTGAAGACACGGACCACAACTGCGAACCGTTTGGTAGATCTACTCGTAAAGTTTATGTCCAGCTACTGAGGGAAGTGACGTAGGAGATATACAGGGCGATTCATAAAGAAGTATACAGTTTCCAGATGCTGTAAAACAGTAACAGTTGAAGACACGGACCACAACTGCGAACCGTTTGGTAGATCTACTCGTAAAGTTTATGTCCAGCTACTGAGGGAAGTGACGTAGGAGATATACAGGGCGATTCATAAAGAAGTATACAGTTTCCAGATGCTGTAAAACAGTAACAGTTGAAGACACGGACCACAACTGCGAACGGTTTGGTAGATGTACTCATAAAGTTTGTGTCCCGCTACTGAGGAAGTGACGTAGGCTATATACACACCCTGATTCATAAAGAAGTATACAGTTTCCAGATGCTGTAAAACAGTAACAGTTGAAGACACGGACCACAACTGTGTATGGTTACGTAGATGTACTCATAAAGTTTGTGTCCCGCTACTGAGGGAAGTGACGTAGGCGATAGTATATATAGAGGGTGATTCATAAAGAAGTATACAGTTTCCAGATGCTGTAAAACAGTAACAGTTGAAGACACGGACCACAACTGCGAACCGTTTGGTAGATGTACTCATAAAGTTTGTGTCCCGCTACTGAGGGAAGTGACGTAGGCTATATACACCCTGATTCATAAAGAAGTATACAGTTTCCAGATGCTGTAAAACAGTAACAGTTGAAGACACGGACCACAACTGCGAACCGTTTGGTAGATGCACTCATAAAGTTTGTGTCCCGCTACTGAGGGAAGTGACGTAGGCTATATACACCCTGATTCATAAAGAAGTGTACAGTTTCCAGATGCTGTAAAACAGTAACAGTTGAAGACACGGACCACAACTGCGAACCGTTTGGTAGATCTACTCGTAAAGTTTATGTCCAGCTACTGAGGGAAGTGACGTAGGAGATATACAGGGCGATTCATAAAGAAGTATACAGTTTCCAGATGCTGTAAAACAGTAACAGTTGAAGACACGGACCACAACTGTGTATGGTTACGTAGATGTACTCATAAAGTTTGTGTCCCGCTACTGAGGGAAGTGACGTAGGCGATAGTATATATAGAGGGTGATTCATAAAGAAGTATACAGTTTCCAGATGCTGTAAAACAGTAACAGTTGAAGACACGGACCACAACTGCGAACCGTTTGGTAGATGTACTCATAAAGTTTGTGTCCCGCTACTGAGGGAAGTGACGTAGGCTATATACACCCTGATTCATAAAGAAGTATACAGTTTCCAGATGCTGTAAAACAGTAACAGTTGAAGACACGGACCACAACTGTGTATGGTTACGTAGATGTACTCATAAAGTTTGTGTCCCGCTACTGAGGGAAGTGACGTAGGCGATAGTATATATAGAGGGTGATTCATAAAGAAGTATACAGTTTCCAGATGCTGTAAAACAGTAACAGTTGAAGACACGGACCACAACTGTGTATGGTTAGGTAGATGTACTCATAAAGTTTGTGTCCCGCTACTGAGGGAAGTGACGTAGGCTATATACACTCTGATTCATAAAGAAGTATACAGTTTCCAGATGCTGTAAAACAGTAACAGTTGAAGACACGGACCACAACTGCGAACCGTTTGGTAGATCTACTCGTAAATTTTATGTCCAGCTACTGAGGGAAGTGACGTAGGAGATATACAGGGCGATTCATAAAGAAGTATACAGTTTCCAGATGCTGTAAAACAGTAACAGTTGAAGACACGGACCACAACTGTGTATGGTTAGGTAGATGTACTCATAAAGTTTGTGTCCCGCTACTGAGGGAAGTGACGTAGGCAATAGTATATATAGAGGGTGATTCATAAAGGAGTATACAGTTTCCAGATGCTGTAAAACAGTAACAGTTGAAGACACGGACCACAACTGTGTATGGTTAGGTAGATGTACTCATAAAGTTTGTGTCCCGCTACTGAGGGAAGTGACGTAGGCTATATACACTCTGATTCATAAAGAAGTATACAGTTTCCAGATGCTGTAAAACAGTAACAGTTGAAGACACGGACCACAACTGCGAACCGTTTGGTAGATCTACTCGTAAAGTTTATGTCCAGCTACTGAGGGAAGTGACGTAGGAGATATACAGGGCGATTCATAAAGAAGTATACAGTTTCCAGATGCTGTAAAACAGTAACAGTTGAAGACACGGACCACAACTGTGTATGGTTAGGTAGATGTACTCATAAAGTTTGTGTCCCGCTACTGAGGGAAGTGACGTAGGCAATAGTATATATAGAGGGTGATTCATAAAGAAGTATACAGTTTCCAGATGCTGTAAAACAGTAACAGTTGAAGACACGGACCACAACTGTGTATGGTTAGGTAGATGTACTCATAAAGTTTGTGTCCCGCTACTGAGGGAAGTGACGTAGGCTATATACACCCTGATTCATAAAGAAGTATACAGTTTCCAGATGCTGTAAAACAGTAACAGTTGAAGACACGGACCACAACTGCGAACCGTTTGGTAGATGCACTCATAAAGTTTGTGTCCCGCTACTGAGGGAAGTGACGTAGGCTATATACACCCTGATTCATAAAGAAGTATACAGTTTCCAGATGCTGTAAAACAGTAACAGTTGAAGACACGGACCACAACTGCGAACCGTTTGGTAGATCTACTCGTAAAGTTTATGTCCAGCTACTGAGGGAAGTGACGTAGGAGATATACAGGGCGATTCATAAAGAAGTATACATGTAGTTTCCAGATGCTATAAAACAGTAACAGTTGAAGACACGGACCACAACTGCGATTGGTTTGGTAGATGTACTCATAAAGTTTGTGTCCCGCTACTGAGGGAAGTGACGTAGGCTATATACACCCTGATTCATAAAGAAGTATACAGTTTCCAGATGCTGTAAAACAGTAACAGTTGAAGACACGGACCACAACTGTGTATGGTTACGTAGATGTACTCATAAAGTTTGTGTCCCGCTACTGAGGGAAGTGACGTAGGCGATAGTATATATAGAGGGTGATTCATAAAGAAGTATACAGTTTCCAGATGCTGTAAAACAGTAACAGTTGAAGACACGGACCACAACTGCGAACCGTTTGGTAGATGCACTCATAAAGTTTGTGTCCCGCTACTGAGGGAAGTGACGTAGGCTATATACACCCTGATTCATAAAGAAGTATACAGTTTCCAGATGCTGTAAAACAGTAACAGTTGAAGACACGGACCACAACTGCGAACCGTTTGGTAGATCTACTCGTAAAGTTTATGTCCAGCTACTGAGGGAAGTGACGTAGGAGATATACAGGGCGATTCATAAAGAAGTATACAGTTTCCAGATGCTGTAAAACAGTAACAGTTGAAGACACGGACCACAACTGCGAACGGTTTGGTAGATGTACTCATAAAGTTTGTGTCCCGCTACTGAGGGAAGTGACGTAGGCTATATACACACCCTGATTCATAAAGAAGTATACAGTTTCCAGATGCTGTAAAACAGTAACAGTTGAAGACACGGACCACAACTGTGTATGGTTACGTAGATGTACTCATAAATTTGTGTCCCGCTACTGAGGGAAGTGACGTAGGCGATAGTATATATAGAGGGTGATTCATAAAGAAGTATACAGTTTCCAGATGCTGTAAAACAGTAACAGTTGAAGACACGGACCACAACTGCGAACCGTTTGGTAGATGTACTCATAAAGTTTGTGTCCCGCTACTGAGGGAAGTGACGTAGGCTATATACACCCTGATTCATAAAGAAGTATACAGTTTCCAGATGCTGTAAAACAGTAACAGTTGAAGACACGGACCACAACTGCGAACCGTTTGGTAGATGCACTCATAAAGTTTGTGTCCCGCTACTGAGGGAAGTGACGTAGGCTATATACACCCTGATTCATAAAGAAGTATACAGTTTCCAGATGCTGTAAAACAGTAACAGTTGAAGACACGGACCACAACTGCGAACCGTTTGGTAGATCTACTCGTAAAGTTTATGTCCAGCTACTGAGGGAAGTGACGTAGGAGATATACAGGGCGATTCATAAAGAAGTATACAGTTTCCAGATGCTGTAAAACAGTAACAGTTGAAGACACGGACCACAACTGTGTATGGTTACGTAGATGTACTCATAAAGTTTGTGTCCCGCTACTGAGGGAAGTGACGTAGGCGATAGTATATATAGAGGGTGATTCATAAAGAAGTATACAGTTTCCAGATGCTGTAAAACAGTAACAGTTGAAGACACGGACCACAACTGCGAACCGTTTGGTAGATGTACTCATAAAGTTTGTGTCCCGCTACTGAGGGAAGTGACGTAGGCTATATACACCCTGATTCATAAAGAAGTATACAGTTTCCAGATGCTGTAAAACAGTAACAGTTGAAGACACGGACCACAACTGTGTATGGTTACGTAGATGTACTCATAAAGTTTGTGTCCCGCTACTGAGGGAAGTGACGTAGGCGATAGTATATATAGAGGGTGATTCATAAAGAAGTATACAGTTTCCAGATGCTGTAAAACAGTAACAGTTGAAGACACGGACCACAACTGTGTATGGTTAGGTAGATGTACTCATAAAGTTTGTGTCCCGCTACTGAGGGAAGTGACGTAGGCTATATACACTCTGATTCATAAAGAAGTATACAGTTTCCAGATGCTGTAAAACAGTAACAGTTGAAGACACGGACCACAACTGCGAACCGTTTGGTAGATCTACTCGTAAAGTTTATGTCCAGCTACTGAGGGAAGTGACGTAGGAGATATACAGGGCGATTCATAAAGAAGTATACAGTTTCCAGATGCTGTAAAACAGTAACAGTTGAAGACACGGACCACAACTGTGTATGGTTAGGTAGATGTACTCATAAAGTTTGTGTCCCGCTACTGAGGGAAGTGACGTAGGCAATAGTATATATAGAGGGTGATTCATAAAGGAGTATACAGTTTCCAGATGCTGTAAAACAGTAACAGTTGAAGACACGGACCACAACTGTGTATGGTTAGGTAGATGTAGTCATAAAGTTTGTGTCCCGCTACTGAGGGAAGTGACGTAGGCTATATACACTCTGATTCATAAAGAAGTATACAGTTTCCAGATGCTGTAAAACAGTAACAGTTGAAGACACGGACCACAACTGCGAACCGTTTGGTAGATCTACTCGTAAAGTTTATGTCCAGCTACTGAGGGAAGTGACGTAGGAGATATACAGGGCGATTCATAAAGAAGTATACAGTTTCCAGATGCTGTAAAACAGTAACAGTTGAAGACACGGACCACAACTGTGTATGGTTAGGTAGATGTACTCATAAAGTTTGTGTCCCGCTACTGAGGGAAGTGACGTAGGCAATAGTATATATAGAGGGTGATTCATAAAGAAGTATACAGTTTCCAGATGCTGTAAAACAGTAACAGTTGAAGACACGGACCACAACTGTGTATGGTTAGGTAGATGTACTCATAAAGTTTGTGTCCCGCTACTGAGGGAAGTGACGTAGGCTATATACACCCTGATTCATAAAGAAGTATACAGTTTCCAGATGCTGTAAAACAGTAACAGTTGAAGACACGGACCACAACTGCGAACCGTTTGGTAGATGCACTCATAAAGTTTGTGTCCCGCTACTGAGGGAAGTGACGTAGGCTATATACACCCTGATTCATAAAGAAGTATACAGTTTCCAGATGCTGTAAAACAGTAACAGTTGAAGACACGGACCACAACTGCGAACCGTTTGGTAGATCTACTCGTAAAGTTTATGTCCAGCTACTGAGGGAAGTGACGTAGGAGATATACAGGGCGATTCATAAAGAAGTATACATGTAGTTTCCAGATGCTATAAAACAGTAACAGTTGAAGACACGGACCACAACTGCGATTGGTTTGGTAGATGTACTCATAAAGTTTGTGTCCCGCTACTGAGGGAAGTGACGTAGGCTATATACACCCTGATTCATAAAGAAGTATACAGTTTCCAGATGCTGTAAAACAGTAACAGTTGAAGACACGGACCACAACTGTGTATGGTTACGTAGATGTACTCATAAAGTTTGTGTCCCGCTACTGAGGGAAGTGACGTAGGCGATAGTATATATAGAGGGTGATTCATAAAGAAGTATACAGTTTCCAGATGCTGTAAAACAGTAACAGTTGAAGACACGGACCACAACTGCGAACCGTTTGGTAGATGCACTCATAAAGTTTGTGTCCCGCTACTGAGGGAAGTGACGTAGGCTATATACACCCTGATTCATAAAGAAGTATACAGTTTCCAGATGCTGTAAAACAGTAACAGTTGAAGACACGGACCACAACTGCGAACCGTTTGGTAGATCTACTCGTAAAGTTTATGTCCAGCTACTGAGGGAAGTGACGTAGGAGATATACAGGGCGATTCATAAAGAAGTATACAGTTTCCAGATGCTGTAAAACAGTAACAGTTGAAGACACGGACCACAACTGCGAACGGTTTGGTAGATGTACTCATAAAGTTTGTGTCCCGCTACTGAGGGAAGTGACGTAGGCTATATACACACCCTGATTCATAAAGAAGTATACAGTTTCCAGATGCTGTAAAACAGTAACAGTTGAAGACACGGACCACAACTGTGTATGGTTACGTAGATGTACTCATAAATTTGTGTCCCGCTACTGAGGGAAGTGACGTAGGCGATAGTATATATAGAGGGTGATTCATAAAGAAGTATACAGTTTCCAGATGCTGTAAAACAGTAACAGTTGAAGACACGGACCACAACTGCGAACCGTTTGGTAGATGTACTCATAAAGTTTGTGTCCCGCTACTGAGGGAAGTGACGTAGGCTATATACACCCTGATTCATAAAGAAGTATACAGTTTCCAGATGCTGTAAAACAGTAACAGTTGAAGACACGGACCACAACTGTGTATGGTTACGTAGATGTACTCATAAAGTTTGTGTCCCGCTACTGAGGGAAGTGACGTAGGCGATAGTATATATAGAGGGTGATTCATAAAGAAGTATACAGTTTCCAGATGCTGTAAAACAGTAACAGTTGAAGACACGGACCACAACTGCGAACCGTTTGGTAGATGTACTCATAAAGTTTGTGTCCCGCTACTGAGGGAAGTGACGTAGGCTATATACACCCTGATTCATAAAGAAGTATACAGTTTCCAGATGCTGTAAAACAGTAACAGTTGAAGACACGGACCACAACTGCGAACCGTTTGGTAGATGCTCTCATAAAGTTTGTGTCCCGCTACTGAGGGAAGTGACGTAGGCTATATACACCCTGATTCATAAAGAAGTATACAGTTTCCAGATGCTGTAAAACAGTAACAGTTGAAGACACGGACCACAACTGCGAACCGTTTGGTAGATCTACTCGTAAAGTTTATGTCCAGCTACTGAGGGAAGTGACGTAGGAGATATACAGGGCGATTCATAAAGAAGTATACAGTTTCCAGATGCTGTAAAACAGTAACAGTTGAAGACACGGACCAGAACTGTGTATGGTTACGTAGATGTACTCATAAAGTTTGTGTCCCGCTACTGAGGGAAGTGACATAGGCGATAGTATATATAGAGGGTGATTCATAAAGAAGTATACAGTTTCCAGATGCTGTAAAACAGTAACAGTTGAAGACACGGACCACAACTGTGTATGGTTAGGTAGATGTACTCATAAAGTTTGTGTCCCGCTACTGAGGGAAGTGACGTAGGCTATATACACTCTGATTCATAAAGAAGTATATAGTTTCCAGATGCTGTAAAACAGTAACAGTTGAAGACACGGACCACAACTGCGAACCGTTTGGTAGATCTACTCGTAAAGTTTATGTCCAGCTACTGAGGGAAGTGACGTAGGAGATATACAGGGCGATTCATAAAGAAGTATACAGTTTCCAGATGCTGTAAAACAGTAACAGTTGAAGACACGGACCACAACTGTGTATGGTTAGGTAGATGTACTCATAAAGTTTGTGTCCCGCTACTGAGGGAAGTGACGTAGGCAATAGTATATATAGAGGGTGATTCATAAAGAAGTATACAGTTTCCAGATGCTGTAAAACAGTAACAGTTGAAGACACGGACCACAACTGTGTATGGTTAGGTAGATGTACTCATAAAGTTTGTGTCCCGCTACTGAGGGAAGTGACGTAGGCTATATACACCCTGATTCATAAAGAAGTATACAGTTTCCAGATGCTGTAAAACAGTAACAGTTGAAGACACGGACCACAACTGCGAACCGTTTGGTAGATGCACTCATAAAGTTTGTGTCCCGCTACTGAGGGAAGTGACGTAGGCTATATACACCCTGATTCATAAAGAAGTATACAGTTTCCAGATGCTGTAAAACAGTAACAGTTGAAGACACGGACCACAACTGTGTGTGGTTAGGTAGATGTACTCATAAAGTTTGTGTCCCGCTACTGAGGGAAGTGACGTAGGCTATATACACCCTGATTCATAAAGAAGTATACAGTTTCCAGATGCTGTAAAACAGTAACAGTTGAAGACACGGACCACAACTGCGAACCGTTTGGTAGATCTACTCGTAAAGTTTATGTCCAGCTACTGAGGGAAGTGACGTAGGAGATATACAGGGCGATTCATAAAGAAGTATACAGTTTCCAGATGCTGTAAAACAGTAACAGTTGAAGACACGGACCACAACTGCGAACCGTTTGGTAGATCTACTCGTAAAGTTTATGTCCAGCTACTGAGGGAAGTGACGTAGGAGATATACAGGGCGATTCATAAAGAAGTATACAGTTTCCAGATGCTGTAAAACAGTAACAGTTGAAGACACGGACCACAACTGCGAACCGTTTGGTAGATCTACTCGTAAAGTTTATGTCCAGCTACTGAGGGAAGTGACGTAGGAGATATACAGGGCGATTCATAAAGAAGTATACAGTTTCCAGATGCTGTAAAACAGTAACAGTTGAAGACACGGACCACAACTGCGAACCGTTTGGTAGATCTACTCGTAAAGTTTATGTCCAGCTACTGAGGGAAGTGACGTAGGAGATATACAGGGCGATTCATAAAGAAGTATACAGTTTCCAGATGCTGTAAAACAGTAACAGTTGAAGACACGGACCACAACTGCGAACCGTTTGGTAGATCTACTCGTAAAGTTTATGTCCAGCTACTGAGGGAAGTGACGTAGGAGATATACAGGGCGATTCATAAAGAAGTATACAGTTTCCAGATGCTGTAAAACAGTAACAGTTGAAGACACGGACCACAACTGCGAACGGTTTGGTAGATGTACTCATAAAGTTTGTGTCCCGCTACTGAGGGAAGTGACGTAGGCTATATACACACCCTGATTCATAAAGAAGTATACAGTTTCCAGATGCTGTAAAACAGTAACAGTTGAAGACACGGACCACAACTGTGTATGGTTACGTAGATGTACTCATAAAGTTTGTGTCCCGCTACTGAGGGAAGTGACGTAGGCGATAGTATATATAGAGGGTGATTCATAAAGAAGTATACAGTTTCCAGATGCTGTAAAACAGTAACAGTTGAAGACACGGACCACAACTGCGAACCGTTTGGTAGATGTACTTATAAAGTTTGTGTCCCGCTACTGAGGGAAGTGACGTAGGCTATATACACCCTGATTCATAAAGAAGTATACAGTTTCCAGATGCTGTAAAACAGTAACAGTTGAAGACACGGACCACAACTGCGAACCGTTTGGTAGATGCACTCATAAAGTTTGTGTCCCGCTACTGAGGGAAGTGACGTAGGCTATATACACCCTGATTCATAAAGAAGTATACAGTTTCCAGATGCTGTAAAACAGTAACAGTTGAAGACACGGACCACAACTGCGAACCGTTTGGTAGATCTACTCGTAAAGTTTATGTCCAGCTACTGAGGGAAGTGCCGTAGGAGATATACAGGGCGATTCATAAAGAAGTATACAGTTTCCAGATGCTGTAAAACAGTAACAGTTGAAGACACGGACCACAACTGTGTATGGTTACGTAGATGTACTCATAAAGTTTGTGTCCCGCTACTGAGGGAAGTGACGTAGGCGATAGTATATATAGAGGGTGATTCATAAAGAAGTATACAGTTTCCAGATGCTGTAAAACAGTAACAGTTGAAGACACGGACCACAACTGCGAACCGTTTGGTAGATGTACTCATAAAGTTTGTGTCCCGCTACTGAGGGAAGTGACGTAGGCTATATACACCCTGATTCATAAAGAAGTATACAGTTTCCAGATGCTGTAAAACAGTAACAGTTGAAGACACGGACCACAACTGTGTATGGTTATGTAGATGTACTCATAAAGTTTGTGTCCCGCTACTGAGGGAAGTGACGTAGGCGATAGTATATATAGAGGGTGATTCATAAAGAAGTATACAGTTTCCAGATGCTGTAAAACAGTAACAGTTGAAGACACGGACCACAACTGCGAACCGTTTGGTAGATGTACTCATAAAGTTTGTGTCCCGCTACTGAGGGAAGTGACGTAGGCTATATACACCCTGATTCATAAAGAAGTATACAGTTTCCAGATGCTGTAAAACAGTAACAGTTGAAGACACGGACCACAACTGCGAACCGTTTGGTAGATGCACTCATAAAGTTTGTGTCCCGCTACTGAGGGAAGTGACGTAGGCTATATACACCCTGATTCATAAAGAAGTATACAGTTTCCAGATGCTGTAAAACAGTAACAGTTGAAGACACGGACCACAACTGCGAACGGTTTGGTAGATGTACTCATAAAGTTTGTGTCCCGCTACTGAGGGAAGTGACGTAGGCTATATACACCCTGATTCATAAAGAAGTATACAGTTTCCAGATGCTGTAAAACAGTAACAGTTGAAGACACGGACCACAACTGCGAACCGTTTGGTAGATCTACTCGTAAAGTTTATGTCCAGCTACTGAGGGAAGTGACGTAGGAGATATACAGGGCGATTCATAAAGAAGTATACAGTTTCCAGATGCTGTAAAACAGTAACAGTTGAAGACACGGACCACAACTGTGTATGGTTACGTAGATGTACTCATAAAGTTTGTGTCCCGCTACTGAGGGAAGTGACGTAGGCGATAGTATATATAGAGGGTGATTCATAAAGAAGTATACAGTTTCCAGATGCTGTAAAACAGTAACAGTTGAAGACACGGACCACAACTGCGAACCGTTTGGTAGATGTACTCATAAAGTTTGTGTCCCGCTACTGAGGGAAGTGACGTAGGCTATATACACCCTGATTCATAAAGAAGTATACAGTTTCCAGATGCTGTAAAACAGTAACAGTTGAAGACACGGACCACAACTGTGTATGGTTATGTAGATGTACTCATAAAGTTTGTGTCCCGCTACTGAGGGAAGTGACGTAGGCGATAGTATATATAGAGGGTGATTCATAAAGAAGTATACAGTTTCCAGATGCTGTAAAACAGTAACAGTTGAAGACACGGACCACAACTGCGAACCGTTTGGTAGATGTACTCATAAAGTTTGTGTCCCGCTACTGAGGGAAGTGACGTAGGCTATATACACCCTGATTCATAAAGAAGTATACAGTTTCCAGATGCTGTAAAACAGTAACAGTTGAAGACACGGACCACAACTGCGAACCGTTTGGTAGATGCACTCATAAAGTTTGTGTCCCGCTACTGAGGGAAGTGACGTAGGCTATATACACCCTGATTCATAAAGAAGTATACAGTTTCCAGATGCTGTAAAACAGTAACAGTTGAAGACACGGACCACAACTGCGAACCGTTTGGTAGATCTACTCGTAAAGTTTATGTCCAGCTACTGAGGGAAGTGACGTAGGAGATATACAGGGCGATTCATAAAGAAGTATACAGTTTCCAGATGCTGTAAAACAGTAACAGTTGAAGACACGGACCACAACTGTGTATGGTTACGTAGATGTACTCATAAAGTTTGTGTCCCGCTACTGAGGGAAGTGACATAGGCGATAGTATATATAGAGGGTGATTCATAAAGAAGTATACAGTTTCCAGATGCTGTAAAACAGTAACAGTTGAAGACACGGACCACAACTGTGTATGGTTAGGTAGATGTACTCATAAAGTTTGTGTCCCGCTACTGAGGGAAGTGACGTAGGCTATATACACTCTGATTCATAAAGAAGTATATAGTTTCCAGATGCTGTAAAACAGTAACAGTTGAAGACACGGACCACAACTGCGAACCGTTTGGTAGATCTACTCGTAAAGTTTATGTCCAGCTACTGAGGGAAGTGACGTAGGAGATATACAGGGCGATTCATAAAGAAGTATACAGTTTCCAGATGCTGTAAAACAGTAACAGTTGAAGACACGGACCACAACTGTGTATGGTTAGGTAGATGTACTCATAAAGTTTGTGTCCCGCTACTGAGGGAAGTGACGTAGGCAATAGTATATATAGAGGGTGATTCATAAAGAAGTATACAGTTTCCAGATGCTGTAAAACAGTAACAGTTGAAGACACGGACCACAACTGTGTATGGTTAGGTAGATGTACTCATAAAGTTTGTGTCCCGTTACTGAGGGAAGTGACGTAGGCTATATACACCCTGATTCATAAAGAAGTATACAGTTTCCAGATGCTGTAAAACAGTAACAGTTGAAGACACGGACCACAACTGCGAACCGTTTGGTAGATGCACTCATAAAGTTTGTGTCCCGCTACTGAGGGAAGTGACGTAGGCTATATACACCCTGATTCATAAAGAAGTATACAGTTTCCAGATGCTGTAAAACAGTAACAGTTGAAAACACGGACCACAACTGCGAACCGTTTGGTAGATCTACTCGTAAAGTTTATGTCCAGCTACTGAGGGAAGTGACGTAGGAGATATACAGGGCGATTCATAAAGAAGTATACAGTTTCCAGATGCTGTAAAACAGTAACAGTTGAAGACACGGACCACAACTGTGTATGGTTAGGTAGATGTACTCATAAAGTTTGTGTCCCGCTACTGAGGGAAGTGACGTAGGCAATAGTATATATAGAGGGTGATTCATAAAGGAGTATACAGTTTCCAGATGCTGTAAAACAGTAACAGTTGAAGACACGGACCACAACTGTGTATGGTTAGGTAGATGTACTCATAAAGTTTGTGTCCCGCTACTGAGGGAAGTGACGTAGGCTATATACACTCTGATTCATAAAGAAGTATACAGTTTCCAGATGCTGTAAAACAGTAACAGTTGAAGACACGGACCACAACTGCGAACCGTTTGGTAGATCTACTCGTAAAGTTTATGTCCAGCTACTGAGGGAAGTGACGTAGGAGATATACAGGGCGATTCATAAAGAAGTATACAGTTTCCAGATGCTGTAAAACAGTAACAGTTGAAGACACGGACCACAACTGTGTATGGTTAGGTAGATGTACTCATAAAGTTTGTGTCCCGCTACTGAGGGAAGTGACGTAGGCAATAGTATATATAGAGGGTGGTTCATAAAGAAGTATACAGTTTCCAGATGCTGTAAAACAGTAACAGTTGAAGACACGGACCACAACTGTGTATGGTTAGGTAGATGTACTCATAAAGTTTGTGTCCCGCTACTGAGGGAAGTGACGTAGGCTATATACACCCTGATTCATAAAGAAGTATACAGTTTCCAGATGCTGTAAAACAGTAACAGTTGAAGACACGGACCACAACTGCGAACCGTTTGGTAGATGCACTCATAAAGTTTGTGTCCCGCTACTGAGGGAAGTGACGTAGGCTATATACACCCTGATTCATAAAGAAGTATACAGTTTCCAGATGCTGTAAAACAGTAACAGTTGAAGACACGGACCACAACTGCGAACCGTTTGGTAGATCTACTCGTAAAGTTTATGTCCAGCTACTGAGGGAAGTGACGTAGGAGATATACAGGGCGATTCATAAAGAAGTATACAGTTTCCAGATGCTGTAAAACAGTAACAGTTGAAGACACGGACCACAACTGTGTATGGTTACGTAGATGTACTCATAAAGTTTGTGTCCCGCTACTGAGGGAAGTGACATAGGCGATAGTATATATAGAGGGTGATTCATAAAGAAGTATACAGTTTCCTGATGCTGTAAAACAGTAACAGTTGAAGACACGGACCACAACTGTTTATGGTTAGGTAGATGTACTCATAAAGTTTGTGTCCCGCTACTGAGGGAAGTGACGTAGGCGATAGCGCGCGTGTCACGTGACTAGTCAGTCAAAATGACAGCGTCTGCAGTGGAGAAGGCGTTTTAAGTTCTTGAATTGAGCAAAACGGAATCTGTAACTGGCATTTTCGATCACGATTCGGAAAAGAACCTCCAACCAGAAAATCTATCTACGATTGGCATAAAAAATTTGAAACTACGGGCTGTTTGTGCAAACTTAAAAGTCCTGCATGACCGCGTGCATCGGAAGAAGTCGTCGATAGTGTTTGCACCGTCATTCAACGAAGCCCGGGAAAATCAACGTGGGGGGTGAGTCGTGAAGTGCAGATTTCACAGCCCACTGTCTGGAGAATTTTGAGAAAGAAGCTGAAAATGATTCCATACAAACTGCAGATGTTGCAAAATCTCGCTGACTTTGACAAGACAAAGCGCTTTGAATTTTGTGCAGAAATGCAGCACCGTTTTGAAGATGACGATTTTAACGACCACTTAGTTTTCACCGACAAAGCTACATTTCACGTGAGTGGTCAGGTAAGCAAGCACAATGTTCGCTTTTGGGGAACGGAGAATCCCAGATTTACAGTGCAACACGTGCGAGATTCCCCTAAGGTAAATGTGTTCTGTGCTGTGTCCGAAAAGGAAGTGTACGGCCCCTTCATTTTTTCACGAGAAAACTGTCATGGGAGGCTCCTTTCTAGACACGTTAAGTCTTTGGTTGATGCGGCAGTTGCAGGACGGCAGCGACAACTTTATTCTCCAATTCGATGGCGTACCACCGCACTGGTTGGGCGACGTGCGAGATTATCTCGAACATATTCCTCGCCGATGGATTGGACGAGCCGCGAACTACAACGCGCCACTGACCCAGAAGTCCCGACTTAACACCTTGTGTCTTTTTCCTGTGGGGGTACGTAAAGGACAAGGTATTCGCCCCTCCCGTTCCTGTTGATCTAGCGTGGCTGAAACAGCGTATCACAGCCACTAACACTGCACTTGATTCAGATATCTTACCTCGCGTTTGGGCGGAAATGGATTACCGACTCGATGTGTGTCGTGTGACTAAGGGTGCACAGATAGAACATCTGTAACTGTCTCTAAAAGAACTTGAAACATTCCCCTACAATTCTGTTATAGGTAACATAAAATATCTTACATTGTTCTTGTTTTATAGTGCGTTGAAACTGTAATTTCTTTATGAATCACCCTGTTATACTATAAAAACAACCATTCACTTACCCGAAAGATCTTGGTCATTTTTTTTATCTTGTAACACCTCAAGCACGTCAATTATATTGTTGTTGGCTTTCTGAGGTTGAACTGACTCCTTGCCTATGACTTTCCTTCTTCCAGGGATGAAATATCGTACAATCTTTTTTTTTTTTTTTTTTTTATTTACTGGACAACACACACAGGTTTCTTTCTGCCATATGAAACGTAACCATAGCTCATCATCAGGATAAAAACCTCACACATACACACACCACACCACTCATTCATACATTCCGTTAAAAACACTATGTACATATTTACCCTATCTACATTCCCAGGCAGTTAAACCATTTGTAAACTGTGATTAAAAAAGTGCTCAATCCGTTTCAAACTCCGTGTTAACCCTACTTCATGTGCCAACCTCATTCAGCCCGTCATACACAACCCTCTACCATTTGTCAACTGTGATTAAAAAAGTGCTCAATCCGTTTCAAACTCCGTGTTAACCCTACTTCATGTGCCAACCTCATTCAGTCCGTCATACACAACCCTCTACCATTTGTCAACTGTGATTAAAAAAGTGCTCAATCCGTTTCAAACTCCGTGTTAACACTATTGCATGTACCAACCTCATTCAGCCCGTCATACACAACACTCTACCATTTGTCAACTGTGATTAAAAAAGTGCTCAATCCGTTTCAAACTCCGTGTTAACCCTATTGCATGTGCCAATCCGTTTCAAACTCCATGTTAACCCTACATGTGCCAACCTCATTCAGTCCGTCATACACAACCCTCTGCCATTTGTCAACTGTGATTAAAAAAGTGCTCAATCCGTTTCAAACTCCGTGTTAACCCTATTGCATGTGCCAACCTCATTCAGTCCGTCATACACAACCCTCTACCATTTGTCAACTGTGATTAAAAAAGTGCTCAATCCGTTTCAAACTCCGTGTTAACCCTATTGCATGTGCCAATCCGTTTCAAACTCCATGTTAACCCTATTGCATGTGCCAACCTCATTCAGTCCGTCATACACAACCCTCTACCATTTGTCAACTGTGATTGAAAAAGTGCTCAATCCGTTTCAAACTTCGTGTTAGCCCTATTGAATGTGCCAACCTCATTCAGTCCGTCATACACAACCCTCTGCCATTTGTCAACTGTGATTAAAAAAGTGCTCAATCCGTTTCAAACTCCGTGTTAACCCTATTGCATGTGCCAACCTCATTCAGTCCGTCATACACAACCCTCTACCATTTGTCAACTGTGATTAAAAAAGTGCTCAATCCGTTTCAAACTCCGTGTTAACCCTATTGCATGTGCCAACCTCATTCAGTCCCTCATACACAACCCTCTACCACTTGTCAACTGTGGTTAAAAAAGTGCTCAATCCGTTTCAAACTCCGTGTTAAACCTATTGCATGTGCCAACCTCATTCAGTCCGTCATACACAACCCTCTACCATTTGTCAACTGTGATTAAGAAAGTGCTCAATCCGTTTCAAACTCCGTGTTAACCCTATTGCATGTGCCAACCTCATTCAGTCCGTCATACACAACCCTCTACCATTTGTCAACTGTGATTAAAAAAGTGCTCAATCCGTTTCAAACTCCGTGTTAACCCTATTGCATGTGCCAACCTCATTCAGTCCGTCATACACAACCCTCTACCATTTGTCAACTGTGATTAAAAAAGTGCTCAATCCGTTTCAAACTCCATGTTAACCCTATTGCATGTGCCAACCTCATTCAGTCCGTCATACACAACCCTCTACCATTTGTCAACTGTGATTGAAAAAGTGCTCAATCTGTTTCAAACTCCGTGTTAGCCCTATTGAATGTGCCAACCTCATTCAGTCCATCATACACAACCCTCTGCCATTTGTCAACTGTGATTAAAAAAGTGCTCAATCCGTTTCAAACTCCGTGTTAACCCTATTGCATGTGCCAACCTCATTCAGTCCGTCATACACAACCCTCTACCATTTGTCAACTGTGATTAAAAAAGTGCTCAATCCGTTTCAAACTCCGTGTTAACCCTATTGCATGTGCCAACCTCATTCAGTCCGTCATACACAACCCTCTACCATTTGTCAACTGTGATTAAAAAAGTGCTCAATCCGTTTCAAACTCCGTGTTAACCCTATTGCATGTGCCAACCTCATTCAGTCCGTCATACACAACCCTCTACCATTTGTCAACTGTGATTAAAAAAGTGCTCAATCCGTTTCAAACTCCGTGTTAACCCTATTGCATGTGCCAATCCGTTTCAAACTCCATGTTAACCCTATTGCATGTGCCAACCTCATTCAGTCCGTCATACACAACCCTCTACCATTTGTCAACTGTGATTGAAAAAGTGCTCAATCTGTTTCAAACTCCGTGTTAACCCTATTGCATGTGCCAATCCGTTTCAAACTCCATGTTAACCCTATTGCATGTGCCAACCTCATTCAGTCCGTCATACACAACCCTCTACCATTTGTCAACCGTGATTAAAAAAGTGCTCAATCCGTTTCAAACTCCGTGTTAACCCTATTGCATGTGCCAATCCGTTTCAAACTCCATGTTAACCCTATTGCATGTGCCAACCTCATTCAGCCCGTCATACACAACCCTCTACCATTTGTCAACTGTGATTAAAAAAGTGCTCAATCCGTTTCAAACTCCGTGTTAACCCTATTGCATGTGCCAACCTCATTCAGCCCGTCATACACAACCCTCTACCATTTGTCAACTGTGATTAAAAAAGTGCTCAATCCGTTTCAAACTCCGTGTTAACCCTATTGCATGTGCCAACCTCATTCAGCCCGTCATACACAACCCTCTTGGCACATGCAATAGGGTTAACACGGAGTTTGAAACGGATTGAGCACTTTTTTAATCACAGTTGACAAATGGTTTAACTGCCTGGGAATGTAGATAGTGTAAATATGTACATAGTGTTTTTAACGGAATGTATGAATGAGTAGTATGGTGTGTGTGTGTATGTGTGAGGTTTTTATCGTGATGGCAAGCTATGGTTACGTTTCATATGGCAGAAGGAAACCTGCGTGTGTTGTCCAGTAAATTAAAAAAAAAAGAGAAAAAGATAGTACGATGTTTCATCCCCGGAAGAAGGAAAGTCATAGGCAAGAAGTCAGTTCAACCTCACAAAGTCAACTACTATATAATTGACGTGCTTGATTGAAGTGTTACAAGATAAACAAGTGAGTAAAATCATGCAATGCATTGATTATGATACGCTTTCCAATATACTAGAAGTCAATACTCAAGCTATTACTCAAGTTATGAGGAAAATGGCTGTAGAATAAATCTCACCCCTGTTCCCTGACCTTTGATCCATTTGGATGATATGAACTGGTTCAGTATATCTCCGAAATAACATGATAAAGCTTTGTCGCAATCGAAGCATTTTTACGTAAGTCATGATGCATAAGAGCTATGGAATAGATCCCGCTCCTGCGTCCTAACCTTTGACCCCATTTCGCCCATTTTCAATAGGATTCGTCCCCAGGAAGGTCCCTACAACATACCAACATTTCATCCAAATCGAAACGTTTTTACGTACGTTATGACTCATAATGGCGATGGAAGTGATTCCGCTCCTATGTCCTGACCTTTGACCCCCATTTCGCCAATTTTCAATAAGGTTTGTTCCCAGGTGGTCTCCTACCACATACTAAAATTTAATCGAAATTGAACCTTTTTTACGTTAGTTATGACGCACAAGAGCAGTGGAATGGATCCCGCTCTTATGTCCTGACGTTTGACCCCATTTCGTTCACTTTCAAGAGGGTTCCTTTGCAGGTGTTCCCCTACCACATACTAAAATTTCATCGAAATCGAACGATTTTTACGCAAGTTATCGTGCGGACGAACATACGCACACAACGCGTGACGTAATGAGGCAGATGGGAATCGCGACCCTCTGCTAGCAAGGTGTGACGTCATAAAACTTTAATAGGATCTACAAACAACGCGTGACGTAACGAGATAGATGGCATGACCGCGTGCCAATATCTAATGGGGTGACGCCATGACACCACACTGGAAACTTGGTAATTCGGGGTGGTTATTTAACCCACTAAACAAATTTTCTGAAAGTCGAGATCAAGCTAAATCGATTTCTAGTACCAGAAAACGGTAGGTTAACGACTTTCATCAAAATCCTCAGAGCCGTTTTCAAAATAAAATTTACATACATACAAGAATTGCTCCTTTAAGGTGAACGTCAAGTAATTTTGCTTCCTGTTTTTCGAATGGAAACATTTCTGTACACATTTTCTTCCCAATTAATGCGTTCCCAAGGATGAAAATTTGAACATCGATTAACATATCTTCATTTTATAACTTGGAATACTTAATATTTTCTAAAACATAACCATAATTATGCAATCCAACATTAGTTTGTCTACTGACGTCATCAAAGTACAGGTCGCGCCATCCTTTTTCTGGTTTCAACACCACCAAAGGAAAAGTTATTGATTTTTAATGTAATTATGGTTATGTTTTAGAAAATATTAAGTATTCCAAGTTGTAATAAAGTTATTTTAATCGATGTTCAAATTTTCATCCTTGGAAACACATTAATTGTGAAGGAAAATGTGTACAAAAGTTTTTCCATTGGAAGTATAGTAAGCAAAATTACTCGACGTCCACCTTAATAATATGGGATAAGAGCGATGCAATGGATTGCATTCCTATGTCCTGACCTTTGACCCCATTTCGTCCACATTCAATAGGGTTCGTCCCCAGGTGGTCCCCTACCACATACTGAAATTCCATCGAAATTGAACCATTTTTATGCATGTTATGACGCATAAGGGCAATGGAATGATCCCGCTCCTACGTCGTGACCTTTGACCCCATCTGTCCCATTTTCAATAGGGTTCGTCCCATGGTGGTCCCCTACCACATACTGAAATTTAATTGAAATTGAATCATATTTATGCAAGTTATGACACATAAGGGCAATGGAATGATCCCACTCCTACGTCGTGACCTTTGACCCCATTTGTCCCATTTTCAATAGGGTTCGTCCCATGGTGGTCCCCTACCACATACTAAAATTTAATTGAAATTGAATCATATTTACGCAAGTTATGACGCATAAGGGCTATGGAATGATCCCGCTCCTACGTCGTGACCCTTGACCCCATCTGTCCCATTTTTAATAGGGTTCGTCCCATGGTGGTCCCCTACCACATACTGAAATTGAATTGAAATTGAATCATATTTACGCAAGTTATGACGCATAAGGGCAATGGAATGATCCTGCTCCTACGTCGTGACCTTTGACCCCATCTGTCTTATTTTCAATAGGGTTCGTCCCATCAGGTGGTCCCCTACCACATAGTAAAATTTAATTGAAATTGAACCATATTTATGCAAGTTATGATGCATAAGGGCAATGGAATGATCCCGCTCCTACGTCGTGACCTTTGACCCCATTTGTCCCATTTTCAATAGGGTTCGTCCCATGGTGGTCCCCTACCACATACTAAAATTTAATTGAAATTGAATCATATTTATGCAAGTTATGACGCATAAGGGCAATGGAATGATCCCGCTCCTACGTCGTGACCTTTGACCCCATTTGTCCCATTTTCAATAGGGTTCATCCCATGGTGGTCCCCATGGTGGTCCCCTACCACATACTAAAATTTAATTGAAATTGAACCATATTTACGCAAGTTATGACGCATAAGGGCTATGGAATGATCCCGCTCCTACGTCGTGACCCTTGACCCCATCTGTCCCATTTTCAATAGGGTTCGTCCCATGGTGGTCCCCTACCACATACTGAAATTTAATTGAAATTGAATCATATTTACGCAAGTTATGACGCATAAGGGCAATGGAATGATCCCGCTCCTACGTCGTGACCTTTGACCCCATCTGTCCCATTTTCAATAGGGTTCGTCCCATGGTGGTCCCCTACCACATACTGAAATTTAATTGAAATTGAATCATATTTATGCAAGTTATGACGCATAAGGGCAATGGAATGATCCCGCTCCTACGTCGTGACCCTTGACTCCATCTGTCCCATTTTTAATAGGGTTCGTCCCATGGTGGTCCCCTACCACATACTAAAATTTAATTGAAATTGAATCATATTTACGCAAGTTATGACGCATAAGGGCTATGGAATGATCCCGCTCCTACGTCGTGACCTTTGACCCCATCTGTCCCATTTTCAATAGGGTTCGTCCCATGGTGGTCCCCTACCACATAGTAAAATTTAATTGAAATGGAATCATATTTACGCAAGTTATGACGCATAAGGGCTATGGAATGATCCCGCTCCTACGTCGTGACCTTTGACCCTATCTGTCCCATTTTCAATAGGGTTCGTCCCATGGTGGTCCCCTACCACATACTAAAATTTTATTGAAATTGAACCATATTTACGCAAGTTATGACGCATAAGGGCTATGGAATGATCCCGCTCCTACGTCGTGACCCTTGACTCCATCTGTCCCATTTTTAATAGGGTTCGTCCCATGGTGGTCCCCTAGCACATACTAAAAAAGCTGGGGCATATACGCTTCTTCAACCTATGGTTGAAAAGTGCAAAAAAATGACCAGGATCTTTCGGGTAAGTGAATGGTTGTTTTTGTAGTATATCATTAATGAATCGCACGTAAATATACCCAATTTGCTGGTGATTGATACCTAAAAAGGGCAAATATTATGAATCACCCTGTATTATAACTTCAAAATTAATTTTCTGTTGCACGTTTTTATTGAAATGATAGCAATTTTTATCTTCATGTTTCAGGAGAAGCTTGTACAGTTTATTTTGGCATCTCAAGACGAAGAGACCGGAGGATTTTCAGACCGTCCTGGTGACATAGTAAGATATTATTTGTTTATAAAACAAGTCTTCTGTTTTGCTTTATATTTTATTTTTAATATTTAGTAATTTTGTTTTTTAGTGATAAGCTCATAGGATGGCTGATAAGTAATTTACACACACATGCTGCATGACATAGTAGATGCAGTCTTCACCCACAGTGGTAGCATTTCATTTCTTTCCTTACAATGGTTGTGAATCAGTGTGCGTTAACACGGCGTCGTGTGATGAGGATATGTCAACAAAGTTCAAACATGTGATTGATACACTATAAATTTCACTAAATTATGGATTTTTACTCAGGGACAAAAGGAAATTACTTACAGTCGAATTTTGGGGTACCACCCTATCCTGCCATTTGTTAGCTGAAATCCAACCTTTCACATCACGAAGGATAAAATGATTTTCATGTATTAAAGTCGAATACATAAAACCATACATGAGATTCTTCCGCGAAATCGCGGAATTCCGCTTTTTTCGGCATCATTTTTTCATTCTCGAGGTCATTGCAAAAATGAAGAGAAATTTTTCAGGATTTTTAGGGGGGGTCGTCGTTCTATAGAAAAATTAAAAAAAAAAGCGGAATTCCGCGATTCCGTTTTTTTGTGGAGTAAAAGAACTAAGCGCTTTCTAGCTTAAAGCGTTGTTTTTGGAGCAGACGCGGGGGGCAAGAAGAAATGTTGGAGGGTGGAGTCAGGAGCTCAATTCGTTTA
The DNA here is from genome assembly GCA_039090855.1 of Macrothele yani. Taxonomy (NCBI): domain Eukaryota; kingdom Metazoa; phylum Arthropoda; class Arachnida; order Araneae; family Macrothelidae; genus Macrothele; species Macrothele yani. The sequence continues at coordinate 9,922,188 of CM077034.1, read as the reverse complement.
CTGCTGTCAACAATGGATGGGATGTCAGTCACTTGAGCATCGCAGCGCAAAGGGTGGAAGCTCCGCCTACTTCGTGCGTTAGAGAAACTACTGCAGCCCTTTCCGTGTCTTGCGGGAAATCGCCACTCTGCATTCCATCAGGGCCAAACTATCCGCTTGATTCTATCCGTGACGTCATCGCCAGAAACTCTCTCTTGTAATTTGCAAATGTACCCGAATGCGTTCCCGCTTTTCTGAGATAGTTCGAGAATCGAAGCACTCGTGAATCCTCTTCCTACGGAGTATGCCAAAAAATACGGAATCGCCGTAATTATTACGGATTTCCCCGGGATTACGGGTGACTAAGAAAAAATTATGGATATTCAGATTCTCGCTGTTATTAAGAAAGTTTTACTGATTTTGTAAATAATCGACGTAAAAGCCTCTGAACAAAGTTTGTAACACAGCCCTTTGTCTTTTTTTTTTTTTCTCAGCTTCTCAGGTGGTGGAATTTGTTTTGCTTGTTTCAAAGTGTGAACAAACAAAAATGCCCGTCGTGCTTCTTTCGCAGTGGCCCGGGATTACGTCGACCTGAAGCATCTGAATAAAGTTCGTGACGCAGCTTTCTTTTCTTAAATTCGTTCTACACCCCCCCCCCCCCGAAGAGAAAGAATTTGTTTTGCTTGTTTGAAAGCTAAGTGGAAAGGAAGAATGGCGCCACGCCGGAATTATGTAGGCCTGGCGGGCTTCTTTTGCCGTGATCCGGAATTACGTTGGTTCGGACGTGCTTTCGCTGTTGCCCGGAATTGCTTCTGCCCGATGCCTCTGAACCATGTTCGTGACGAACCTTTTTGTTTTTTTCTAAGGAGGAGGAATGTGTTCTGCTTGTTTGAAAACTTAGTGGAAAGAAAGCACGGCGCCCGGCTAGGATAACGTCGGGCCGAAGCCGCTGAACAAAGTTCGTGACGCAACTCTGTTTCTTTCCTTTCTTTTTTTTTTTCTAAGGAAGAATGTGTTTTGCATGTTTGAAAGCTAGGGGAGGGGGTCGCCGCCCCGGTGGCGCAGTGGTCTAAGCGATGGCCTCTGATCATTCGTCCGAACGGGGTCCGGGTTCGAATCCCGGTGAGGCATGGATGTTGTGTTTGTCTTACGGCACTGGCTCTCTCCCTTCCCTGGAACCAGTGACCCTAAATTAGGGACGGGCGACTGCTTATAGCCCATTGAGTTGCTCACGGCGGTCGTTAAACCTTCAATCAAAAAAAAAAAAAAAAAACCCACAGTGGGTCCATCCTCAGATGTGAACTAAATTACAAAGTGGACAGTAATGAATTTATATATGCTTGATGAAAGTCATTGTGATGACGTAGGAGATGACGCATGTCATCATATGACGTTAGTCTATATTTCTAGTTAAGAGCCATTATTAGAGGGAGGGTTTCCCAGGTGATCTTGAGGAAACTTGCAAAGTAGGGATTTTCCAGGGGTTGGAATGTATGAAGGAATATTGTCATAGCGAAATAAAGAGGATTGTAATGTATGCGTATTCCTTCATACATTACAACTCCCTTGAATATCACCTGGGAAACCCTCCCTCAAATAATGACTCAAGATCACCTGGAAAACCCTCCCTCTAATAATAACTCTTTAACTAGAATTATAGACTAACGTATTGATGTCATCTCCTACATCATCACGACGACTTTCATCAAGCGTATTAAACTCATTACTGTCAATTCTAAATGGATGAGTTTATATACACTGAAGTGCCCAAAAAAACTGGTACACCAGTCTAATACTTTGTAAGTCCCCCACGGGAGCGCAGGACTGCAGAAATACGACGGGGCATGGACTCCACTAGCTTCTGGAAATATGCTGTAGGCAATGCACACCATACTTCCTGCAGAGCGTTCCACAATTCAAGTGTGTTCCGAGGTCTCGGATTCCTGTGTTCGATAGCGTGTTGCATGGCATCCAAAATGTGTTCTATCACGTTCAGATCTGGGGACTTGGGTGGGAGTAGCAACACCCCAAACTCAGATGAATGCTCCTTTAACCATAATGTGGTGTCCCAACACTTGTGTGGAGGTGCTTTGTCCTGTTGGAACAGGCCCAACCCATCAGAACGAATGCAGGACATGAAGGGCTGTACCTCGTCGGAAAGGATGTGCACATAGCGTTGGTCGGTCACAGACATTTGCAGACGTACCCCAGTGAAGTCCATCTAAACACACCCCATACCATTACGGACCCCCCCCACCACCACCACCAGCCAGTACAGTTCCCTGTTGACAGGCGGGATCCTTGGCTTCATGGGGTTCGTGCCACACACAAATCCTTCCATCTTCCAGATACAGTTGGAAACGCGACTCGTCAGACCAGGCTACTTGTTTCCAGTCATCAAGTGTCCAGTGTTGGTGTTGCCGTGCGGAAGCGAGGCGCATAGCTCTGCGTCATGCGCTCATGAAGGGGACTCTTGTTGGGTGTCGGCTCCCAAAGCCCATATCGTGCAGGGTACGTTGCACAGTCCGGATGCTGATGCTTCTTGAGGTTCCAGCATTGAATTCCGATGCTACCTGCGAGAGTGTCGCGTGAAACGATTCTTGACAGCCGACGATGGTCACGTTCACCCAATGTCTTTTTACGGCCACACTGGTATCGTAGGTTGGAGGTTTTGCCGGAATTCTTGTAGTCATGGTACACCCTTGCAATGGCCGTCCATGAAAATCCAAACTTCGTTTCTACCTCCGAAATACTATGGCCCATCTCACGAGCGCCAACTATGACACCGCGTTGAAAATCGCTTAAATCGTTATTACTTGTCATTCTCCTGCCAAAAACAGCTCTGACAGCTGGCAAGGATGTCTATCGCTTTATATACGCACTGGCGGACGCAACCGAGTACGCGCATAGGTGGTGTTGCTATGTATTTTGCATAAGCTCGTCTGTACCAGTTTTTCTGGCACTTCAGTGTACATTCTTGCAAAAGGAAACCTGGCTTTTATGGATAATTGCTGAATGCAGAGTATAATATACGCGACTGTTTGTGAAAATTACAGCACCATGAAGGACTACTGGTATTAGCTTGAAACTTATGGGATAAACTTACCCCTGGTATCAGCTTGAAACTTACGGGATAAACTTACTCCTGGTATCAGCTTGAAACTTACGGGATAAACTTACTCCTGGTATCAGCTTGAAACTTACGGGATAAACTTACTCCTGGTATCAGCTTGAAACTTACGGGATAAACTTACTCCTGGTATCAGCTTGAAACTTACGGGATAAACTTACTCCTGGTATCAGCTTGAAACTTACAAGATATGTACATCGGGTTAGGGCATGCAAATTATCAAAATGTCAGTGAAAATGTGCATTCGGTTTTGGAGTCGCACCCTCTGAACTGTCTGGTCTTGGGTATAAAGAGCTGGTGGCTCAAACAAGATGTTGCAATAAGTGAAGAGCCAACATTGAGTCAATAGGGTGTTTCTTGTGTCTCCCAGTGTCCCGTTGCTGAAGAAGATTCCATTTAGAATACCTGATGGATAAGGAAGGATTGAAATTGACATTGCCACTTGTATGGGAAAAACTGCCAGTACAGTGATGCAAATGTGGCGTCCATAGGTAGATGGGGCTCATATGCATAGAAATCCGGGAAATGAGCCACAAAGTGCTTCCCAGGTGGTGCAGTGGTCTAAGCGCTGGCTTATGACCAATAGTCCAGGTTTTAATCCCGGTGGGACATGGGCGTTGTGTTTGTCTTACGGCACTGGCTCTGTCCCTTCCTGGAACCAGTGGCCCTAAATTAGCCATGGACAACTGCTGAGCTGCTCACGGTGGTTGTTTAACCCCAATGGAAGAAAAAGAATCTCACAACTGCACGGAATGACAGACACCTCTACCACACGGCAGTGACCAATTGCACAGTATTAGTGCAACAGTGGAGCACTGTCACACGTTAGGCTTTTTCCTCCGGCAGAGTTCAATGTTGTCTGCTTAACAGAGGACTTGTTCGCTAGAATCCCATTGCTGTTCATTCCTTTGACCCTCAACCACAGACTCTCAGGCAGCAATGGGGCCTCGAAATTGACGCACCGATTGGCAACAGGTCATGTTTTCTGACGAGTCACGATTCAACTTGACGCATTATGATAGCCACAGACATTATTCAGTTCATTGAGTTCAATCAATTAATATTCAATTCATTGAATTCAATAAATATTCAACTCATTGAATTCAATAAATATTCAACTCATTGAGTTCAATTAATATTCTATTCATTGAGTTCAATTGATATTCTATTCATTGAGTTCAATTAATATTCAATTCATTGATCCAATCAATTAATATTCAATTCATTGATTCAATCAATCAATATTCAATTCATTGAGTTCAATCCCAGTTCAATTTGCAATAAAATAATATTCAATATATTGAGTTCGAATTGAATTGAACTCAATGAATTCATATATTCAATTCAATTTGCAATGAATTAATATTCAATTCATTGAGTTCAATTAATTAATATTCAATTCGAGTTCAATTTGCAATCAAATGATATTCAATTTATTGAGTTCAATTCGAATTGAATTGAGCTTAATGAATTAATATTCAATTCATTGAGTTCAATCAATTAATATTCAATTCATTCAGTTCAATTCAATTCGAGTTCAATTTGCAATCACATAATATTAAATTTATTGAGTTTGAATTGAATTGAATCAGGGAATTAATATTCACTTCATTGAGTTCAATTCACAATCATTTAATATTCAATTCATTGAGTTCAATTTGCAATCAAAATTTATTGAGTTCAATTCGAATTTGAATTGAATCAGTGAATTAATATTCAGTTCATTGAGTTCAGTCAATTAATATTCAATTCAGTTTGAGTTCAATTTGCATTCAATTAATATTCAATTCATTGAGTTCAATTTGGGATCAAATAATATTCAATTTATCGAGTTCAGTTAAGTAATATTCAATTCGCGATGATCTCGCCTGATAAGAATTGAAGTAACCTTCAACAGCCAGCGATACACCAGGGATACTTTTCAGCAGAGGTGATACCCTTCCTTCAGAGTTGTTTTGGCGCTGTATTCCTTCAGCACAGTGCTCGGCCATCTGTGGGCCAGAATGTCCATGACCTCTTCCGTGCACGGTAGATAATGCTTCTTCTCCGTGGCCTGCACATTCACTGGATATGTCCCCGATCGAACATGTCTGGGATAAGGTAGCTAAGTGACTGACCCGTCAAGCACTTCCGCCAGTCACCACAAATGAACTGTGGTTTTGCATAAAAGGAGCCTGGTAGACTCTTCCCTAGGACGATATAAAAAAAACCTCTTCGATTCAATGTCATACTGTGTGGAGGCTGTTGTTGTCGTTCGAGGTGGCTTTGCATGATATTGAGTTTTGAAGCTAAAAATCTTGTGTAGCTCTACAAATGTAATTAGTTATCTCCTGTATCATGAGGAATCTGTTATATACACAGTGCGTCAAAGAATTTTTAAGACTGTCGCTCGATTTCAGCCTACGATGGCGCCACCAGTGTAATCGCGATTGCGTTATAAACCGTGACCGTCTGCTTGCTTTCTGCCAAAAGTACTGCGCAGTTGTTAAAGTAACTCAAACGAAACGGCCGTTCATTAGAGATATTAAATTTAACGCAAAACTTGGTAAAACTGCCTCGGAAACGTACCAAATGATGAAACAAGTTTACGGTGAGTTTTGTTTAAGTAGATCAAATGTTTTCCTGTGGCCCAACCTTTTTTGGACGGAAGAGAGACGCTAGAAGATGATGAGCATACCGGAAGACCAAGTTCATCTAGGACACCTGAGATTATTGAAAAAGTGCGTGATTTCGTGGCAAACAATCGATGTGCGCCACTAAGAATGATGGAAGAGTCTTCAAACATCAACAAAGAAACGATTCGAACCATCCTGCAGGAAGATTTGGGCAAAACAAAAGTCTGTGCTAAATTTGTTCCACACACGTTAACCAATGAACAAAAATCAAGGAGAAGTGCACATTGCAGAGACATCATTTCAGCTGCTGAAAATGATCCAAACTTCTTAAAATCGATTGTTACTGGTGATGAAACATGCTGTTTTTAATATGATCCTAAAACAAAGCGACAAAGTGCGGAATGGAAGTCAAAAAACTCACCGCAAGCCAAAACAACAAGAAAACTTCCATCAAAAATCAAAACAATGCTCATTACATTCTTCGATAGTAAGGGTATTATCCACAAAGAATTTGTTCCAAGTGGACAAACAATTGCTGGTGAGTTTTATTTAAATGTTTTGAGGCGTTTGATGGGCAGAATTCGTCGCATTCGTCCAGAATATCGGGATGAAAACGGTTGGTGTTTGTTGCACGATAATGCACCCATTCACACCTCACTTGTTGTTCGTAGATTTTTGGAGAAAAATAACGTCTGTGTGTTGAATCATCCACCGTATTCGCCTGATTTAGCACCCTGCGACTTTTCTTTGTTCCCAAAACTTAAAATGACGTTAAAAGGGTGTTATTTTGATGATATTCCGACCATACAAACAGCTTCGACGCGTGCTTTGGAGGCAATTTCGCAAAGTGAAGGCATTCGAATCATTATTAAATCGCTGTAACAAGTGTATTGAAGCCGGAGGGATTTATTTTGAAACACAAACCAAAACAAATTATAATTTCTTGTTTCTATTTCATTTTACAGACCCAGTGTTAAAAATTCTTTGACGCACTGTGTACACAGATGAGCTATTGCATTAAGACCACCTACCTAATAAGCTGTAGGACTCCGTTTACCCCACAAAACACCGGTCACTCGATGAGGTGGAGAAAGGTATCCTGGGGCATCTGGTACCATAATGTCAACTGCAGATCCTTCAGTTCCAGCGCATTTCTGGATGGTGGTGATTTAGCACAAACCCGCTTTTCCAAGTTGAACCACAGATGTTCAATTGGGTTCATGTCAGGTGAATTTTGAGGCCATGGCATTTAACAGAAAGTCACCAGCAGGTTCGTCAAACCACTCCTTAACGATTCTGGCAGTGTGGGATGGCACATTCATACCTGCCAGCTACTGCAGAATGTCTGTAGTTTCTACGGATTTAGTTGTTTGACTACGGAAGTACGGAATTCACTGTCGAAACTACGGATTCCATGAATTTTAATGTTTTTTTATATTTTGCTATTACGAAATAACATAAAACACCGTCTCGGGACGGTATTTTGTGTTTCAAAACGTTCAAAAATGGTAGTTGAACGAAGTAAAAAGTTTTGGCGTAATCGTAATTTTTTTTATTCCAATGTTGCCTTTGTGTGCAGTAGTCTTGTTAAACGTAATTTTAAATCGGTTTAAAACTAAACAGAATGGGCAGGGTGTCGTTTTTAGTCTGGTGATGGTATTTCGTGTTTCAAAACTTCCGAAAGCGTAGTTAAACGAAGTAAAAAAATTTCCGCAAATCGTAATTTTTTTCTACCAATGTTGGCTTTGTGTCCAATAGTCTTGTTAAATGAAAATGAGGAACATAAGTTTGCTGTCTGTAGTACGATAAGTTAAAACAAATCCCTAAAACTGCCGAATAAAACTCAATTTATTTACAATTTTAAAAACCTATTTTCAAAAAGCAGCTTTGTAAATAGGTTTTTAAAACTGCAAATAAATTGAGTTTTATTCGGCAGTTTTAGGGATTTGTTTTAACTTACCGTACTACAGACAGCAAACTTACGTTCCTCATTTTCATCTATCAAGTACGAAATCTTCATATTCAGAGTCTTGTTAAATATCATTTTATTGCAAAAATGTTTGTATTTCATCTTGAAACTGTAGGCAACAATTTGCGAAAGCGGAAGTTAGACGCCGCGAAAATTACCTCGTGATCTTCTTTCGCGAATTCGTGGAATTCCGCCATTTTCGCTATTATTTTGGTCATTTGCGAGATCAATGCACAAGTGAACAGATATTTCTGGGGAGTTAGTTGCAAGGAGGGGAGGGGGGGGGGTTCGTTTTTTCGAAACGTTCGAAAACGGAAGGTCGTCAAAGTTCAGATTTTTTTCCGTAATCGTAATTTCTCCAGTATTATTGGTAAATAACATTTTCCCGTATAAATATTTGTATTTCAGCTTAAAAATGGGATGAAAATTTTCAAAACCGAAAGTCGGACAGAGCAAAGATTTCTCCTGTAATCGCCCCTCCCTCGCATGTCCCCGTTCTCCTGCGTTTTCCCATCCCATAAGTTTTTGCATTCAAGCTTGATGGGGGGGGAGATTCCACAAGACGGAAGTGACAAAGTTGGAATATTTGTAAAAGTTGATGCATGGTGTTTAAAAGTATTAATATTTTCATAGTTACACCATTTATATAAAATACTTAAAGCTTTGATATCATGCAGTCATTCATGATCTTCGTGCTGAAAGTTCTTTCAGCATGAGGGATGAAATTTTTGTATCGGAGGGCATAAAAAAATAAGTTAGTAAAATCATGCAATGCATTGATTATGATACGCTTTCCAACATACCAGAAATCATTACTCAAGTTACGTGGATAATGGCTGTGGAATAAATCTCACTCCTGTGTCCTGACCTTTGACCCATTTCGATGATATTCAACAGAACCGGTTCAGTATACCTCAGGAATAGCATACTAAAGGTTTGTCGCAATAGAAGCAGTTTTACGCAAGTTATGAGAATAATGGCTTTGGAATAAATCTTGCTTTTGTGCAATGACCTTTGACCCCATTTCGTTGATATTCAAAAGAACCGGTTCACTATACCTCCGGAACAACATGATAACGTTTTGTCACAATTGAAGCATTTTTAGGTAAGTTATGATGCACAAGGGCAATGGAATGGATCCTACTCCAGTGTCCTGACCTTTAACCCCATTTCGCCCATTTTCAATAGGGTTTGTGCCCAGGTGGTTCCCTACCACATCTAAAATTTCATTGAAATCGAACCATATTTACGCAAGTTATGATGCATAAATGCAATGAAATGGATCCCGCTTCTATGTCTTGACCTTTGACCCCATTTCGTCCATTTTCAATAGGGTTCGTCCCCAGATGGTTACTTACCACATACTAAAATTTCATCGAAATCGAACCATTTTTACGCAAGTTATGCCACATAAGGGGCAATAGAATAAATCCCGCTCTTATGCCCTGCCTGACCTTTGACCACATTTCGGCCATTTTCGATAGGGTTCGTGCCGAGGTTGTTCCCTACCACACGTACTAAAATTTCATCAAAATCGAACCATATTTACGCATGTTATGACACATAAAGGCAATGGAATGGATCCCGCTTTTATGTCCTGACCTTTGACCTCATTTCATCCATTTTCAATAGGGTTCGTCCCCAGTTGGTTCCCTACCTCATCATAAAACTTCATCGAAATCGAACCTTTTTACGCAAGTTATGCCTCATAAGGGCAATGGAATAAATCCTGCTCTTATGTCCTGCCTGACCTTTGACCCCATTTCGTCCATTTTCAATAGGGTTCGTCCCCAGGTGGTTACTTACCACATACTAAAATTTCATCGAAATCAAACCATTTTTACGTGGCGACAATGGAGAAATAGGGAGAGAAAGATACCAGCAGAAAGAAGAATTAAGCAATGGATGCTGTGCAGTTACAGAGTGAACAAAAGACAAACTGACAGTAGTCCACATTCTTGCTGTGTGTTTTGAATTTTCACCCCTGTTAAAACATTCAGTGTTTTTTTCCCTTCTTTGGTCTCATCTTATCATAAACTGTAATGTCAGAGGCAGTATGATCAAATGGTAAGTGAAGGTTTGCACACTGTGCATTCACTTGCTTGGATTTCCCATCCGTCAAGCGTGGAATTCTGAATGCATCTGATCGATTTTCACTGGTGGAAGTTTCGAAATTAAATCTCACAATGTTACCTATCGTGCTCTCACCAGAGGAATCAGCTTTGTGTTTTTGCATGTGTTAAGTTCGTTTCATTAGTGTCTTTATTTGTTGTAATGTTTTGTTGGGTGTGTATTTCTTTTTCACAAAGAGTTGGATCGTTTCGTAAAAAAGCGTGTGCGTATACCGCACTGTAATACTAATATACAGACCAATCAGCCTCCTATCAGTAGTTTATAAAATCTTCACTAAACTTCTTTCACACCGCTTGAAGGTAACACTGGACATGGCTCAAACGAGAGAACAAGCTGGATTCAGGAGTGGCTACAGCACAATAGATCATATCCACATACTGAGAGAACTAATTGAAAGAGCGAGGGAATATGAACTTCCATTGTGCATGGCTTTTATCGATTATGAAAAAGCCTTTGATTCGGTGAAACCATCAGCAGTTACCACGGCTCTGAAATCCTGCGGTATTGAAGATGCATACATTAATATTATTAATAACATCTATGAAAATGCAAGTGCAAAGATTCGGCTGTTTGAAAATACAACACACATAAAAATTGGAAAGGGAGTGAGACAAGGTGACACCATATCTCCGAAGCTCTTTAATGCCACATTGGAGGGTGTTTTTCAGTCGCTGAGCTGGGAAAACAAGGGGATAAAGATTAATGGAGATTATCTAACCCACCTTCGTTTTGCTGATGACATAGGTATTTTTGCAACTACCCCATCAGAACTGCAGAGTATGATCCAGGAACTTGCTGACAAGAATAAAGAAGTGGGATTAAAAATGAACTTTCAGAAGACAAAAAGTGATGTTCAATGCTTTTACAAAAAATGAAGATTTATCGATTGATGGAGAAAAGCTGGAGATAACAGACACGTACGTTTATCTTGGACAGCAGATATCAAGTGAGGGTCACATTGATGAAGAAATTAATCAGTGTACAAAACTTGCCTGGAGAGCTTTTGGACGAAACAGCATAATTTTCAAGAGCAATATGCCATTATGTCTTAAAAGAAAAGTGTTTGATCAATGCATCCTTCCAGTGCTTACGTATGGTGCAGAGACGTGGACCTTAGCTAAAAGAGACATACAAAGGCTGCAGACAACTCAAAGCAGCATGGAGAGGTGCATGCTTGGTGTAACCAGGAGAGATAAGAAGAGGAACTCGTGGATCCGAAAAATGACAAGAGTGGAAGACATCATGATCAGAGTTAAATCCCTGAAATGGCAATGGGCTGGACATACTGCCAGAAGGACAGACCATCGATGGACAGCCGAAATTTTAGATTGGATTTCAAGGGACAGGAAAAGACCCAGAAGAAGACCACATGGGAGATGGGTGGATGAAATTCGAAAGTATGCGGGAGTGACATGGAGGAGACTGGTACAAGACAGACCGTTGTGGAGGAAACTTGGGAAGACCTTCGTCCAGCAGTGGATTGATAATGTTTGACAATGATGATGATGATGATGAATAGTAATTACTACTGACAAGGCTCAACCACATGTTGGCAGGTATGTGCATTATCCTGTTCGTAATGGCCATCACCAAGCAGGGAACACAGTTTGAGTTGCCATGAATGGGTGAACTTGGTCTGCAACGATGTTCAGATACCTGACAGCTGTCAGGGATTCTGCTATTGGGATCATCATCATCATCATCGTCAACCATTATCAATCCACTGCTGGACGAAGGTCTCCCCAAGTTTCCTCCACAGCGGTCTGTCTTGTGCCAGTCTCCTCCATGTCACTCCCGCATACTTTCGAATTTCATCCACCCATCTCCCATGTGGTCTTCTTCTGGGTCTTTTCCTGTCCTTTGGAATCCAATCTAAAATTTCGGCTGTCCATCGATGGTCTGTCCTTCTGGCAGTATGTCCAGCCCACTGCCATTTCAGGGATTTAACTCTGATCACGATGTCTTCCACTCTTGTCATTTTTCGGATCCACGAGTTTCTCTTCTTATCTCTCCTGGTTACACCAAGCATGCACCTCTCCATGCTGCTTTGAGTTGTCTGCAGCCTTTGTATGTCTCTTTTAGTTAAGGTCCACGTCTCTGCACCATAGGTAAGCACTGGAAGGATGCATTGATCAAACACTTTTCTTTTAAGACATAATGGCATATTGCTCTTGAAAATTATGCTGTTTCTTCCAAAAAGCTCTCCAGGAAAGTTTTGTACGCCGATTAATTTCTTCATCAATGTGACCCTCACTTGATATCTGCTGTCCAAGATAAATGTACGTGCCTGTTATCTCCAGCTTTTCTCCATCAATCGATAAATCTTCATTTCTTGTAAAAGCATTGAACATCACTTTTGTCTTCTGAAAGTTCATTTTTAATCCCACTTCTTTACTCTTGTCAGCAAGTTCCTGGATCATACTCTGAAGCTCTGATGGGGTAGTTACAAAAATGACTACGTCATCAGCAAAACGAAGGTGGGTTAGATAATCTCCATTAATCTTTATCCCTTTGTTTTCGCAGTTCAGTGATTGAAAGACATTTTCCAATGTGGCATTAAAGAGCTTCGGAGATATGGTGTCACCTTGTCTCACTCCCTTTTCAATTTTTATGTGTGCTGTATTTTCATTCAAACAAGAATAGGTTCATCATCATCATTGTCAACCATTATCAATCCACTCCTGGACGTAGGTCTCCTCAAGTTTCCTCCACAGCGGTCTGTCTTTTGCCAGTCTCCTCCATGTCACTCCGGCATACTTTCGAATTTCATCCACTCATCTCCCATGTGGTCTTCTTCTGGGTCTTTTCCTGTCCCTTGGAATCCAATCTATAATTTCATCTGTCCATCGATGGTCTGTCCTTCTGGCAGTATGTCCAGCCCACTGCCATTTCAGGGATTTAACTCTGATCATGATGTCTTCCACTCTTGTCATTTTCGGATCCACGTGTTCCTCTTCTTATCTCTCCTGGTTACACCAAGCATGCACCTCTCCATGTCTGCTTTGAGTTGTCTGCAGCCTTTGTATGTCTCTTTTAGTTAAGGTCCACGTCTCTGCACCATACGTAAGCACTGGAAGGATGCATTGATCAAACACTTTTCTTTTAAGACATAATGGCATATTGCTCTTGAAAATTATGCTGTTTCTTCCAAAAGCTCTCCAGGCAAGTTTTGTACGCCGATTAATTTCTTCATCAATGTGACCCTTACTTGATATCTGCTGTCCAAGATAAACGTACGTGTCTGTTATCTCCAGCTTTTCTCCATCAATCGATAAATCTTCATTTCTTGTAAAAGCATTGAACATCACTTTTGTCTTCTGAAAGTTCAATTTTAATCCCACTTCTTTACTCTTGTCAGCAAGTTCCTGGATCATACTTTGCAGCTGTGATGGGGTAGTTGCAAAAATGACTACGTCATCAGCAAAATGAAGGTGGGTTAGATAATTACGAATTGTGTGAACATACAGTCGAATTAAAAAGAGAGAGTGTGATCACAAAGGACACAGCAGACATTGCCTTTGAAGTTGGTAATGCGTACATTATCGAAATGCATCGGAAAAAGATTATCGGAAGAACATCATTCCTTATGCATAGGTCACCGTGATTTGGCATTTTGTGAGGTTTTTGTGTTATTTAGTATATTTTCCACTTCGTTCTTAGGCAGTATTTGGTTTTTACGTCGTACACGACAAGAGGTCGGCCGTTTTCTTACTCGGGAATTTAAAAGTTTTAAGTTGATGTTTGTGTGGGTTTATTCATATTCCTTTTTTTTTTTTTTTGTGAAGTTTGGTGACATACTAGGTTGAGAATAGAATTTCATTTCAGTGTCGTTTACGCCTAGCGGGAATCCCGTCATATCGAAGACGAGATTGGAACAACATAATGACTGAACGCATGGCGCTACAGTGAAAGGTATGTTCTCCCAATTCGTTTTTTGATGTAATATCTTTTTTATTATATCCCAATTCGTTTAAATTCGTTCCAATTCGTCTTAATTTTTTTTTATTTAATTCGGTTGTATATTCACCCAATTCGTATTTACTGTATCATGTTTCATTTTAGTCTAATTGAAAGAGCGAGGGAATATGAACTTCCATTGTGCATGGCTTTTATCGATTATGAAAAAGCCTTTGATTCGGTGAAACCATCAGCAGTTACAATGGCTCTGAAATCCTGCCGTATTGAAGATGCATACATTAATATTATTAATAACATCTATGAAAATGCAAGTGCAAAGATTCGGCTGTTTGAAAATACAACACACATAAAAATTGGAAAGGGAGTGAGACAAGGTGACACCATATCTCCGAAGCTCTTTTAATGCCACATTGGAGAATGTCTTTCAATCACTGAACTGGGAAAACAAAGGGATAAAGATTAATGGAGATTATCTAACCCACCTTCGTTTTGCTGATGACGTAGTCATTTTTGCAACTACCCCATCAGAGCTGCAGAGTATGATCCAGGAACTTGCTGACAAGAGTAAAGAAGTGAGATTAAAAATGAACTTTCAGAAGACAAAAGTGATGTTCAATGCTTTTACAAGAAATGAAGATTTATCGATTGATGGAGAACAACTGGAGATAACAGATACGTATGTTTATCTTGGACAGCAGATATCAAGTGAGGGTCACATTGATGAAGAAATTAATCTGCGTACAAAACTTGCTTGGAGAGCTTTTGGAATAAACAGCATAATTTTCAAGAGCAATATGCCATTATGTCTTAAAAGAAAAGTGTTTGATCAATGCATCCTTCCAGTGCTTACGTATGGTGCAGAGACGTGGACCTTAACTAAAAGAGACATACAAAGGCTGCAGACAACTCAAAGAAGCATGGAGAGGTGCATGCTTGGTGTAACCAGGAGAGATAAGAAGAGGAACTCGTGGATCCGAAAAATGACAAGACATCATGATCAGAGTTAAATACCTGAAATGGCAATGGGCTGGACATACTGCCAGAAGGACAGATCATCGATGGACAGCCGAAATTTTAGATTGGATTCCAAGGGACAGGAAAACACCCAGAAGAAGACCACATGGGAGATGGGTGGATGAAATTCGAAAGTATGCAGGAGTGACATGGAGGAGACTGGTACAGGACAGACCGTTGTGGAAGAAACTTGGGGAGACCTTCGTCCAGCAGTGGATTGATAATGGTTGACAATGATGATTTCATTTTAGTAGGAACTACAGTAATTTTAAGGATTTTAGAGATTTTAAATCAATGAGTTTCCTCTTTATGCCATACTTGATGACCTGGAGACAACATGCAAAAAGTTTTACCTCAAATAGAGAAAGAATCTTTTCATAAAGGACTCGTGTTTTTCGTCAACAATAGTGTGTTAATGAATAGTGATCGTAAAACAGGGAGGGCCTTGTTAAGATCTTTATTATTACTAACGGATTATTGCCGAAGTGCATTTAAAATTTTAGGAAGTAACTGATATCACAAAGTTTGAAAATTTCTTGGCTAATCAGTTTCACTATAATATTTTTATTTTTCATGTCCAGTTACAAGCAGATAATATATAATGACATCATGATAATGTTTAAATCTGCTCTTTTAGGTCGATCCTTTCCATACACTCTTTGGTATAGCTGGGCTTTCATTGCTAGGAGAATCAAAGATCAAAGAAGTGAATCCAGTATTTTGCATGTCTCAGAATGTGATGAAGCAACTAGGTGTCCAAATGCAGCTTCTAACTATGTAAAATGTGATATTCCTTAAAATGCAAATAAAATGTTACTTATTTTTGTTGTTTGTTTTATTTGGTGTTTCATTGAGAGCAGCCTTCTGAAAAGCAGTTTTGGAATTTATTGCTTTTTAATTCCTGATGTGAACTTCTATTTCTGGTAAAAGTGTTCATAAGGAATAAAAAAATAAATAAATTCATATTAGCAGTTCATATTCCGACTTAGAAATCAATCGGAAAAGGCTACTATTCATTTTTACGTGCATTATTTCAAAAACTTGGAAATATTCTACACTGCTAACCACCCAAAATGCAACACTAAGAAGGAAGCATCCGATTGGCTTGAAATTCGCAGCATGCGTCGCCCACGAAAGGACATGCAAACGATTAGCATTGCAGGGCATATGCAAATCATGTGCCACCGAGAAGCACTATAAGAAGGGTGCACAGAAGGCGGGGTGTGTGCCGCCCCGGTGGCGCAGTGGTCTAAGGCGTTGGCCTCTGATCATTCGTCCGAAGGGGTCCGGGTTCGAATCCCGGTGAGGCATGGATGTTGTGTTTGTCTTACGGCACTGGCTCTCTCCCTTCCCTGGAACCAGTGACCCTAAATTAGGGACGCGCGACTGCTCATAGCCCATTGAGTTGCTCACGGTAGTCGTTAAACTTCCAATCAAAAAAAAAAAAAAAAAAAAAAAAAAGGCGGGGTGTAAGTAGTGGAAGTGTGTTGTGCTGCCGGACCTGTGCGTGGGAAGCTTCCTGATGCCTCGTCGCAGAATACGGCAGTCATTCCAGCACGTATCGGAGTTCGACTGAGGACGAATAGTGGCTTTATCGCTACAACAGTTTCATCCAGCCACAGTGAGGCGAGTATGGATTTTGTGGGTGCAGGAGGGACGGACGGACCGACGTGAGCGATTGCCTCAGCCGTGGTGCACCACCGAACGAGAGGACCAGCATGCTGTGCGGTGGGCATTGACGGCTCGCACCTCCACATCATGAACGTTAGCTAAGGAATTAAGGTGTCTTTCGCAAGAACCTGTGTCAGCACGTACCGTTCGACGTCCTCTGCAGGAGCGGGGACTTGTCGCACGGCGCCCATTGCTCCGATTACCATTGACGTTACACCACCGGCGAGTGCGGCGGTAGTGGGCCGTTGAACGCCGCGCCTGGACTACGGAATGGCACGACACTGTCTTCTCCGACAAATCCCGCTTCTACCTGCAGCACCACGATAGTCGGATCCGCGTGTGGCGGCACCGCTGCGAGAGACTGTATGACGCCTGCATTATGCATCGCCATACCGGTTCGTCGCCTGACGTTATGGTTTGGGGCACAATTGGATATGACACCCGCACCCCTCTGGTACGCATCGCCGGTACACTAAACAGCCACCGCTACATCTCCGACGTTTTGGAGCCTGTAGTTCTCCCTTGCCTGCAGGACCTGCCAGCAGCCACGTTTCAACAAGACGAATGCGCGCACGCATCGTGCAACAATTCTTCACGGCCCACCAGGCGTCAATGCTGCCGTGGCCCGCCTGTTCTCCCGATAGGTCGCCCATCGAACACGTCTGGTCGCTTATCGGCAACCGAGTGGCCCAGCCTGATGAACTGTGGCAATGTGTGGAAGCAGCCTGGACCGACATACCCCAAGCCCACATCCAAAGCCTCTTTCGTTCGATGCCGCGGCTGTTATTGCTAGCCATGGGGGCCACACGAACTATTGATGTCTGCGTGTTCCGCAAGTCGCACGGGCCTGTAAGCTCAATCGTTTCATCTTTGTATCTGTTATGTGTCCAGTAAATCTGGCTTTGCTATCTCGTGTCCTTCTTGGTGTTGCATTTTGGGTGGCCAGCAGTGTAGTTGGATAACGCTTACCTAGGCATTCCGTTTCTAGCGATGATTCACTTTTCTCGCACGTTTTCGGGTCTTCGTTGAAGCTATTGTCCGTTGTATGTACAGCAACTATTCACATCAAACACACTGCTTACTTTGGGTAGATTCGGTAGATCTTCACTTTAGGATTCAATAACAAGCCGCCCCGGTGGCGCAGTGGTCTAAGGCGTTGGCCTCTGATCATTCGTCGGAAGGGGTCTGGGTTCGAATCCCGGTGAGGCATGGATGTTGTGTTTGTCTTACGGCACTGGCTCTCTCTCCCTTCCCTGGAACCAGTGACCCTAAATTAGGGACGGGCGACTGCTTATAGCCCATTGAGTTGCTCACGGTGGTCGTTAAACCTCCAATCAATGAATGAATGGATGTTGTGTTTGTCTTACGGCACTGGCTCTCTCCCTTCCCTGGAACCAGTGACCCTAAATTAGGGACGGGCGACTGCTTATAGCCCATTGAGTTGCTCACGGTGGTCGTTAAACCTCCAATCAATGAATGAATGGATGTTGTGCTTGTCTTACGGCACTGGCTCTCTCCCTTCCCTGGAACCAGTGACCCAAAATTAGGGACGGGCGACTGCTTATAGCCCATTGAGTTGCTCACGGTGGTCGTTAAACCTCCAATCAATCAATGAATGGATGTTGTGTTTGTCTTACGGCACTGGCTCTCTCCCTTCCCTGGAACCAGTGACCCTGAATTAGGGACGGGCGACTGCTTATAGCCCATTGAGTTGCTCACGGTGGTCGTTAAACCTCCAATCAATCAATGAATGGATGTTGTGTTTGTCTTACGGCACTGGCTCTCTCCCTTCCCTGGAACCAGTGACCCTAAATTAGGGACGGGCGACTGCTTATAGCCCATTGAGTTGCTCACGGTGGTCGTTAAACCTCCAATCAATCAATGAATGGATGTTGTGTTTGTCTTACGGCACTGGCTCTCTCCCTTCCCTGACCCTAAATTAGGGACGGGCGACCAGTGACCCTGAATGAATGGATGTTGTGTTTGTCTTACGGCACTGGCTCTCTCCCTTCCCTGGAACCAGTGACCCTGAATTAGGGACGGGCGACTGCTTATAGCCCATTGAGTTGCTCACGGTGGTCGTTAAACCTCCAATCAATCAATGAATGGATGTTGTGTTTGTCTTGACGCTGGCTCTCTCCCTTCCCTGGAACCGAAATGACCCTGAATTAGGGACAGGCGACTGCTTATAGCCATTGAGTTGCTTCACGGTGGTCGTTAAACCTCAATCAATCAATGAATGGATGTTGTGTTTGTCTTACGGCACTGGCTCTCTCCTTCCCTGGAACCAGTGACCCTAAATTAGGGACAGGCGACTGCTTATAGCCCATTGAGTTGCTCACGGTGGTCGTTAAACCTCCAATCAAAAAAATGCGTACAAATACAGTTTGATGACGTCAGACATCAAAAACGGCAATCTGGCGCACAGTGATAAAAATTTAATGTTGTGTATGTTCGGAGAGTTCGCCATTGCCCACGATACACATTTGTATTCGTGAAAGTAACTCTGCATGCATACATTCCTCAGCATGGAAGGTGTCACACTATCGCAAGCATCTGTAACACGACGACGTAGATCCAGCAGATTTGTAGGCGCTGTTGCATACACTCGAATTTTTACGTAACCCCAGAAATTTAAGCTCGCCATTCTCACACAGCGTACGTAGACCTAAACTTCTGATCAGGGTACATCCTGCTACTGGTTTTTATATCGTAGATTCGTTAACAACGTCACACAATCTTCATTTGCGAAATGTGAATATGCAGATTCGAATCGTCGCACATCGATTTCGGACATTTTAAGGCATTCAGGCGACAATTTATCTCATCCTTGTGAAACAAATGTCGTTTTGTACTAATGAATTAATGCTCTGCAACTTTGTAATTGGAAATATTGCGCTATCTCTTTTCGTTTTCGATTTGCAATGGTGGCTAACTTCCGCATTTCGCCACTAGTGGCGCTGCTATCGGTCGCATTCGATCGGGGCGTAGTCGCTTTACTATACCGTTATCTCACTTGCATAACTGCACTTTTCTCTGCTCGCAAGTTATTCCTAAAGGGACTTTGCTAAATCAGGCGAATACAATGGATGATTAAACACACAGACGTTATCTTTCGCCAAAAATCTACGAACAAGAAGTGAGGTGTGACTGGGTGTGCATTATCGTGCAACAAACACCAACTGTTTTCATCCCGATATTATGGACGAATGCGACGAATTCTGCCCATCAAGCACCTCAAAATATTTAAATAAAACTCACCAGTAATTGTCTGTCCACTTGGAACAAATTCTTTGTGGATAATACCCTTACTATCGAAGAATGTAATGAGCATTGTTTTGATTTTCAATGGAACTTTTCTTGCTTTTTTGGTTTTGGAGAGTTTCTTGACTTCCATTCCGCACTTTGTCGCTTTGTTTTAGGATCATATTGAAAACACCATGTTTCATCACCAGTAACAACCGATTTTAAGAGGTTTGGATCATTTTCAGCTGCTGAAATGATGTCTCTGCAATGTGCACTTCTCCTTGATTTTTGTTCATTGGTTAACGTGTGTGGAACAAATTTAGCACAGACTTTTGTTTTGCCCAAATCTTCATGCAGGATGGTTCGAATCGTTTCTTTGTTGATGTTTAGAGACTCTTCCATCATTCTTAGTGACGCACATCGACTGTTTCCCACGAAATCACGCACTTTTTCAATAATCTCAGGTGTCCTAGATGAACTTGGTCTTCTGGTATGCTTATCATGTTCTAGCGTCTCTCTTCCGTCCAAAAAAGGTTGGTGCCACAGGAAAACATTTGATCTACTTAAACAAAACTCACCGTAAACTTGTTTCATCATTTGGTACGTTTCCGAGGCACTTTTATCAAGTTTTGCGTTAAATTTAATAACAGCCCTTTGTTCCATCTGAATAATTCAACATGAAAAACATTTTACTTCTCTAATGAACACCCGTTTCGTTTAAGTTACTTTAACAACTGCGCAGTACTTTTGTCAGAAAGCAAGCAGACGGTCACGGTTTATAACGCATTCGCGATTACACTGGTGGCGCCACCGTAGGCTGAAATCTAGCGCCAGTCTTAAAAATTCTTTGACGCTCTGTGTCTATTGAACATACCGGTTGAGTGGGCCTGCCCTAACTACAATATTCACCACATATAAACTCAGTGACTTCAGCTGTTTTTGTCAAATAAGAGGGAGTTGTGTGATAGTTACTAGAACAATAAACGAGATTTGGATCTCTGAATGACAGACATTTAACACAGACAGTGGTAATTTTATTGGTGTGCATGAACTACCCACAGTTTAGAAACATTATTGATAGGGGAACTTCTAATAATTACCCTCAAATATTGTGATCATTGCTTTGTTATCGGAGGAATTAAGGTAAGTTGAAAGTGTTCACTAACTTCCCAAACAACCTAAATACACTCACGGACAATAAAATTTGCGCACCTAGAAGAAAACACGCTACAACCGCGAAACTTTGCAAATCGCTGGAGTGCGTGCTGGTATTCAAATGATCCATGTTTGGTGCGAGTGCGCATGACCGCACACCCTGTGGTGGCGCTGCATGCACGCACCGGCAGCCTTATAAACCGGCGTGTAGTAGATGCCCCATGAAAGCGAAAAGCTCCGGCCGAAGCAAGCAAGAGTACAGAGTGACAAGAATGCCGGATAGATGCCAGAGACGTCGATTTACACAACATGGACCTTAAGAGAGGCCTGATCATCGGGATGAAAACCGCGAGGTGGTCGGCCCGTCGTAATAGCCAATCGTTTTGACCATACCGTACGACTGTGTTCGGAGCAGTGGTCACGTGACCTCACTGCCACACGGCGGAGCGGCTCCGGACGAACCAGGAGGACCACCGGTAGAGAGGAATGACGGATCATGCACCAGGCACGAACGAATACCACTGAGACCCGGTCCACTATACAGGCAGATGTAGCGGCACCTGTGTGCCCACGAACCGTTTCCCGACGCCTCGCCCAAGCGAATCTGCAATCCCAGCGCCCCTTACGTGTGCTTCCATTAACACCGGAACATCGCCGGTTGCAATGGTGCCAATCCAGAGCGACGTGGAACGCAGCAAACTGGCGACGTGTGGTGTTTAGCGATGAGTGCCGCTTCGTTTTGGGGACAGATGATCATCGTGTCCGGGTGTGGAGGTCCCCCGGGTCAACGTCACAATCCCGACCTCGCTATCAAGCACCACACCTCCCCCCACTGCAGGCATTATGGTTTGGGGAGCCATTACCTACTATAGCCGATCAGCTCTAGTACCTGCTGCAATACGGTCTTGCATAGAGGCGAACAGACGCCTAATGTTGTCCTGCAAGACGGTCCTGCATAGAGGCGAACAGACGCCTGATGTTGTCCTGCAAGACGGTCTTGCATAGAGGCGAACAGACGCTTGATGTTGTCCTGCAATACGGTCTTGCATAGAGGCGAACATACGCCTGATGTTGTCCTGCAAGACGGTCTTGCATAGAGGCGAACAGACGCCTGATGTTGTCCTGCAATACGGTTTTGCATAGAGGCGAACAGACGCCTGATGTTGTCCTGCAAAACGGTCCTGCATAGAGGCGAACAGACGCCTGATGTTGTCCTGCAATACGGTCTTGCATAGAGGCGAACAGACGCCTGATGTTGTCCGGCAAGACGGTCCTTCATAGAGGCGAACAGACGCCTAATGTTGTCCTGCAAGACGGTCCTGCATAGAGGCGAACAGACGCCTAATGTTGTCCTGCAAGACGGTCCTGCATAGAGGCGAACAGACGCCTGATGTTGTCCTGCAAGACGGTCTTGCATAGAGGCGAACAGACGCTTGATGTTGTCCTGCAATACGGTCTTGCATAGAGGCGAACATACGCCTGATGTTGTCCTGCAATACGGTCTTGCATAGAGGCGAACAGACGCCTGATGTTGTCCTGCAAGACGGTCTTGCATAGAGGCGAACAGACGCCTGATGTTGTCCTGCAATACGGTTTTGCATAGAGGCGAACAGACGCCTGATGTTGTCCTGCAAAACGGTCCTGCATAGAGGCGAACAGACGCCTGATGTTGTCCTGCAATACGGTCTTGCATAGAGGCGAACAGACGCCTGATGTTGTCCGGCAAGACGGTCCTGCATAGAGGCGAACAGACGCCTGATGTTGTCCTGCAATACGGTCTTGCATAGAGGCGAACAGACGCCTGATGTTGTCCTGCGGCAAACTGGACCACACGTGTTGCGCGGTGTGCTTCAAATCCCGGATAGTGCGGCACGGCGGCGTTTCAACTGTTCCCACACATGCTCGATAGGGGACTTGTCCGGGGAGCGGGCAGGCCATGGAAGTGTCTGGACATGACGTAGTCAGTCCTGGACAACCGAAGCCGTATGCGAGCGAGCATTATTTTGCTGATAGAGCGCACCTGGAATCCCGTCCAGGAATGCGAGTACGTGGATCATTGACGGACCAGCGGTATGTGCGTGAGATGCTACGGCCACATGTGCTCCTATTCTTGGCCGGAATTCCAGTTGCGCTCTTCCAGCAAAATAATGCTCGCCCGCATACGGCTTCGGTTGTCCAGAACTGACTACGTCATTTCCAGACACTTCCATGGCCTGCCCGCTCCCCGGACAAGTCCCCTATCGAGCATGTGTGGCAACAGTTGAAACGCCGCCGTGCCGCACTATCCGGGATTTGAAGCACACCGTCCAACACGTGTGGGCCAGTTTGTCGCAGGACAACATCAGGCGTCTGTTCGCCTCTATGCAGGACCGTCTTGCAGGACAAAATCAGGCGTCTGTTCGCCTCTACGCAGGACCATCTTGCAGGACAACATCCGGCGTCTGTTCGCCTCTATGCAGGACCGTCGCGCAGGACAACATCAGGCGTCTGTTCGTCTCTATGCAGGACCATCTTGCAGGACAACATCAGGCGTCTGTTTGCCTCTATGCAGGACAGTCTTGCAGGACAACACCAGGCGACTGTTCGCCTCTATGCAGGACCGTCTTGCAGGACAACATCAGGCGTCTGTTCGCCTCTATGCAGGACCGTCTTGCAGGACAACATCAAGCGTCTGTTCGCCTCTATACAGGATCGTCTTGCAGGACACCAGGCGACTATTCGCCTCTATGCAGGACCGTCTTGCAGGACAACATCAGGCGTCTGTTCGCCTCTATGCAGGACAACATCAGGCGTCTGTTCGCCTCTATGCAGGACCGTCTTGCAGGACAACACCAGGCATCTGTTCGCCTCTATGCAGGACTGCCTTGCAGGACAACATCAAGCGTCTGTTCGCCTCTATGCAGGACCGTCTTGCAGGACAACATCAGGCGTGTGTTCGCCTCTATGCAGGACCGTCTTGCAGAACAAGATGAGGCGTGTGTTCGCCTCTATGCAGGACCGTCTTGCAGGACAACATCAGGCGTCTGTTCGCCCCTATGCAGGACCGTCTTGCAGGACAACATCAAGCGTCTGTTCACCTCCATGCAGCACCGTCTTGCAGGACAACATCAGGTGTCTGTTCGCCTCCATGCAGGACCATCTTGCAGGACAACATCCGGCGTCTGTTCGCCTCTATGCAGGACAACATCCGGCGTCTGTTCGCCTCTATGCAGGACAACATCCGGCGTCTGTTCGCCTCTATGCAGGACAACATCAGGCGTCTGTTCGCCTCCATGCAAGACCGTCGTGCAACATGTATCGCCGCACCATGCGGTGCGGCGTGCTGCTGAAGATGACCGGACTGCGTGCTGCAGATCCCTCTGTAATTGTCTCTGTTTTTGCCATCGTGTGTATCATTCATCTGTATCATTACGTCCATGAAATTTCAGTACAATCCGATGCTTCCTTCTTGGAGCGCAAATTTCATTGTCCGTGAGTGTAGTTTTGTTGATGCTTCACTGAATATAACGTAGAAATACTGGGAATGCAATCAAACTTTTTCACTCTGATTGTTAAAAACCAAATACAAGCAAGTAATTAATTGAACTTTATTAAATCGATGACAGATGATATGAAAATAGTGTGAACATTGTGAACGCTTATGTTGTTTCTACTTAAGATAGTGTCTTAAGATTTTCCATAGCTTTGGGATCAAAGCAACTGCATGGCTCGCCACAATTAGCAGGAAATGGTTTCACTGTACCACCAGTAACTGTTGACGGACAACAGTCTCCTCCATCCCAGTCACAATGCTCATAGTTGTTCCGAGCATCACAGTAGCCATCTGAGTTATAGTTCTGAAAAGAAAGACCTTTTATTAGTCTTTGGCTAAGAAGTAAGCAACAGTATTATTGACTAATGGTGTAGTTGGTTAATAAACAAAAAGCAACACACAGCAACCGAAAAATTGTAATTCGGTCACCACCGGGGAATTGAATCCCCGGATCTCTCGATATCTAGCCGAGCGCGTTAGCCTCACACACACGGTGGCCAATAATCCACGGCGCTATGTGTGTTTTTCAGTCAGCTCCTGACATCATAAATCCGTAAGATGGGCTCAGCTACTGAGACGTCTCCATCTGGTGGGCATTAACGGCACTGGCTATATATTAATCACAGCAGTTAAATTCAAAGGGCGAGATCCAAAGTGAAAATCCTTCAAATACGTGGCGTCAGCGAATAAACAAATGCATCGCTCTTCCCTCGTTTTTAGCAACACACAGCAACTGAAAAGTTGTTCTTCGGTCACCACCGGGGAATTGAATCCCCGGATCTCTTGATATCTAGCCGAGTGCGTTAGCCTCACAGCACGGTGGCCAATAATCCACGGCGCTATGTGTGTTTTTCAGTCAGCTTCTGACATCATAAATCCGTAAGATGGGCTCAGCTGCTGAGGCGTCTCTATCTGGTGGGCATTAACGGCACTGGCTATATATTAATCACAGCAGTTAAATTCAAAGGGCGAGATCCAAAGTGAAAATCCTTCAAAGACGTGGCGTCAGCGAATAAACAAAGACATCGCTCTTTCCACGTTTTTAGCAACACACAGCAACCGTGTAATTGGTTAGTTATAACGAAGTAAATTTCTCCGTCATTTTCGGTCTACGCCGGGATTCGAACCCGAGTACGCTTATTCCGGAACAAGCAGCTCTACCAACTGAGCTACGCAGACATGTATTCTGATTCCTATCTGCCTTTATGTCATGTGCGTCCTGCTGGCAGGTACGTCACATCTCCCCCGAAAGAGGGCCGGGGGCATGGCCCACGGGTCAGCCGTGACCATGAATCGCTGCAGGCAGACAACCACTGTAGAACGTGCACTTGAGAACTCCCAGTCAATCTGGTGTGTGGAATGCAACGTCACACACATTTATTTTTCGAAGCGCTGGAGAAGGGATTCTCTGATTTTTCCTATCTCGCGGTGTGGAAAGAACATCACACCAATGCGAGATTTTGAACGGTCGGGTCATCCGGGTAGTTCGGGCGCCATTATAACGAAGTAAATTTCTCCGTCATTTTCGGTCTACGCCGGGATTCGAACCCGAGTACGCTTATTCCGGAACAAGCAGCTCTACCAACTGAGCTACGCAGACATGTATTCTGATTCCTATCTGCCTTTATGTCATGTGCGTCCTGCTGGCAGGTACGTCACATAGTAACTGTGTGTGTTGCACCACGGGAGAACCATTTTGAGTGGCCATTTTTGGGTGAAGTTATTTTAAACTACAATACATGAATTTGCCAATTCTATGGTGTGACGTTGATCATCATCTTAGTTTTGGTGCAAGGTTGTATAATAAATGATATAACTCCATGGTAAAGGTAACTCAACAGACGCACCATTGTTGTATACACACCGCTTGCTATTAGAATCGCTTAAGTAATTTGTTCTAATCTCAAAGAATTTCCTAATGTCACCCCAGCTTCTGGCTGTATTGCCAGTATCTCCTTCCACGATTCGACTATAGCTTTTTGCTGGTACTCACCATGAAGGTGTTATTACAGCAACTTCCACACTTTTAACATACACTGGTGTGCAGAAATTAACGAAAGACCACTCAGGAGATAGACTAGGGTCCGGTACGGTAGAGCTTGCGCATATATGCAGCATGTTGCGGGGGGGGGTTCGGAAGGGTATAAAGCACACGGGTGGTGTACGCTCAGCAATTCGGTGAAAGCTATTGCACGGTGTACATCGGTTTGAACGACGTCGAGTTGCTGCCACCGTGTGATATGGCCAACAGGCAATCCAGTAGACGACATCTGGATGACTTTACCCGAGGTCGCGTCATTGGGAAGTTGGAAGAAGGTCGAAGTGTGACTAGTGTGGCCGAGCAGTTCGGGAATCGCTCACAACATCGTTTCACGAGCTTGGAGAGCATTTCAAACGACAGGAACAGCTGTCCGAGAGTTTAGCAGTGGTCGTCCACGAGCAACCACGGCGGCGGACGACCGGTATATTGTCCTACAGGCAAGAAGAGACAGATGGCAGACAGCGGGAGAAGTAGCAAGGGACATGCAACAGACAACTGGACGTCCGTTATCGCGTTTTACCGTGGCCAGGAGGCTGCACAAAGGTGGTCTATTTGCACGACGACCAGTACGGTGTGTGCCATTAACGCCTGCTCATCAGAGACGGCGGTTTTTGTGGTGCCAGGAACACAAGAACTGGACACATCAGCAATGGGGTCGAGTTCTCTTTACGGATGAGAGCCGATTTAGTCTGACGAGCGATTCTGGACGTATACACATCTGGAGAGAGCAGCGAACACGCAATCACACCTCCAACATCATCGAAAGGGACCGGTTTGGTGGTGGCGGAGTTCACGTTTCGGGCGGTATCATGCTTGGTAGCCGTACTGACCTCCACATCTTCCAAGGAGGTTCAGTCACTGGTGTCCGTTATTGTACCGAGGTTCTCCTGCCTCACGTGCGTCTGTTTAGAGGTGCTGTGGGTCCTGAGTTCCTATTCATGTACGACAACGCTACACCTCATCATACAGTGGCTGTCGCAGAGCTGTTGGAGAGTGAAGATGTTCAACGCATGGATTGGCCCGCAAGGTCCCTGGAACTAAATCCAATCGAACACGTGTGGGACCTTCTCGGGAGACGCTTGGCAGCACGTCACCAGCCGCAAGCAACGATTCCACAGCTGCGATTGGCGCTACAAGAGGAATGGGCCGTGATGCCTCAACAGCTCCTTGACAAGCTCGTTCTCAGCATGGACAGACTTTGTAAATCCTGCAACGCAGTCAGGGGTGATCATATCCCCAACTAAAGACTGGAATTTTCTTGGCAGCTGCCTGTCACATGGATGTTTCTGTCTTTTGTCCAGTTGTGCTCGAAGCTACTGTGACGTATATTCTAAATTAACTTTCCTTTTTAGTTTCTTTCCCTATGTAAATCTTGAGTTTGTTCTCAGTTATACTTCACACTTAACGTGATATCTTCTCTCTCAAACGAATACTATTGGCAACACAATTGAGGTAGAATGAACGTGACGTATGCCTGTTATGAGATAAGAACCAGAGATATAAACTACGGTACAACAGTTGCTCGTGTGGAGTGTGGGGTGTTGAATGTGGTTGTTACTGATTTGTGAAGTAAAATGTGAAGTGCTATGATGCATTGGTGAAAACATCTGGAATAAAGCCAATTTCCGTAAGTTTTACTTCTGTTTAAGTGTTTCATCTGTCCGTTAAGGTTTAATTCAGGAACTCCTTCGTCGTATGGTGATGTTTTTAAAATAACGTAAGAAAAGCGACAAAGAATCGGTACGAAAAGACATTACGTTATACTACCTTTTCAATAAAATGTCTTTGTATCCTTTGGATTCCTTGTTTGGACGGTTTTGCTCACTTGTCTCATATTCTTACATCTTGGGGATCTTATGGTATGATATGAGTCGATGTGGAGCTCTTCTGCACGACGTTACATTCGAAAACCCGTCTCGTCCTTATTTTTTGCACGCCAGTGTATCCTCCGATATACCCTCGTCCTCTATAGATGACGTTTTGCTTTTGGTTTCAACTGCTGAATGCCGACCTCGGAGCAGCCATACGTCCACATATTTTCTAGGGGTGAACTGAGTGAGACGAGGTCCGTTTATCCTGATGAATCTCAGGGCAGCAGTTGTCCGTACAAACAGAAATGACCTAGACGAAATTATTATAAAATTCATCTGAGAGAAACCCCTTTTACCTTCTCTGGAAGATGTCGCAATTGTGTTCAAAGTGTGCTTTAGATAAAGTAATATGTCTGGGACTTTATTTACTTGAAGATACTCACGGAAAGCACGAACTGCTTGTCTTTAATTTAAGCGAAACTTGCGTGCTAACTTTCTAAGTTTAGCTTCGGCAAATGTCAGATGCTTTCCAGAATTTTCTGACCAGTAGTTCGAATCTAAAATCTTGGCACATTCAGGCAAATCAGCATCATCTCCTTCAAGCAGACGCCTTCCAAAATCCTCTTTCAGACTTTTATACACTATCTACTAACAAGTAATTGGACACCTGTGATAGCAAAGGAAAACGAAGTTTATTCACCTTCAATAGTTGGTGGAGCCTCCACGAGCGGCGATTACAGCTGCGCATACTCTCAACCGGGCGTTGTACGACGGCTAGCCGTATTTTCTTCCACTCGGTTTGAAGAAGACAGGTCAGTTCCTTCACCGATTTCGGACCCTTAAGTCGACGCTGCAACTCGTCCCAGAGGTGCTCGATAGGGTTAAGGTCCGTGGCCAGTCCATTCGATTAACCCCATTGTCTCCATACCAAGCCATGGTGGACCTCGCAACATGACAGGTGGCATTGTCATCCTGAAAGTAACATGGGTCCACCCCGTAAAACTGCCACAACGTAGGAAGCGCATGGTCATCCAAAATGGTGCAGTAGGTCTCGGCGTTGAGTCTACCAGGAATTGCGACCAAGGGTTCCATGCCATACCAGGAGAAACACCCCCGTAGCATAATTACACCGCCGCCGAACTTCACAGTTGGCACAATACATTCCGGCAGGAGGCGTTCTCCAGGCAGACGCCAAACCCAGACACTGCCATCCGAACGGTAGAGGGTGAACCTTGATTCGCCGCTCCAGAGAACCTGTTTCCACTGTTCAACGGTCCTCTGTCGACGTTCTTTGCACCACGTTAGCCGAGCAGCGCTATTGGACTTGGTGATCAAAGGCTTGTGGGTCCATGATAACCGAGCAGATGGGCTTCCTTACGGATGGTATTCATCGAAAGAACACTCCCGGATGCCTGTTGAAACTCCTCGCGGATGTGGCCCATCGATTTGGTGCGGTTCTTCCGAATTTCTCTGGCTAGCACCCGTCGGTCTCTAACTCCCAGTTTTGTGAGTCTGCCGCTTCGGGGCACATTCCGACAGTCACCTCTCATCTTCCACTTGCCGATCACGTAGGCCACTGTCGATTTTGGGTACTTCAACTCGCTGGATATGTCATCGGCCATTTGTGTGATACCCGACGATTACACCTTTCTCGAAATCAGAGAGCTCCGAACTGCGTGGCATCTTGCATGCGACTGGTTGCGTTGTTGTTTCCCACTCGATATTTAACGGCGGCGGCCGTGACGTGTATCAGGACCGCAGATATCGTCGATTGCAGGGGTGCCCAATTACTTGTTGGTAGATAGTGTATGTTCATCCCAATAACTGTTTAATATTTAACAACTGAAATCCTTTTTTAACAATAAAATTTGGTTACTTGCTAAATTTTAGTGCCACTATTTCGATTAATCCAGAAGTAATGACTGACTGTGACCGGAACCATGGAGCATATTACAAATGGGAATCATTATTTACGATTACACAAATGTATTTTTGTTTAAATGCGATTAGATTGTTTACTCTTTCCACGGTTTGATGGAGGTGTGCGTGCTTTCATATGGTCCGTTAGATTTTTGGTTCCATGATTTCTAATTACACCGTCGACATCTTTCTTTGTATTTACCCACTTTCCACATTTTGAACAACAAGCAAGACCAAACAACGCAGAATTATTCCTCGGTTCCTTAATGAGACGAAACAATTTCCAGCATTTACTCTTACCCTTGTGGTTTTCAACAAGCACGTATTTGTTGGCCTCGACGCCTTTCTCAACCTCCTTAATATTAAATCCATCCATATTAACAAATAAGGAGTTAATTTCGACATGACATGTCATCAGAACGGGATGTTAGCACTTCAATCGAAAACCTCTGAATGCTCAAAGTAAAAGATGCGATGTGAAAAGTAACTCTTAGTCATACAGTGAACTTCGCACGGAGAGAGTTGATCAGCTGAGAAGGAGGCGAATGGCGTTTGCCTGTGCCTTGCCCTGGACGATCGCACTGTAAAAGAACGCAAAGGAAGTTATGGTGTCGGTGTGTCTGACGTCGGTCGGTGGAAATTTTCGTTGCTTTAAGAAACAGACGACAATATTTTTGCATGGCAAAATCATTATTCACTACGTTTGCACCAGTATCGACTACAAAATTCCACAACGCGCAGTTTTCCTTGGAATATATTTTTTCTCTTTTAAAAAATAAAACGGGAATAAAACCGGGTCAAAATCGGGTCGGGAACACCTTGACCCGACCCGTCGGACCCGCAAGCAATTGTCGACCTGTTGACCTGTGACCCGTTTTCATCTCTGATTAACACAAGTTGTGTATAGAGATGATTTATATTAAAACTGTTATGATTATTTGAAATTGGTTGGCACTTTTATGGGACACCCTGTAGTTGTACTTTTATTGCACAATTTCTGATGTGGTAGCTGTAAGTAAACCCACGTAAATAAAAAAAATTTATATTTTTTCCAGTGTTGTTAAGAAAAATTCTCAGAAATATATTTCAAAATGAAAACAGAAATCATCTTGAGATCTTACCCCTATACAATTTTTCTTGCATACAAAATCTTGAAAATCACGTGACCAGAGTCCATTCTCCTGACATTGGAATTTTATGCTTCTTTCGTTCGTTGAAGATAACACGACTTGTTCAGTAGGGTCAGTACAAGTCGCTTTGCAAGCAGCACCTGTTGAAATAAAAGAGTAACGCTTTGCGTTTGCAAAAACAAAACATGCACGAAATACACTGACGGAAAAAAAATCCCAACACCACGAAAAAATAGTTGTAGAGGAATGAAATGGCGGCAATACATTTTTTTTTTTGATTGGAGGTTTAACGACCACCGTGAGCAACTCAATGGGCTATAAGCAGTCGCCCGTCCCTAATTTAAGGTCACTGGTTCCAGGGAAGGGAGAGAGCCAGTGCCGTAAGACAAACACAACATCCATGCCTGACCGGGATTCGAACCCGGACCCCTTACGGACGTATGATCAGAGGCCAGCGCCTTAGACCACTGCGCCACCGGGGCGGCGGCAATACATTTGTATAGGTAACATATTTAATCGATTAAGGTTTCAAGATCACAGCTTAATGCAAGCGCGAGAAGAGCCATTTTAAATGTGAAATGCTGGTACATTAATAACCGCCAGAATGTTGAATGCAAGCACGCAAACGTTCATGCATTGTGTCGTACAGGTGCTGGATGTCAGTTTGTGGGATGGAGTTCCATGCCTGTTGCACTTGGTCGGTCAATACAGGGACGGTTAATGCTGCTTGGGGGGTGACGCTGGAGTTGTCGTCCAATGATGTCTCATACGTGCTCGATTCGTGAAAGATCTGGTGATCTAGCAGGCCACGGCAACATCTCGACACTCTGTAGAGCATGTTAGGTTACAACAGCGGTATGCGGGTGAGCGTTATCCTGTTGGAAAACACCCCCTGGAATGTTGTTCATGAACGGCAGCACAACAGGTTGAATCACCAGACCGATGTACAACTGTGCCGTCAGGGTGCGTGGGATAACCACGAGAGTGCTCCTGCTGTCATAGGAAATTCCTCCCCAGACCATAACTCCAGGTGTAGGTCCAGTGTGTCTCAGCCGCAGACAGGTTCCTTGCAAGCGCTCAACTGGCCTCCTTCTAACCAACACACGGCCATCACTGGCACCCAGGCAGAACCGGCTTTCATCAGAAAACACAACAGATCTCCACTCCGTCCTCCAATGAGCTCTAGCTTGACACCACTGACGTCGCAAACGGCAGTGGTTTGGAGAAAGTGGAATGCACGCTACAGGGCGTCTGGCTCGGAGGTGTCCTTCAAGTAACCGATTTGTAACAGTTCGTTGTGTCACTGTGGTGGCAACTGCAGCTCGAATTGCTGCCGCAGACGCGGTACGATGCGCCACGGCCATACGCTGTACACGTGGGTCTTCCCTATCAGTAGTGCCACGCGGCCGGCAGGAACCCGGTCTTCTTGAGGCAGTACCTTCCCTTGACCACCGCTGCCAACAATCATGCACAGTGGCTACATTCCTGCCAAGTCGTTCTGCAATATTGCGGAAAGAAAATCCACCTTCTCGTAGCACTATTACACGACCTCGTTCAAACTCCGTGAGCTGTTGATAATGGCTTCTTCGTCTTCTTAAAGGCATTCTTGACTAAAATGCTTCTATTGCGACAAAACTTTATCATGTTGTTCGGGAGGTACACTGAACCGGTTCTGTTGAATATTATCGAAATGGGGCCAAAAATGAGGGCACAGGAGCGAGATTTATTCCACAGCCATTATCTTCGTAACTAAAAATGCTTCTATTGCGGCAAAACTTTATCATGTTGTTGAGGAGGTACACTGAACCGGTTCTGTTGAATATTATCGAAATGGGGCCAAAAATGAGGGCACAGGAGCGAGATTTATTCCACAGCCATTATCCTCATAACTTGACTAAAATGCTTTTATTGCAACAATACTTTAGTATGTTATTCCGGAGGTATATCGAACCGGTTCTGTTGAATATAATAGAAATGGGGTCAAATGTCAGGGCACGGGAGCGAGATTTATTCCACAGCCATTATCCTCATAACTTTAGCAATAACTTGAGTAATGATTTCTGGTATGTTGGAAAGCGTATCATAATCAACGCATTGCATGATTTTACTAACTTGTATATTCTACGCCAAGAAATTCGGATCACTAGTGTACTGATCCTATTTTGAAAACACTTAATGTCATTCATTACAAAGGTGGTACCACACGATGCTACATAAAATTTCGTAACTGATAGACCAAATACTATTCTAGTTACTTACCGATATTATTGCCGTCACAGAGAAACTGAATTCCCGGATGTTCCGACAATGGTGGTTGGCATGATATAGGTAAATAGCACTCTGGAAGTACCGGACGCCAAGTGGCATCTAGTTCACAGTGATGAGTGCTGGTAATAATTTCCTAATGGAAAGAAAGTATGGAATAATATTTATCATTATTTATTTATTTTAACTATAATTTCATGCTGCACCACAACAAAACAGAATTTAGTCCATACGCACTCGGGGCTACATCTACAATCATAATAAACAACAAAAGTCCAAGAATGCAGTAATACCAATAGCAATATAAATGTGCAAACAGAATGAATGAACTCAGGGTTTTTATATCATATTGGGTATATATACTGACGGAAAAAAAATCCCAACACCAAGAAGGGGTTGTGTTAGATAAACGACAGTTTGTAGGCGGTGAGAGTACATCTGTAAGATGACGTCTATGCAAATTTCGCGCGCGGCGCATACGTGTGGCGCTAGTAGCGCCCCTCGGAACATGCAAAGCAAGTTTGCTGTAAATACGCGCTGTAACGTTCGTGAGCGTTAGTTATCGTTGAGATTCGACATAGGGTGTTGATGTTAGTCAAGAATGCCTTTAAGAAGACGAAGAAGCCTTTATCAACAGCTCACGGAGTTTGAACGAGGTCGTGTAATAGGGCTACGAGAAGGTGGATTTTCTTTCCGCAATATTGCAGAACGACTTGGCAGGAATGTAGCCACTGTGCATGATTGTTGGCAGCGGTGGTCAAGGGAAGGTACTGCCTCAAGAAGACCGGGTTCCGGCCGGCCACGTGGCACTACTGAGAGGGAAGACCGTCGTGTACGGCGTATGGCCGTGGCGCATCGTACCGCGTCTGTGGCAGCAATTCAAGCGGCAGTTGCCACCACAGTGACACAACAAACTGTTACAAATCGGTTACTTGAAGGACAGCTCGCCGCCCCGGTGGCACAGTGGTCTAAGCGATGGCCTCTGATCATTCGTCCGTAAGGGGTCCGGGTTCGAATCCCGGTGAGGCATGGATGTTGTGTTTGTCTTACGGCACTGGCTCTCTCCCTTCCCTGGAACCAGTAACTCTAAATTAGGGACGGGCGACTGCTTATAGCCCATTGAGTTGCTCACGGTGGTCGTTAAACCTCCAATCAAAAAAAAAAAAAAAAAGGACAGCTCCGAGACAGACGACCCGTAGCGTGCATTCCACTTACTCCAAACCACTGCCGTTTTCGACGTCAGTGGTGTCAAGCTAGAGCTCATTGGAGGACGGAGTGGAGATCTGTTGTGTTTTCTGATGAAAGCCGGTTCTGCCTGGGTGCTAGTGATGGCCGTGTGTTGGTTAGAAGGAAGGCGGCCAGGTGAGCGCCTGCAACCAACCTGTCTGCGGCCGAGACACACTGGACCTATACACCTGGAGTTATGGTCTCCGGAGCAATTTCCTATGACAGCAGGAGAACTCTCGTGGTTATCCCACGCACCCTGACGGCACAGTTGTACGTCGGTCTGGTGATTCAACCTGTTGTGCTGCCATTCATGAACAGCATTCCAGGGGTGTTTTCCAACAGGATAACGCTCGCCCGCATACCGCTGTTGTAACCCAGCATGCTCTACAGAGTGTCGAGATGTTGCCGTGGCCTGCTAGATCACCAGATCTTTCACGAATCGAGCACGTATGAGACATCATTGGACGACAACTTCAGCGTCACCCCCAACCAGCATTAACCGTCCCTGTATTGACCGACCAAGTGCAACAGGCACGGAACTCCATCCCACAAACTGACATCCAGCACCTGTACTACACAATGCATGAACGTTTGCGTGCTTGCATTCAACATTCTGGCGGTTACACCGGTTATTAATGTACCAACATTTAAAATGGCTCTTCTCGCGCTTACATTAAGCTGTGATCTTGAAACCTTAATCGATTAAATATGTTACCTATACAAATGTATTGCCGCCATTTCATTCCTCTACAACTATTTTTTCGTGGTGTTGGGATTTTTTTTTCCGTCAGTGTAAATAAGTTTTGAGGGATTTGAGGTGAGCAAAACAAGTTGTTGGAGAACAGAAACATAATTTTAATATTAATCGAAGTATGCTCCCTCTGAAGCTGCAACTTTACCCCATCTTTCGGGCAGTAAACGTATTCCCCGAAGGAAGAATTCCGGTTCCTTGGAAGAGATCCAGTTGTCCAGCCAATTTTTGATGTCTTCATAAGAACTAAACCGTTCTCCAGATAGTGCTGACTGCATCGACCGGAACAGATGGTAATCCGATGGCCCAATATCTGGTGAATATGGCAGAACTTCCTAGTCGGATCCTTCTAAGTACTTTTTCACAAGTCGAGAAACGTGTGGTCTTGTGCGTTGTCATGTAAGATGACTTTGTTGTGTCTATTCTCGCATTCAGGCCGTTTTTGCGTGAGAGCTCGTTTTAAATGAATTAATTGGGTTCCATACCGATCGTCAGTAATAGTTTCTGACGGTTTCAGCAGTTCATAGTGGATCACACCCTTCTGCTTCCACCAGATACACAACATTACCTTTGAACCATGGATATTGCATTTTGGCGTTGAAGGACCTGGTCCACCTGGCTTCACACCCATGGTTTCTGCCGTTTAGGGTTATCGTACCATATCCATTTCTCATCGGCAGTAAAGACTAGCTGATGACCATTGACCTGTACCGTCCAATTGCGGACTCCACAGGGTTAAAAGAACTCTCACAAAAGATTTTTAGTGACGGCGTTGCGAGAAATCCTGCCAGGATCTGACATTCCGCCGCCCCGGTGGCGCAGTGGTCTAAGGCACTGGCCTCTGATCATTCGTCCGTAAGGGGTCCGGGTTCGAATCCCGGTCAGGCATGGATGTTGTGTTTGTCTTACGGCAGTGGCTCTCTCCCTTCCCTGGAACCAGTGACCCTAAATTAGGGACGGGCGACTGCTTATATAGCCCATTGAGTTGCTCAAGGTGGTCGTTAAAACTCCAATCAATCAATGAATGGATGTTGTGTTTGTCTTACGGCACTGGCTCTCTCCCTTCCCTGGAACCAGTGACTCTAAATTAGGGACGGGCGACTGCTTATAGCCCATTGAGTTGCTAACGGTGGTCGTTAAACCTCCAATCAATCAATGAATGGATGTTGTGTTTGTCTTACGGCATTGGATCTCTCCCTTCCCTGGAACCAGTGACCCTAAATTAGGGACGGGCGACTGCTTATAGCCCATTGAGTTGCTCACGGTGGTCGTTAAACCTCCAATCAATCAATGAATGGATGTTGTGTTTGTCTTACGGCACTGGCTCTCTCCCTTCCCTGGAACCAGTGACTCTAAATAAGGGACGGGCGGCTGCTTATAGCCCATTGAGTTGCTCACGGTGGTCGTTAAACCTCCAATCAATCAATGAATGGATGTTGTGTTTGTCTTACGGCACTGGCTCTCTCCCTTCCCTGGAACCAGTGACTCTAAATTAGGGACGGGCGACTGCTTATAGCCCATTGAGTTGCTAACGGTGGTCGTTAAACCTCCAATCAATCAATGAATGGATGTTGTGTTTGTCTTACGGCACTGGCTCTCTCCCTTCCCTGGAACCAGTGACTCTAAATAAGGGACGGGCGGCTGCTTATAGCCCATTGAGTTGCTAACGGTGGTCGTTAAACCTCCAATCAACGAATGAATGGATGTTGTGTTTGTCTTACGGCATTGGATCTCTCCCTTCCCTGGAACCAGTGACCCTAAATTAGGGACGGGCGACTGCTTATAGCCCATTGAGTTGCTCACGGTGGTCGTTAAACCTCCAATCAAAAAAAAAAAAAAAAAATCTGACATTCCCCCATCCGGACAGAATCGGTCGGTAGACCTGCAGCTTGCTGCTACCCCCGTGGGTCGGCACTTCTCACCTCTCCGTCATGACCCTGGTGTGCGTGCCATTTAGGCAGGGGCAAGAAAAGAATTTTCTCTACCCCTGACTGGGAGAATCAATTGCCGGCGCGAACTGTTTGGGGCGTCTTCCCGTTATTCAAACAAGTAGATACAAGCACATTTATTTGCACTGAGGAACCCATCTCCGCGTAGGAAACAAGTCCTTTGCCCAATGGGCCCTCTCACATTGAAAAATATTTACATTATTTACATTGCCACAGGACTAGGGTAGGTTCTGTGGTGGTGACTCTGGGCTCGAGTCATCAGTTTCTCTTCGATTCTTCATCCCTCTTCTTTCTTCTTCGGTCACCCCTCTATTAGGTAGACCGCCTGTTCCTCTTTGAGGTGCTTGACTATCTCGATGAGTGAGCCCCTGTCGCGCTCTTGGGTATACGCGAGCACGATCGAGAGGTCCTTCGTCTTTGTCAATTCTGGCACTAATGTTGATCTCTTCCCTGCCAGAGAAGCACATTCTAGAATCACGTGTGCGACAACTGCAGTCTGTGCACCACAGCTGCACACTCGCTCTGTAACGTACCAGGAGATGTGACGTACCTGCCAGAAGGACGCACACGACATAAAGGCGGATAGGAATTAGAATAATCGTCTGCGTAGCTCAGTTGGTAGAGCGACTTGTTCCGGAATAAGCGGCCTCGGGTTCGAATCCCGGCGTAGACCAAAAATGACGGAGAAATTGACTTCGTTATAATGGCGCCCGAACTATCCGGATGACCCGGCCGTTCAAAATCTCGCATTGGTGTGATGTTATTTACACACCGCGAGACAGGAAAAATCAGAGAATTCCTTCTCCAGCGCTTCGAAAAATAAAAATGTGTGATGTTGCATTCCACACAGCAGATTGACTGGGAGTTCTCAAGTGCACGTTCTACAGTGGATGGCTGCCTGCAACGATTCATGGTCACGGCTGACCCGTGGGCCATGCCCCCGGCCCTCTTTCGGGGGGGGAGATATGTGACGTACCTGCCAGCAGGCCGCACACGACATAAAGGCAGATAGGAATCAGAATAATCGTCTGCGTAGCTCAGTTGGTAGAGCGACTTGTTCCGGAATAAGCGGACTCGGGTTCGAATCCCGGCGTAGACCAAAAATGACGGAGAAATTGACTTCGTTATAATGGCGCCCGAACTATCCGGATGACCCGGCCGTTCAAAATCTCGCATTGGTGTGATGTTATTTACACACCGCGAGACAGGAAAAATCAGAGAATTCCTTCTCCAGCGCTTCGAAAAATAAAAATGTGTGATGTTGCATTCCACATAGCAGATTGACTGGGAGTTCTCAAGTGCACGTTCTACAGTGGATGGCTGCCTGCAACGATTCATGGTCACGGCTGACCCGTGGGCCATGCCCCCGGCCCTCTTTCGAGGGTGGGGGGGGAGATGTGACGTACCTGCCAGCAGGACGCACACGACATAAAGGCAGGGTAGGAATCAGAATAAATGTCTGCGTAGCTCAGTTGGTAGAGCGACTTGTTCCGGAATAAGCGGCCTCGGGTTCGAATCCCGGCGTAGACTAAAAATGACGGAGAAATTTACTTCGTTATATCTCGTACTGCGATATCGCGGTGTTGCCACCTTAAAATACATGCGAGCAGTAATAAGTACGACATCGAATGGAAATCCCTCAAAACTTATTTATGTATACCCAATAGAATTCAACGGTTGCGCTCAGCCTGCAATGTAACCAAAGTAACTAAAAAATTGCAGCACTTCAAAAGTATGACCATTACAAGACTTCAAAAGTGTAACTATTTCCATACAATTCGATTTTTACAAGAAACATCATATTTTCGTTAAGACATACACATGATGAAATACACACTGAGTACCATATGACAGTTTTACGCAAATGAGCTATGGCTGCACGCTGTTGCCGCCAGAGGGCGAGGTTAGTATAAAAAGGGAAAGTTTAGTGCTTCCGACAGTAGTAGAGGTGATTTTTGGGTGACGAGATGGGTAAAAAAATGCGATTTGACGGACTTTCAACGTGGGATGATTGTAGGACCCATGGAGCGAGTATAACCGAAACCGTCGCATTCGTGAAATGTTCTAGAGCAGCTGTTGTTAAAATGTTTAAAGACTGGACTGTCAGCCAAAGAACTGGGTCTCTACGTGCAACGTGTGGTCGTCATCGACTAGTGACTGCTCGGGCGGAACGGAGAGTGTCCAGACTGGTAACAGACAACAGAAGGGCAACAGTGCAGCAAATTACAGACCATCTTAATCAAGGATCCCCTCAAATGATCTCTGCACGCACTGTTCGCCGTACACTGCATCGGATGGGATATGGCAGCCGAAGGCCTGTTCGAACACCTTTGCTGTCTGCAGTTAACAAGAGAAAACGTCTCCAGTTCGCATAAGGATTGGACAGTCGATAATTGGAAACAAATTATGTGATCTGATGAATCGCGTTTTCAGTTACACCATGCCGATGGCCAAGTGAGAATTTGGCGGAAACAGCACGAAAGCATGGACTCCAAATGCATTGCTACAACCCTTCAAGCTGGTGGAGGCAACGTTATGGTTTGGGGAATGTTTTCCTGGCATGCTTTGTGCCCTTTAATTCGTGTCTGACTGGCACATCATATCTAAACATCGTTACGGACCAAGTGCATCGTGTCATGTGGATGGTTTTATCCCAATGGCGATGGCTGCTTTCAACAAGACAATGCTTCCTGCCATAGTGCTCGTATTGTACAGGATTGGTTTCAGGAACATGCCGGTGAGTTTACTTTGCTTAGATGGCCCCCACAATCTCCAGATCTCACCCCCATTGTGAATTTGTACGATGAAGTTGAACGAGCAATCAGACATCTGGATCCACAACCCTAGAAAGTGCTATTTATCAAGCATGGTCTCAGATTCCACAAACCACCTATCAACATCTCGTGGAGTCCATGCCACGAAGAATCGACGCCGTATTAAGGGAAAAAGGTGGCCCAACGAAGTACTGAGGGGGTAGTCATAATAAAGTGGCCACTCAGTGTATACTAACGAAAGTGTTATTTTCAAAAAATTACTTACTAAAATAAATTACAATGTTTGTCCGGAAAGTAATGAGACCACTTTTCCTGGGCCCATCAGAAGGGCCGGAGGGCGGAGTCTCCGGGCGTGACGGGTGGCGGGGTATGTTAGGTAAACGATGGATGTCTAGTCAGTTGGCTCTGAGCTTTTACAGAGTGAGAATCGCTTGTGAAGTGGACAGCTGTGTGATCGTCGCGTTACGGTCAAAATGCAGAAGAGTGTCGAACAGGGACACGTGGTAATGTTTTGTGTTAAACTTGAAAAATCCGCGACCGAGACGCTTTGCTATGATACAGAAAGCCTACGGGAAGGATGCTTTATCAAAAGCACATGACACAAAACGCCACAGAGGGAAGAGAGAGCTTCGAGGATGAGCCACGCCCAGGGGGTGGGGGTGGGGTGGGGCCTTCAACGTCTCACACTTCGGACAATGTGGAAAAGGTGAAAGCGGTTTTGTACTCTGACCGACGTCTGAGTGTTAGATTGGTAGCAGAGCACGTGGGACTCGCGAAATCCATTGTGCATGAAATCATCACGCAAGAATTGCAGATGAGGAAAGTTTGCGCCAGATTGGTTCCTAAGGGTTTGACCGATGAACAGAGGAACAACGGTGTGTCGATTTCTCGTGAGCTTGTGGACCGTGTGGGGAGTGAACCTGTTTTTTTTTATTTTTTATTTTTTTTTTTTTTTGGAGAAAGTGATAACAGGCGATGAAACGTGGGTCTTTGAGTACGATCCGGAGCCGAAAAGACAAAGCTCAGAGGGTCACACTCCCGAGTCTCCTCGACCGAAGAAGGCTCGAATGTGCAAACCGAAGATGAAATCGATGCTTATTGTCTTCTTTGACTGTAAAGGTGTCTTCCATGAGGAGTTCATCCCACCTGGACAAACGGTCAACGCTGCATTAAACGTGGAAGTGCTTCAACGGCAGAAGAACAGAGTTGCGCGCGTTTGCCCGGAGATCACCACCACTTGGGTTCTTCACCACGATAATGCGCCGAGGCATGCGTCGCTGAGAGTGAGAGACTTTTCTGGAGAAACACAGCGTGGCAACGCCGCCCCAACCTCCCTACAGACCGGACTTGGCTCCTGCTGGCCTCTTTTTTGTTTCCCCGGCTCAAATCCAGCCTGAAAGGACACCATTTTGGGACTGTTGCAAACTGCCGCGACGAGTGCTTTGAAAGCGATCACTGGCCGCCCCAGTGGCGCAGTGGTCTAAGGCGTTGGCCTCTGATCATTCGTCCGACGGGGTCCGGGTTTGAATCCCGGTGAGGAATGGATGTTGTGTTTGTCTTACGGCACTGGCTCTCTCCCTTCCCTGGAAGCAGTGACCCTAAATTAGGGACAGGCGACTGCTTATAGCCCATTGAGTTGCTCACGGTGGTCGTTAAACCTCCAATAAAAAAAACCCGGTGAGGCATTGATGTTGTGTTTGTCTTACGGCACTGGCTCTCTCCCTTCCCTGGAAGCAGTGACCCTAAATTAGGGACGGGCGACTGCTTATAGCCCATTGAGTTGCTCACGGTGGTCGTTAAACCTCCAATAAAAAAAATCCCGGTGAGGCATGGATGTTGTGTTTGTCTTACGGCACTGGCTCTCTCCCTTCCATGGAACCAGTGACCCTAAATTAGGGACGGGCGACTGCTTATAGCCCATTGAGTTGCTCACGGTGGTCGTTAAACCTCCAATAAAAAAAAACCCGGTGAGGCATTGATGTTGTGTTTGTCTTACGGCACTGGCTCTCTCCCTTCCCTGGAAGCAGTGACCCTAAATTAGGGACGGGCGACTGCTTATAGCCCATTGAGTTGCTCACGGTGGTCGTTAAACCTCCAATAAAAAAAAATCCCGGTGAGGCATGGATGTTGTGTTTGTCTTACGGCACTGGCTCTCTCCCTTCCATGGAACCAGTGACCCTAAATTAGGGACGGGCGACTGCTTATAGCCCATTGAGTTGCTCACGGTGGTCGTTAAACCTCCAATAAAAAAAAACCCGGTGAGGCATTGATGTTGTGTTTGTCTTACGGCACTGGCTCTCTCCCTTCCCTGGAAGCAGTGACCCTAAATTAGGGACGGGCGACTGCTTATAGCCCATTGAGTTGCTCACGGTGGTCGCTAAACCTCCAATAAAAAAAACCCGGTGAGGCATTGATGTTGTGTTTGTCTTACGGCACTGGCTCTCTCCCTTCCCTGGAAGCAGTGACCCTAAATTAGGGACGGGCGACTGCTTATAGCCCATTGAGTTGCTCACGGTGGTCGTTAAA
This sequence comes from Macrothele yani, assembly GCA_039090855.1. Taxonomy (NCBI): domain Eukaryota; kingdom Metazoa; phylum Arthropoda; class Arachnida; order Araneae; family Macrothelidae; genus Macrothele; species Macrothele yani. The sequence continues at coordinate 9,879,432 of CM077034.1, read as the reverse complement.
CCTCCAATAAAAAAATCCCGGTGAGGCATGGATGTTGTGTTTGTCTTACGGCACTGGCTCTCTCCCTTCCCTGGAACCAGTGACCCTAAAATAGGGACGGGCGACTGCTTATAGCCCATTGAGTTGCTCACGGTGGTCGTTAAACCTCCAATAAAAAAAAACCCGGTGAGGCATTGATGTTGTGTTTGTCTTACGGCACTGGCTCTCTCCCTTCCCTGGAACCAGTGAATCTAAATTAGGGACGGGCGACTGATTATAGCCCATTGAGTTGCTCACGGTGGTCGTTAAACCTCCAATAAAAAAACCCCGGTGAGGCATTGATGTTGTGTTTGTCTTACGGCACTGGCTCTCTCCCTTCCCTGGAACCAGTGACCCTAAATTAGGGACGGGCGACTGCTTATAGCCCATTGAGTTGCTCACGGTGGTCGTTAAACCTCCAATAAAAAAAAACCCGGTGAGGCATTGATGTTGTGTTTGTCTTACGGCACTGGCTCTCTCCCTTCCCTGGAACCAGTGACCCTAAATTATGGACGGGCGACTGCTTATAGCCCATTGAGTTGCTCACGGTGGTCGTTAAACCTCCAATAAAAAGAACCCGGTGAGGCATGGATGTTGTGTTTGTCTTACGGCACTGGCTCTCTCCCTTCCCTGGAACCAGTGACCCTAAATTAGGGACGGGCGACTGCTTATAGCCCATTGAGTTGCTCACGGTGGTCGTTAAACCTCCAATAAAAAAAAAACCCGGTGAGGCATTGATGTTGTGTTTGTCTTACGGCACTGGCTCTCTCCCTTCCCTGGAACCAGTGAATCTAAATTAGGGACGGGCGACTGATTATAGCCCATTGAGTTGCTCACGGTGGTCGTTAAACCTCCAATAAAAAAAAACCCGGTGAGGCATTGATGTTGTGTTTGTCTTACGGCACTGGCTCTCTCCCTTCCCTGGAACCAGTGACCCTAAATTAGGGACGGGCGACTGCTTATAGCCCATTGAGTTGCTCACGGTGGTCGTTAAACCTCCAATAAAAAAAAACCCGGTGAAGCATTGATGTTGTGTTTGTCTTACGGCACTGGCTCTCTCCCTTCCCTGGAACCAGTGACCCTAAATTAGGGACGGGCGACTGCTTATAGCCCATTGAGTTGCTCACGGTGGTCGTTAAACCTCCAATAAAAAGAACCCGGTGAGGCATGGATGTTGTGTTTGTCTTACGGCACTGGCTCTCTCCCTTCCCTGGAACCAGTGACCCTAAATTAGGGACGGGCGACTGCTTATAGCCCATTGAGTTGCTCACGGTGGTCGTTAAACCTCCAATAAAAAAAACCCGGTGAGGCATGGATGTTGTGTTTGTCTTACGGCACTGGCTCTCTCCCTTCCCTGGAACCAGTGACCCTAAATTAGGGTCGGGCGACTGCTTATAGCCCATTGATTTGCGCACGGTGGTCGTTAAACCTCCAATAAAAAATTCCCGGTGAGGCATAGATGTTGTGTTTGTCTTACGGCACTGGCTCTCTCCCTTCCCTGGAACCAGTGACCCTAAATTAGGGACGGGCGACTGCTTATAGCCCATTGAGTTGCTCACGGTGGTCGTTAAACCTCCAATAAAAAACCCGGTGAGGCATGGATGTTGTGTTTGTCTTACAGCACTGGCTCTCTCCCTTCCCTGGAACCAGTGACCCTAAATTAGGGACGGGCGACTGCTTATAGCTCATTGAGTTGCTCACGGTGGTCGTTAAACCTCCAATAAAAAAAAAAAAAAAAAAAGAGCGATCACTGTTCCCGACTTCCAGGCAAGCTACGCGGCGTGGCAGAAACGCTGGCAGCGGTGTATTGATGTTCAAGGATGTAATTTCGAGGAATTTTAATGTTATGTAAGCCGTGGTCTAAGGCGCTGGCCTCTGATCATTCGTCTGTAAGGGGTCCGGGTTCGAATCCCGGGCAGGCATGGATGTTGTGTTTGTCTTACGGCACTGGCTCTCTCCCTTCCTTGGAACCAGTGACCCTAAATTAGGGACGGGCGACTGCTTATAGCCCATTGAGTTGCTCACGGTGGTCGTTACACCTCCAATCAAAAAAAAAAAAATGTTATGTAAGTATAGCTTTTATAAAATGTCTGCTATTGAATGAGTCTCATTACTTTCCTGACAGACCTTTTAAGTCACACAAACTGACAAGAAGAAGGTGCGAACACTTCGTAGCCAAAAGTCTCACCACAAGGGAGCATAACAAAAGTAAATAATACTTACAAAACACCAAAGTAACACCATAATCTTTTAGTTTTAAATAATTTGAAGCACGGGAGCAGATTCTTTAAAACAAATCGTTGCGATGTAATGAGGCAAGGGTACCGCAGGAAGGGAAAAAGGCTAACAAATGGCCTGAATATGGTTATAAGCTGTTCAATAAAGACTGGCACTGAACGGAAAAAAAAATACTTGGAAGTAATTTACTTACGTAGCACTTCTGTGACGTTCAAAATAATGGACTTGGAGCGTAATTAACTTGTCCCAACGTCACTGCCACTCTTGAAAAACGTATTCAAACCCGTCTTGTTAAAGTCTCTTTAAAATCGCCTCTAAATCCCTTACTGCTTCAACCACGGCATTCAAGAGTCTACCTTTTAGCTCCTTTTTCGCCGTTTTATTAAGGAAAATGTCACACGTGCAATGTCTGGACTGTAAAGTGGGTGCGGAACACACTTTACGCCTTTGTCATGCAAATACGCTGGCGGAAAGTGAAAAAAGAACACCAAGAAGGAATTGGCGGACGATCATGAAATTTACATACCTTAATGGGGTAGAGTTTACGTAGGTGTGATGTTAATTTCGGGACCAACCGGTGAACGCTTACGCCACAGCACGGCATAATATGCAAATTATCGTCGGTGGTATTGAAGGAGTACGGCGAAGTGAATGTAATCAGTCGTCGGCGTACGGACACGTGCGAAGACCCTGAAGAAGCTGCAATGCCTGGACATGGAAGACGTGTATGATTTCAGCAGTTATCGGACTTTGAGCGAGGTCGTCTAGTCGGACTCCGCGAGGCCGGGTGGTCGTATCGTCGTATTGCGGAGCGAATCGGACGGGAAGTATCAGTGGTGGTACGATGTAGATGGCCCGAAGAACATTCCCACACGAGAAGACGTGGAACCGGGATTCACAGACGGGCTGATGAGCGGACCGATCGACGCATAAGAAGAGCGGCGTTGTCAAGCAGAACATCCACTGCGACGCAAATCCGAGCTGCCGTTGCACCTGAGGTGACTGTGCGAACAATCCGCAACCGTCTACTGGATGCAGGACTACGTGCACGTGTGCCTCTGGCATGTGTACCTCTGACTCCAGCCCGCCGTCAGGAACGGCTGCAGTGGTGTCGCCAACGTCTGCACTGGAGAACGCAATGGCGATCTGTCGTGTTCAATGATAAAAGCAGATTCTGCTTGGGAGCCTCCGATGGCCGTATACGTGTTTGCACACGCACAGGGGAGCGTCTCCACCCTTCTTGCATCCCCCAGAGACACACAGGGCCTACACCTGGTCTCCCCGTACACAACTAGTGTTTTGTACCGGGTACGTTAAACAGCACCTCCTACATCAACAACATCATTCAGCCCGTTGTTGTGCCATTTGTAAGGTCGGTCCATCGTGGTGTTTTCCAGCAAGATAACGCACGCCCACACACGGCACGTGCAACGCAACATGCACTTCAGGGTGTGAGACAACTTCCATGGTTCACCGGATTTGTCCCCCATTGAGCACGTGTAGGATTTTATGGGATAACGACTTATCCGGTCTCCACGGCCAGCCACGACCATTCCCGATTGAGGCGTCCAGGTTGAGGATGCTTGGAACTCAATACCCCAAACTTACATCCAACATCTGTACGACAGACTCCATGCCAGAATTGCACAGTGTGACGCAGTTCATGGCTGTTCAACCTCGTACTAACCATGTTACATGGAAATGTTATTTTTCAGTTTACCAGCAAATACAGCTGTATTTTGCCATAATGTTTTGATCACGTTATCCTCTGTATTCCGTTATGTATAAATTTCGTTGGTATCAGACGTCTCCTTCTTGGTGTTCTTTTTTCACTTTCCGCCAGTGTAATATTGGACAATGTTGCACACATGTGGCCGCACGTTATCTTGATGAAGTTTCCATTTTCCTACCAGTTCAGGACGCTTCTTGGGAATATGGTCTCTCATCATTTGTGGTAGCACTTGTTGGTAGTACTGTTATGTGAAAGTTGTATGCTGTGGAACAGTACGAGTGTACACCATACCCTTATAATCAAAGAACGTGATTACCATTACCTTCGTAGCCGATATCTCACAACGGGGTTTCTTCATGGGTGCTGCATTCCCTGGCACACACTCTGAACTCTGCTGCTTTGTTTCAGGGTCGTAACAGTAGATCCACGTTTCATCTGCTGTGATAATCGTTTTCGAGCACTCGCCCCCTTCATCGTGCACACATTGTTTCCAAGTCTCAAAATCTGCAACTCTGTTGGCCCGTTGCTTAGGTGTGGAATCCAGCGTGCACATACTTGGGACAGATGCAAAAGGTCATGAAGTAAGGTATGCGCACTTCCAGTCGAAATCTGAAGGTATGCGGCTAATTCTCTTAACTGTGGTGCGTGGATCAGTTCGCATAATAACGCCACCACTATTCACAATAGCCTCCGTCAACGCAGTAACAGGTGCAGCAGGACCGCCACTGATTTCACAACTTTAACGGCCATCTTTAAACTAAAAATTGTACGCAATTGGTATTCGGGAAACATTACATAATCTATTTATAAACTATCTCACTGGTCGCCAGCAATATACAGAAATTGGGTTCACTGTAAACTGCCACACAGGAAAACTGCCACACAGGAAAACTGCCACACAAGAAAACTGCCACACCGGAAGATTGCCACACAAGAAAACTGCCACACCGGAAAATTGCCACTCAAGAAAACTGCCACACCGGAAGATTGCCACACAAGAAAACTGCCACACCAGAAGATTGCCACACAAGAAAACTGCCACACTGGAAAACTGCCACACAGGAAAACTGCCACACAAGAAAACTTCCACACCGGAAGATTGACACACAAGAAAACGGCCACAGAGGAAAACTGCCACACAAGAAAACTGCCACACCGGAAGATTGCCACACAAGAAAACTGCCACACCGGAAGATTGCTGCAGAAGAAAACTGCCACACTGGAAGATTACCACAGAAGAAAACTGCCACACTGGAAGATTACTACACAGGAAACTGCCACACAGGAAAACTGCCACACAAGAAAACTGCCACACCGGAAGATTGACACACAAGAAAACTGCCACACCGGAAGATTGACACACAAGAAAACGGCCACACAAGAAAACTGCCACACAAGAAAACTGCCACACAAGAAAACTGCCACACCGGAAGATTGCTACAGAAGAAAACTGCCACACTGGAAGATTACCACAGAAGAAAACTGCCACACTGGAAGATTACCACACAGGAAACTGCCACACAGGAAAACTGCCACACAAGAAAACTGCCACACCGGAAGATTGACACACAAGAAAACTGCCACACCGGAAGATTGACACACAAGAAAACTGCCACACCGGAAGATTGACACACAAGAAAACTGCCACACCGGAAGATTGACACACAAGAAAACTGCCACACCGGAAGATTGACACACAAGAAAACGGCCACACAGGAAGATTGCTACAGAAGAAAACTGCCACACTGGAAGATTACCACACAGGAAACTGCCACACAGGAAAACTGCCACACAAGAAAACTGCCACACGATTTTCATTAAGGGGCCGGGCACAAATTGCTATTCCTCCGAGGAACACTTTGAATGTCTCGCAGTTTTCTAAGTTTCCGAATTATGTGTGGCAGTTTCCCAAGGTGCCTAACGATGGGAAGGAGCTCTTTTGTTTGTCGGAATTTTCATGTCGGTTCATACTTACGGCATCTGGCCACAGAAGTTCGAGGGGCGGGGGGGTATAAAGATTGCCGTTTCTTGGCTTATATTGAGAATTGAATTGGGAACTCCAAACAAATTTCAAGAAAACGTTCTATTTAAGCGCCAAGCGTTCAGGAAAGAACAATAAGGTGGGATTTTTTTAATAACGCTGCACTTTTATTTAGGCACTAAATATTTACATAACATGTCAAATTTGTAATATTTTTTCTTTTACTTAATTAATTCATAGGCCCTACACCTCGGCCTTTTTAACAGCTTTTAATCCTCCTACTTTATATTCATAACACTTACGTATCAAATGAAGTCAATAGCATTGCACTTTTACTTAGGCACTAAATAGCCATAGGCCACAGGCATAGGCCTTTTTACCAGGTTTTATTCTACCAGTATCATATTCACAACGTTTACACATCAAATCAAGTTAATAATATTGCGCTTTTATTTAAGCACGAAATATTTATTCACAGGCCCTAGGCCTAGTCTTAGACCCTTTTACCAGTTTTTATTCTACCAATGCCATATTAACAACGTTTACACAGAAAATCATGTTAATAATATCGGGCGTTTTCTCAGGCGCGAAATATTAATTCATATGCCCTAGGCCTAGGCCTTTTTAATAGTTTTTACTCTATCAATGACGTATTCACACTGTTTACACACACACACAAAATGTAATAATGTTGCTCTTTTACTTAGGCACGAAATATTCGTTCATAGGCAATAGGTCTGGGCCTATGAATTAATATTTCGTGCCCAAGTAAAAGCGTAATATTATTAAATTGATTTGTTGTGTAAACGTAGTGAATATGGTATCGATATAGTCAAAACAGGCCTACGGCGTATGAATTTATATTTCGTGCCTCAGTAAACGCAAAATATTATTAACATGATTCGCTGTGCAAACGTTGTTAATATGGCATTGGTAAAATAAAAACTGGTAAAAGGGCCTAGGCCTAGGGCCTGTGAATAAATATTTCGTGCCTAAATAAAAGCGTTATATTATTAACTTAATTTGATGTGTAAACGTTGTGAATATGGCATTGGTAAAATAAAAACTGGTAAAGGGCCTAGGCCTAGGGCCTATGAATTAATATTTCCTGCCTAAGTAAAAGCACAATATTATTACATTTATTTGTTGTGTAAATGTTGTGAATATGGCAGTGATAAAGTAAAAACCTATGATTTAATATTTCCTGCCTAAGTAAATGCCCAATATTATTAACTTGGTTTTCTGTTAAAAGTTGTGAATATGGCATTGGTAGAATAAAAACTGGTAAAAGGGCCTAAACCTAGGCATGGTGCCTGGGAATAAATATTTCGTGCCTAAATAAAAGCGCAATATTATTAACTTGATTTGATGTGTAAACGTTTGGGAATATGACACTGGTAGAATAAAACCTGGTAAAAGGCCCTATGCCTGTGGCCTATTATGATTATTTACTGCCTAAGTAAAAGTGCAATGCTATTGACTTGATTTGATACGTAAGCGTTATGAATATAAAGTCGGCGGATTAAAAGCTGTTAAAAAGGCCGAGGTGTAGGGCCTATGAATTAATTAAGTAAAAGAAAAATATTACAAATTTGACATGTTATGTAAATATTTAGTGCCTAAGTAAAAGTGCAGCGTTATTAAAAAATTCCCACCTCATTGCTCTTTCCTGAACAAAACAATTTTCTCTTGGCTTACATAGAACGTTATCTCGAAATTTGTTTGGAGTTCCCAATTCAATTCTCAATATAGGCCAAGAAACGGCAATCTTTATACCCCTCCCCCCCTCGAACTTCTGTGGCCAGTTGCCCTAAGTATGAACCGACATGAAAATTCCGACAAACGAAAGTGCTCCTTCCCATCGTTAGGCACCTTCGAAAACTGCCACACTAGAAAACTGCCACACATTCAAAGTGTTCTTCGGAAGAATAGCAATTTGTGCACTGCCCGTTAATGAAAATCGTGTGGCAGTTTTCCTGTGTGGCAGTCTTCCTGTGTGGCGGTCTTCCTCCAACCAGAAATTGAACATACCAGATCTAACTTACAATCAGTTATTTCAAGAGTCCCTCAAGGCTCGGTACTTCCTCCATTATTATTTAATATTTATATTAATGACTTCTGTACCTGTCTAAATTAATTGTTTGCCGCCCCGGTGGCGCAGTGGTCTAGGCGATGGCCTCTGATCATTCGTCTGAACGGGGTCCGGGTTCGAATCCCGGTGAGGCATGGATGTAAATATTGTTGATATTTAAAGTAATTGCTTTCAAGATATGGTAAATTATTCATTAATAGTTTTTGTTTTCATTTCTATCACTTGTGCATCTGGCCAGTTTTCCTTTGTGGCAGTTTTCTTGTGTGACGGTCTTCCTCCAACCAGAAATTGAACATACCAGATCTAACTTACAATCAGTTATTTCAAGAGTCCCTCAAGGCTCGGTACTTCCTCCATTATTATTTAATATTTATATTAATGACTTCTGTACCTGTCTAAATTAATTGTTTGCCGCCCCGGTGGCGCAGTGTTCTAGGCGATGGCCTCTGATCATTCGTCTGAACGGGGTCCGGGTTCGAATCCCGGTGAGGCATGGATGTAAATATTTTTGATATTTAAAGTAATTGCTTTCAAGATATGGTAAATTATTCATTAATAGTTTTTGTTTTCATTTCTATCACTTGTGCATCTGGCCAGTTTTCCTTTGTGGCAGTTTTCTTGTGTGACGGTCTTCCTCCAACCAGAAATTGAACATACCAGATCTAACTTACAATCAGTTATTTCAAGAGTCCCTCAAGGCTCGGTACTTCCTCCATTATTATTTAATATTTATATTAATGACTTCTGTACCTGTCTAAATTAATTGTTTGCCGCCCCGGTGGCGCAGTGTTCTAGGCGATGGCCTCTGATCATTCGTCTGAACGGGGTCCGGGTTCGAATCCCGGTGAGGCATGGATGTAAATATTTTTGATATTTAAAGTAATTGCTTTCAAGATATGGTAAATTATTCATTAATAGTTTTTGTTTTCATTTCTATCACTTGTGCATCTGGCCAGTTTTCCTTTGTGGCAGTTTTCTTGTGTGACGGTCTTCCTCCAACCAGAAATTGAACATACCAGATCTAACTTACAATCAGTTATTTCAAGAGTCCCTCAAGGCTCGGTACTTCCTCCATTATTATTTAATATTTATATTAATGACTTCTGTACCTGTCTAAATTAATTGTTTGCCGCCCCGGTGGCGCAGTGGTCTAGGCGATGGCCTCTGATCATTCGTCTGAACGGGGTCCGGGTTCGAATCCCGGTGAGGCATGGATGTAAATATTTTTGATATTTAAAGTAATTGCTTTCAAGATATGGTAAATTATTCATTAATAGTTTTTGTTTTCATTTCTATCACTTGTGCATCTGGCCAGTTTTCCTTTGTGGCAGTTTTCTTGTGTGACGGTCTTCCTCCAACCAGAAATTGAACATACCAGATCTAACTTACAATCAGTTATTTCAAGAGTCCCTCAAGGCTCGGTACTTCCTCCATTATTATTTAATATTTATATTAATGACTTCTGTACCTGTCTAAATTAATTGTTTGCCGCCCCGGTGGCGCAGTGGTCTAGGCGATGGCCTCTGATCATTCGTCTGAACGGGGTCCGGGTTCGAATCCCGGTGAGGCATGGATGTAAATATTTTTGATATTTAAAGTAATTGCTTTCAAGATATGGTAAATTATTCATTAATAGTTTTTGTTTTCATTTCTATCACTTGTGCATCTGGCCAGTTTTCCTTTGTGGCAGTTTTCTTGTGTGACGGTCTTCCTCCAACCAGAAATTGAACATACCAGATCTAACTTACAATCAGTTATTTCAAGAGTCCCTCAAGGCTCGGTACTTCCTCCATTATTATTTAATATTTATATTAATGACTTCTGTACCTGTCTAAATTAATTGTTTGCCGCCCCGGTGGCGCAGTGTTCTAGGCGATGGCCTCTGATCATTCGTCTGAACGGGGTCCGGGTTCGAATCCCGGTGAGGCATGGATATAAATATTTTTGATATTTAAAGTAATTGCTTTCAAGATATGGTAAATTATTCATTAATAGTTTTTGTTTTCATTTCTATCACTTGTGCATCTGGCCAGTTTTCCTTTGTGGCAGTTTTCTTGTGTGACGGTCTTCCTCCAACCAGAAATTGAACATACCAGATCTAACTTACAATCAGTTATTTCAAGAGTCCCTCAAGGCTCGGTACTTCCTCCATTATTATTTAATATTTATATTAATGACTTCTGTACCTGTCTAAATTAATTGTTTGCCGCCCCGGTGGCGCAGTGGTCTAGGCGATGGCCTCTGATCATTCGTCTGAACGGGGTCCGGGTTCGAATCCCGGTGAGGCATGGATGTAAATATTTTTGATATTTAAAGTAATTGCTTTCAAGATATGGTAAATTATTCATTAATAGTTTTTGTTTTCATTTCTATCACTTGTGCATCTGGCCAGTTTTTCTTTGTGGCAGTTTTCTTGTGTGACGGTCTTCCTCCAACCAGAAATTGAACATACCAGATCTAACTTACAATCAGTTATTTCAAGAGTCCCTCAAGGCTCGGTACTTCCTCCATTATTATTTAATATTTATATTAATGACTTCTGTACCTGTCTAAATTAATTGTTTGCCGCCCCGGTGGCGCAGTGGTCTAGGCGATGGCCTCTGATCATTCGTCTGAACGGGGTCCGGGTTCGAATCCCGGTGAGGCATGGATGTAAATATTTTTGATATTTAAAGTAATTGCTTTCAGGATATGGTAAATTATTCATTAATAGTTTTTGTTTTCATTTCTATCACTTGTGCATCTGGCCAGTTTTCCTTTGTGGCAGTTTTCTTGTGTGACGGTCTTCCTCCAACCAGAAATTGAACATACCAGATCTAACTTACAATCAGTTATTTCAAGAGTCCCTCAAGGCTCGGTACTTCCTCCATTATTATTTAATATTTATATTAATGACTTCTGTACCTGTCTAAATTAATTGTTTGCCGCCCCGGTGGCGCAGTGGTCTAGGCGATGGCCTCTGATCATTCGTCTGAACGGGGTCCGGGTTCGAATCCCGGTGAGGCATGGATGTAAATATTTTTGATATTTAAAGTAATTGCTTTCAAGATATGGTAAATTATTCATTAATAGTTTTTGTTTTCATTTCTATCACTTGTGCATCTGGCCAGTTTTCCTTTGTGGCAGTTTTCTTGTGTGACGGTCTTCCTCCAACCAGAAATTGAACATACCAGATCTAACTTACAATCAGTTATTTCAAGAGTCCCTCAAGGCTCGGTACTTCCTCCATTATTATTTAATATTTATATTAATGACTTCTGTACCTGTCTAAATTAATTGTTTGCCGCCCCGGTGGCGCAGTGGTCTAGGCGATGGCCTCTGATCATTCGTCTGAACGGGGTCCGGGTTCGAATCCCGGTGAGGCATGGATGTAAATATTTTTGATATTTAAAGTAATTGCTTTCAAGATATGGTAAATTATTCATTAATAGTTTTTGTTTTCATTTCTATCACTTGTGCATCTGGCCAGTTTTCCTTTGTGGCAGTTTTCTTGTGTGACGGTCTTCCTCCAACCAGAAATTGAACATACCAGATCTAACTTACAATCAGTTATTTCAAGAGTCCCTCAAGGCTCGGTACTTCCTCCATTATTATTTAATATTTATATTAATGACTTCTGTACCTGTCTAAATTAATTGTTTGCCGCCCCGGTGGCGCAGTGGTCTAGGCGATGGCCTCTGATCATTCGTCTGAACGGGGTCCGGGTTCGAATCCCGGTGAGGCATGGATGTAAATATTTTTGATATTTAAAGTAATTGCTTTCAAGATATGGTAAATTATTCATTAATAGTTTTTGTTTTCATTTCTATCACTTGTGCATCTGGCCAGTTTTCCTTTGTGGCAGTTTTCTTGTGTGACGGTCTTCCTCCAACCAGAAATTGAACATACCAGATCTAACTTACAATCAGTTATTTCAAGAGTCCCTCAAGGCTCGGTACTTCCTCCATTATTATTTAATATTTATATTAATGACTTCTGTACCTGTCTAAATTAATTGTTTGCCGCCCCGGTGGCGCAGTGGTCTAGGCGATGGCCTCTGATCATTCGTCTGAACGGGGTCCGGGTTCGAATCCCGGTGAGGCATGGATGTAAATATTTTTGATATTTAAAGTAATTGCTTTCAAGATATGGTAAATTATTCATTAATAGTTTTTGTTTTCATTTCTATCACTTGTGCATCTGGCCAGTTTTCCTTTGTGGCAGTTTTCTTGTGTGACGGTCTTCCTCCAACCAGAAATTGAACATACCAGATCTAACTTACAATCAGTTATTTCAAGAGTCCCTCAAGGCTCGGTACTTCCTCCATTATTATTTAATATTTATATTAATGACTTCTGTACCTGTCTAAATTAATTGTTTGCCGCCCCGGTGGCGCAGTGGTCTAGGCGATGGCCTCTGATCATTCGTCTGAACGGGGTCCGGGTTCGAATCCCGGTGAGGCATGGATGTAAATATTTTTGATATTTAAAGTAATTGCTTTCAAGATATGGTAAATTATTCATTAATAGTTTTTGTTTTCATTTCTATCACTTGTGCATCTGGCCAGTTTTCCTTTGTGGCAGTTTTCTTGTGTGACGGTCTTCCTCCAACCAGAAATTGAACATACCAGATCTAACTTACAATCAGTTATTTCAAGAGTCCCTCAAGGCTCGGTACTTCCTCCATTATTATTTAATATTTATATTAATGACTTCTGTACCTGTCTAAATTAATTGTTTGCCGCCCCGGTGGCGCAGTGGTCTAGGCGATGGCCTCTGATCATTCGTCTGAACGGGGTCCGGGTTCGAATCCCGGTGAGGCATGGATGTAAATATTTTTGATATTTAAAGTAATTGCTTTCAAGATATGGTAAATTATTCATTAATAGTTTTTGTTTTCATTTCTATCACTTGTGCATCTGGCCAGTTTTCCTTTGTGGCAGTTTTCTTGTGTGACGGTCTTCCTCCAACCAGAAATTGAACATACCAGATCTAACTTACAATCAGTTATTTCAAGAGTCCCTCAAGGCTCGGTACTTCCTCCATTATTATTTAATATTTATATTAATGACTTCTGTACCTGTCTAAATTAATTGTTTGCCGCCCCGGTGGCGCAGTGGTCTAGGCGATGGCCTCTGATCATTCGTCTGAACGGGGTCCGGGTTCGAATCCCGGTGAGGCATGGATGTAAATATTTTTGATATTTAAAGTAATTGCTTTCAAGATATGGTAAATTATTCATTAATAGTTTTTGTTTTCATTTCTATCACTTGTGCATCTGGCCAGTTTTCCTTTGTGGCAGTTTTCTTGTGTGACGGTCTTCCTCCAACCAGAAATTGAACATACCAGATCTAACTTACAATCAGTTATTTCAAGAGTCCCTCAAGGCTCGGTACTTCCTCCATTATTATTTAATATTTATATTAATGACTTCTGTACCTGTCTAAATTAATTGTTTGCCGCCCCGGTGGCGCAGTGGTCTAGGCGATGGCCTCTGATCATTCGTCTGAACGGGGTCCGGGTTCGAATCCCGGTGAGGCATGGATGTAAATATTTTTGATATTTAAAGTAATTGCTTTCAAGATATGGTAAATTATTCATTAATAGTTTTTGTTTTCATTTCTATCACTTGTGCATCTGGCCAGTTTTCCTTTGTGGCAGTTTTCTTGTGTGACGGTCTTCCTCCAACCAGAAATTGAACATACCAGATCTAACTTACAATCAGTTATTTCAAGAGTCCCTCAAGGCTCGGTACTTCCTCCATTATTATTTAATATTTATATTAATGACTTCTGTACCTGTCTAAATTAATTGTTTGCCGCCCCGGTGGCGCAGTGGTCTAGGCGATGGCCTCTGATTTTTCGTCTGAACGGGGTCCGGGTTCGAATCCCGGTGAGGCATGGATGTAAATATTTTTGATATTTAAAGTAATTGCTTTCAAGATATGGTAAATTATTCATTAATAGTTTTTGTTTTCATTTCTATCACTTGTGCATCTGGCCAGTTTTCCTTTGTGGCAGTTTTCTTGTGTGACGGTCTTCCTCCAACCAGAAATTGAACATACCAGATCTAACTTACAATCAGTTATTTCAAGAGTCCCTCAAGGCTCGGTACTTCCTCCATTATTATTTAATATTTATATTAATGACTTCTGTACCTGTCTAAATTAATTGTTTGCCGCCCCGGTGGCGCAGTGGTCTAGGCGATGGCCTCTGATCATTCGTCTGAACGGGGTCCGGGTTCGAATCCCGGTGAGGCATGGATGTAAATATTTTTGATATTTAAAGTAATTGCTTTCAAGATATGGTAAATTATTCATTAATAGTTTTTGTTTTCATTTCTATCACTTGTGCATCTGGCCAGTTTTCCTTTGTGGCAGTTTTCTTGTGTGACGGTCTTCCTCCAACCAGAAATTGAACATACCAGATCTAACTTACAATCAGTTATTTCAAGAGTCCCTCAAGGCTCGGTACTTCCTCCATTATTATTTAATATTTATATTAATGACTTCTGTACCTGTCTAAATTAATTGTTTGCCGCCCCGGTGGCGCAGTGGTCTAGGCGATGGCCTCTGATCATTCGTCTGAACGGGGTCCGGGTTCGAATCCCGGTGAGGCATGGATGTAAATATTTTTGATATTTAAAGTAATTGCTTTCAAGATATGGTAAATTATTCATTAATAGTTTTTGTTTTCATTTCTATCACTTGTGCATCTGGCCAGTTTTCCTTTGTGGCAGTTTTCTTGTGTGACGGTCTTCCTCCAACCAGAAATTGAACATACCAGATCTAACTTACAATCAGTTATTTCAAGAGTCCCTCAAGGCTCGGTACTTCCTCCATTATTATTTAATATTTATATTAATGACTTCTGTACCTGTCTAAATTAATTGTTTGCCGCCCCGGTGGCGCAGTGGTCTAGGCGATGGCCTCTGATCATTCGTCTGAACGGGGTCCGGGTTCGAATCCCGGTGAGGCATGGATGTAAATATTTTTGATATTTAAAGTAATTGCTTTCAAGATATGGTAAATTATTCATTAATAGTTTTTGTTTTCATTTCTATCACTTGTGCATCTGGCCAGTTTTCCTTTGTGGCAGTTTTCTTGTGTGACGGTCTTCCTCCAACCAGAAATTGAACATACCAGATCTAACTTACAATCAGTTATTTCAAGAGTCCCTCAAGGCTCGGTACTTCCTCCATTATTATTTAATATTTATATTAATGACTTCTGTACCTGTCTAAATTAATTGTTTGCCGCCCCGGTGGCGCAGTGGTCTAGGCGATGGCCTCTGATCATTCGTCTGAACGGGGTCCGGGTTCGAATCCCGGTGAGGCATGGATGTAAATATTTTTGATATTTAAAGTAATTGCTTTCAAGATATGGTAAATTATTCATTAATAGTTTTTGTTTTCATTTCTATCACTTGTGCATCTGGCCAGTTTTCCTTTGTGGCAGTTTTCTTGTGTGACGGTCTTCCTCCAACCAGAAATTGAACATACCAGATCTAACTTACAATCAGTTATTTCAAGAGTCCCTCAAGGCTCCGTGCTTCCTCCATTATTATTTAATACTTATATTAATGACTTCTGTACCTGTCTAAATTAATTGTTTGCCGCCCCGGTGGCGCAGTGGTCTAGGCGATGGCCTCTGATCATTCGTCTGAACGGGGTCCGGGTTCGAATCCCGGTGAGGCATGGATGTAAATATTTTTGATATTTAAAGTAATTGCTTTCAAGATATGGTAAATTATTCATTAATAGTTTTTGTTTTCATTTCTATCACTTGTGCATCTGGCCAGTTTTCCTTTGTGGCAGTTTTCTTGTGTGACGGTCTTCCTCCAACCAGAAATTGAACATACCAGATCTAACTTACAATCAGTTATTTCAAGAGTCCCTCAAGGCTCGGTACTTCCTCCATTATTATTTAATATTTATATTAATGACTTCTGTACCTGTCTAAATTAATTGTTTGCCGCCCCGGTGGCGCAGTGGTCTAGGCGATGGCCTCTGATCATTCGTCTGAACGGGGTCCGGGTTCGAATCCCGGTGAGGCATGGATGTAAATATTTTTGATATTTAAAGTAATTGCTTTCAAGATATGGTAAATTATTCATTAATAGTTTTTGTTTTCATTTCTATCACTTGTGCATCTGGCCAGTTTTCCTTTGTGGCAGTTTTCTTGTGTGACGGTCTTCCTCCAACCAGAAATTGAACATACCAGATCTAACTTACAATCAGTTATTTCAAGAGTCCCTCAAGGCTCGGTACTTCCTCCATTATTATTTAATATTTATATTAATGACTTCTGTACCTGTCTAAATTAATTGTTTGCCGCCCCGGTGGCGCAGTGGTCTAGGCGATGGCCTCTGATCATTCGTCTGAACGGGGTCCGGGTTCGAATCCCGGTGAGGCATGGATGTAAATATTTTTGATATTTAAAGTAATTGCTTTCAAGATATGGTAAATTATTCATTAATAGTTTTTGTTTTCATTTCTATCACTTGTGCATCTGGCCAGTTTTCCTTTGTGGCAGTTTTCTTGTGTGACGGTCTTCCTCCAACCAGAAATTGAACATACCAGATCTAACTTACAATCAGTTATTTCAAGAGTCCCTCAAGGCTCGGTACTTCCTCCATTATTATTTAATATTTATATTAATGACTTCTGTACCTGTCTAAATTAATTGTTTGCCGCCCCGGTGGCGCAGTGGTCTAGGCGATGGCCTCTGATCATTCGTCTGAACGGGGTCCGGGTTCGAATCCCGGTGAGGCATGGATGTAAATATTTTTGATATTTAAAGTAATTGCTTTCAAGATATGGTAAATTATTCATTAATAGTTTTTGTTTTCATTTCTATCACTTGTGCATCTGGCCAGTTTTCCTTTGTGGCAGTTTTCTTGTGTGACGGTCTTCCTCCAACCAGAAATTGAACATACCAGATCTAACTTACAATCAGTTATTTCAAGAGTCCCTCAAGGCTCGGTACTTCCTCCATTATTATTTAATATTTATATTAATGACTTCTGTACCTGTCTAAATTAATTGTTTGCCGCCCCGGTGGCGCAGTGGTCTAGGCGATGGCCTCTGATCATTCGTCTGAACGGGGTCCGGGTTCGAATCCCGGTGAGGCATGGATGTAAATATTTTTGATATTTAAAGTAATTGCTTTCAAGATATGGTAAATTATTCATTAATAGTTTTTGTTTTCATTTCTATCACTTGTGCATCTGGCCAGTTTTCCTTTGTGGCAGTTTTCTTGTGTGACGGTCTTCCTCCAACCAGAAATTGAACATACCAGATCTAACTTACAATCAGTTATTTCAAGAGTCCCTCAAGGCTCGGTACTTCCTCCATTATTATTTAATATTTATATTAATGACTTCTGTACCTGTCTAAATTAATTGTTTGCCGCCCCGGTGGCGCAGTGGTCTAGGCGATGGCCTCTGATCATTCGTCTGAACGGGGTCCGGGTTCGAATCCCGGTGAGGCATGGATGTAAATATTTTTGATATTTAAAGTAATTGCTTTCAAGATATGGTAAATTATTCATTAATAGTTTTTGTTTTCATTTCTATCACTTGTGCATCTGGCCAGTTTTCCTTTGTGGCAGTTTTCTTGTGTGACGGTCTTCCTCCAACCAGAAATTGAACATACCAGATCTAACTTACAATCAGTTATTTCAAGAGTCCCTCAAGGCTCGGTACTTCCTCCATTATTATTTAATATTTATATTAATGACTTCTGTACCTGTCTAAATTAATTGTTTGCCGCCCCGGTGGCGCAGTGGTCTAGGCGATGGCCTCTGATCATTCGTCTGAACGGGGTCCGGGTTCGAATCCCGGTGAGGCATGGATGTAAATATTTTTGATATTTAAAGTAATTGCTTTCAAGATATGGTAAATTATTCATTAATAGTTTTTGTTTTCATTTCTATCACTTGTGCATCTGGCCAGTTTTCCTTTGTGGCAGTTTTCTTGTGTGACGGTCTTCCTCCAACCAGAAATTGAACATACCAGATCTAACTTACAATCAGTTATTTCAAGAGTCCCTCAAGGCTCCGTGCTTCCTCCATTATTATTTAATATTTATATTAATGACTTCTGTACCTGTCTAAATTAATTGTTTGCCGCCCCGGTGGCGCAGTGGTCTAGGCGATGGCCTCTGATCATTCGTCTGAACGGGGTCCGGGTTCGAATCCCGGTGAGGCATGGATGTAAATATTTTTGATATTTAAAGTAATTGCTTTCAAGATATGGTAAATTATTCATTAATAGTTTTTGTTTTCATTTCTATCACTTGTGCATCTGGCCAGTTTTCCTTTGTGGCAGTTTTCTTGTGTGACGGTCTTCCTCCAACCAGAAATTGAACATACCAGATCTAACTTACAATCAGTTATTTCAAGAGTCCCTCAAGGCTCGGTACTTCCTCCATTATTATTTAATATTTATATTAATGACTTCTGTACCTGTCTAAATTAATTGTTTGCCGCCCCGGTGGCGCAGTGGTCTAGGCGATGGCCTCTGATCATTCGTCTGAACGGGGTCCGGGTTCGAATCCCGGTGAGGCATGGATGTAAATATTTTTGATATTTAAAGTAATTGCTTTCAAGATATGGTAAATTATTCATTAATAGTTTTTGTTTTCATTTCTATCACTTGTGCATCTGGCCAGTTTTCCTTTGTGGCAGTTTTCTTGTGTGACGGTCTTCCTCCAACCAGAAATTGAACATACCAGATCTAACTTACAATCAGTTATTTCAAGAGTCCCTCAAGGCTCGGTACTTCCTCCATTATTATTTAATATTTATATTAATGACTTCTGTACCTGTCTAAATTAATTGTTTGCCGCCCCGGTGGCGCAGTGGTCTAGGCGATGGCCTCTGATCATTCGTCTGAACGGGGTCCGGGTTCGAATCCCGGTGAGGCATGGATGTAAATATTTTTGATATTTAAAGTAATTGCTTTCAAGATATGGTAAATTATTCATTAATAGTTTTTGTTTTCATTTCTATCACTTGTGCATCTGGCCAGTTTTCCTTTGTGGCAGTTTTCTTGTGTGACGGTCTTCCTCCAACCAGAAATTGAACATACCAGATCTAACTTACAATCAGTTATTTCAAGAGTCCCTCAAGGCTCGGTACTTCCTCCATTATTATTTAATATTTATATTAATGACTTCTGTACCTGTCTAAATTAATTGTTTGCCGCCCCGGTGGCGCAGTGGTCTAGGCGATGGCCTCTGATCATTCGTCTGAACGGGGTCCGGGTTCGAATCCCGGTGAGGCATGGATGTAAATATTTTTGATATTTAAAGTAATTGCTTTCAAGATATGGTAAATTATTCATTAATAGTTTTTGTTTTCATTTCTATCACTTGTGCATCTGGCCAGTTTTCCTTTGTGGCAGTTTTCTTGTGTGACGGTCTTCCTCCAACCAGAAATTGAACATACCAGATCTAACTTACAATCAGTTATTTCAAGAGTCCCTCAAGGCTCGGTACTTCCTCCATTATTATTTAATATTTATATTAATGACTTCTGTACCTGTCTAAATTAATTGTTTGCCGCCCCGGTGGCGCAGTGGTCTAGGCGATGGCCTCTGATCATTCGTCTGAACGGGGTCCGGGTTCGAATCCCGGTGAGGCATGGATGTAAATATTTTTGATATTTAAAGTAATTGCTTTCAAGATATGGTAAATTATTCATTAATAGTTTTTGTTTTCATTTCTATCACTTGTGCATCTGGCCAGTTTTCCTTTGTGGCAGTTTTCTTGTGTGACGGTCTTCCTCCAACCAGAAATTGAACATACCAGATCTAACTTACAATCAGTTATTTCAAGAGTCCCTCAAGGCTCGGTACTTCCTCCATTATTATTTAATATTTATATTAATGACTTCTGTACCTGTCTAAATTAATTGTTTGCCGCCCCGGTGGCGCAGTGGTCTAGGCGATGGCCTCTGATCATTCGTCTGAACGGGGTCCGGGTTCGAATCCCGGTGAGGCATGGATGTAAATATTTTTGATATTTAAAGTAATTGCTTTCAAGATATGGTAAATTATTCATTAATAGTTTTTGTTTTCATTTCTATCACTTGTGCATCTGGCCAGTTTTCCTTTGTGGCAGTTTTCTTGTGTGACGGTCTTCCTCCAACCAGAAATTGAACATACCAGATCTAACTTACAATCAGTTATTTCAAGAGTCCCTCAAGGCTCGGTACTTCCTCCATTATTATTTAATATTTATATTAATGACTTCTGTACCTGTCTAAATTAATTGTTTGCCGCCCCGGTGGCGCAGTGGTCTAGGCGATGGCCTCTGATCATTCGTCTGAACGGGGTCCGGGTTCGAATCCCGGTGAGGCATGGATGTAAATATTTTTGATATTTAAAGTAATTGCTTTCAAGATATGGTAAATTATTCATTAATAGTTTTTGTTTTCATTTCTATCACTTGTGCATCTGGCCAGTTTTCCTTTGTGGCAGTTTTCTTGTGTGACGGTCTTCCTCCAACCAGAAATTGAACATACCAGATCTAACTTACAATCAGTTATTTCAAGAGTCCCTCAAGGCTCGGTACTTCCTCCATTATTATTTAATATTTATATTAATGACTTCTGTACCTGTCTAAATTAATTGTTTGCCGCCCCGGTGGCGCAGTGGTCTAGGCGATGGCCTCTGATCATTCGTCTGAACGGGGTCCGGGTTCGAATCCCGGTGAGGCATGGATGTAAATATTTTTGATATTTAAAGTAATTGCTTTCAAGATATGGTAAATTATTCATTAATAGTTTTTGTTTTCATTTCTATCACTTGTGCATCTGGCCAGTTTTCCTTTGTGGCAGTTTTCTTGTGTGACGGTCTTCCTCCAACCAGAAATTGAACATACCAGATCTAACTTACAATCAGTTATTTCAAGAGTCCCTCAAGGCTCGGTACTTCCTCCATTATTATTTAATATTTATATTAATGACTTCTGTACCTGTCTAAATTAATTGTTTGCCGCCCCGGTGGCGCAGTGGTCTAGGCGATGGCCTCTGATCATTCGTCTGAACGGGGTCCGGGTTCGAATCCCGGTGAGGCATGGATGTAAATATTTTTGATATTTAAAGTAATTGCTTTCAAGATATGGTAAATTATTCATTAATAGTTTTTGTTTTCATTTCTATCACTTGTGCATCTGGCCAGTTTTCCTTTGTGGCAGTTTTCTTGTGTGACGGTCTTCCTCCAACCAGAAATTGAACATACCAGATCTAACTTACAATCAGTTATTTCAAGAGTCCCTCAAGGCTCGGTACTTCCTCCATTATTATTTAATATTTATATTAATGACTTCTGTACCTGTCTAAATTAATTGTTTGCCGCCCCGGTGGCGCAGTGGTCTAGGCGATGGCCTCTGATCATTCGTCTGAACGGGGTCCGGGTTCGAATCCCGGTGAGGCATGGATGTAAATATTTTTGATATTTAAAGTAATTGCTTTCAAGATATGGTAAATTATTCATTAATAGTTTTTGTTTTCATTTCTATCACTTGTGCATCTGGCCAGTTTTCCTTTGTGGCAGTTTTCTTGTGTGACGGTCTTCCTCCAACCAGAAATTGAACATACCAGATCTAACTTACAATCAGTTATTTCAAGAGTCCCTCAAGGCTCGGTACTTCCTCCATTATTATTTAATATTTATATTAATGACTTCTGTACCTGTCTAAATTAATTGTTTGCCGCCCCGGTGGCGCAGTGGTCTAGGCGATGGCCTCTGATCATTCGTCTGAACGGGGTCCGGGTTCGAATCCCGGTGAGGCATGGATGTAAATATTTTTGATATTTAAAGTAATTGCTTTCAAGATATGGTAAATTATTCATTAATAGTTTTTGTTTTCATTTCTATCACTTGTGCATCTGGCCAGTTTTCCTTTGTGGCAGTTTTCTTGTGTGACGGTCTTCCTCCAACCAGAAATTGAACATACCAGATCTAACTTACAATCAGTTATTTCAAGAGTCCCTCAAGGCTCGGTACTTCCTCCATTATTATTTAATATTTATATTAATGACTTCTGTACCTGTCTAAATTAATTGTTTGCCGCCCCGGTGGCGCAGTGGTCTAGGCGATGGCCTCTGATCATTCGTCTGAACGGGGTCCGGGTTCGAATCCCGGTGAGGCATGGATGTAAATATTTTTGATATTTAAAGTAATTGCTTTCAAGATATGGTAAATTATTCATTAATAGTTTTTGTTTTCATTTCTATCACTTGTGCATCTGGCCAGTTTTCCTTTGTGGCAGTTTTCTTGTGTGACGGTCTTCCTCCAACCAGAAATTGAACATACCAGATCTAACTTACAATCAGTTATTTCAAGAGTCCCTCAAGGCTCGGTACTTCCTCCATTATTATTTAATATTTATATTAATGACTTCTGTACCTGTCTAAATTAATTGTTTGCCGCCCCGGTGGCGCAGTGGTCTAGGCGATGGCCTCTGATCATTCGTCTGAACGGGGTCCGGGTTCGAATCCCGGTGAGGCATGGATGTAAATATTTTTGATATTTAAAGTAATTGCTTTCAAGATATGGTAAATTATTCATTAATAGTTTTTGTTTTCATTTCTATCACTTGTGCATCTGGCCAGTTTTCCTTTGTGGCAGTTTTCTTGTGTGACGGTCTTCCTCCAACCAGAAATTGAACATACCAGATCTAACTTACAATCAGTTATTTCAAGAGTCCCTCAAGGCTCGGTACTTCCTCCATTATTATTTAATATTTATATTAATGACTTCTGTACCTGTCTAAATTAATTGTTTGCCGCCCCGGTGGCGCAGTGGTCTAGGCGATGGCCTCTGATCATTCGTCTGAACGGGGTCCGGGTTCGAATCCCGGTGAGGCATGGATGTAAATATTTTTGATATTTAAAGTAATTGCTTTCAAGATATGGTAAATTATTCATTAATAGTTTTTGTTTTCATTTCTATCACTTGTGCATCTGGCCAGTTTTCCTTTGTGGCAGTTTTCTTGTGTGACGGTCTTCCTCCAACCAGAAATTGAACATACCAGATCTAACTTACAATCAGTTATTTCAAGAGTCCCTCAAGGCTCGGTACTTCCTCCATTATTATTTAATATTTATATTAATGACTTCTGTACCTGTCTAAATTAATTGTTTGCCGCCCCGGTGGCGCAGTGGTCTAGGCGATGGCCTCTGATCATTCGTCTGAACGGGGTCCGGGTTCGAATCCCGGTGAGGCATGGATGTAAATATTTTTGATATTTAAAGTAATTGCTTTCAAGATATGGTAAATTATTCATTAATAGTTTTTGTTTTCATTTCTATCACTTGTGCATCTGGCCAGTTTTCCTTTGTGGCAGTTTTCTTGTGTGACGGTCTTCCTCCAACCAGAAATTGAACATACCAGATCTAACTTACAATCAGTTATTTCAAGAGTCCCTCAAGGCTCGGTACTTCCTCCATTATTATTTAATATTTATATTAATGACTTCTGTACCTGTCTAAATTAATTGTTTGCCGCCCCGGTGGCGCAGTGGTCTAGGCGATGGCCTCTGATCATTCGTCTGAACGGGGTCCGGTTCGAATCCCGGTGAGGCATGGATGTAAATATTTTTGATATTTAAAGTAATTGCTTTCAAGATATGGTAAATTATTCATTAATAGTTTTTGTTTTCATTTCTATCACTTGTGCATCTGGCCAGTTTTCCTTTGTGGCAGTTTTCTTGTGTGACGGTCTTCCTCCAACCAGAAATTGAACATACCAGATCTAACTTACAATCAGTTATTTCAAGAGTCCCTCAAGGCTCGGTACTTCCTCCATTATTATTTAATATTTATATTAATGACTTCTGTACCTGTCTAAATTAATTGTTTGCCGCCCCGGTGGCGCAGTGGTCTAGGCGATGGCCTCTGATCATTCGTCTGAACGGGGTCCGGGTTCGAATCCCGGTGAGGCATGGATGTAAATATTTTTGATATTTAAAGTAATTGCTTTCAAGATATGGTAAATTATTCATTAATAGTTTTTGTTTTCATTTCTATCACTTGTGCACCTGGCCAGTTTTCCTTTGTGGCAGTTTTCTTGTGTGACGGTCTTCCTCCAACCAGAAATTGAACATACCAGATCTAACTTACAATCAGTTATTTCAAGAGTCCCTCAAGGCTCGGTACTTCCTCCATTATTATTTAATATTTATATTAATGACTTCTGTACCTGTCTAAATTAATTGTTTGCCGCCCCGGTGGCGCAGTGGTCTAGGCGATGGCCTCTGATCATTCGTCTGAACGGGGTCCGGGTTCGAATCCCGGTGAGGCATGGATGTAAATATTTTTGATATTTAAAGTAATTGCTTTCAAGATATGGTAAATTATTCATTAATAGTTTTTGTTTTCATTTCTATCACTTGTGCATCTGGCCAGTTTTCCTTTGTGGCAGTTTTCTTGTGTGACGGTCTTCCTCCAACCAGAAATTGAACATACCAGATCTAACTTACAATCAGTTATTTCAAGAGTCCCTCAAGGCTCGGTACTTCCTCCATTATTATTTAATATTTATATTAATGACTTCTGTACCTGTCTAAATTAATTGTTTGCCGCCCCGGTGGCGCAGTGGTCTAGGCGATGGCCTCTGATCATTCGTCTGAACGGGGTCCGGGTTCGAATCCCGGTGAGGCATGGATGTAAATATTTTTGATATTTAAAGTAATTGCTTTCAAGATATGGTAAATTATTCATTAATAGTTTTTGTTTTCATTTCTATCACTTGTGCATCTGGCCAGTTTTCCTTTGTGGCAGTTTTCTTGTGTGACGGTCTTCCTCCAACCAGAAATTGAACATACCAGATCTAACTTACAATCAGTTATTTCAAGAGTCCCTCAAGGCTCGGTACTTCCTCCATTATTATTTAATATTTATATTAATGACTTCTGTACCTGTCTAAATTAATTGTTTGCCGCCCCGGTGGCGCAGTGGTCTAGGCGATGGCCTCTGATCATTCGTCTGAACGGGGTCCGGGTTCGAATCCCGGTGAGGCATGGATGTAAATATTTTTGATATTTAAAGTAATTGCTTTCAAGATATGGTAAATTATTCATTAATAGTTTTTGTTTTCATTTCTATCACTTGTGCATCTGGCCAGTTTTCCTTTGTGGCAGTTTTCTTGTGTGACGGTCTTCCTCCAACCAGAAATTGAACATACCAGATCTAACTTACAATCAGTTATTTCAAGAGTCCCTCAAGGCTCGGTACTTCCTCCATTATTATTTAATATTTATATTAATGACTTCTGTACCTGTCTAAATTAATTGTTTGCCGCCCCGGTGGCGCAGTGGTCTAGGCGATGGCCTCTGATCATTCGTCTGAACGGGGTCCGGGTTCGAATCCCGGTGAGGCATGGATGTAAATATTTTTGATATTTAAAGTAATTGCTTTCAAGATATGGTAAATTATTCATTAATAGTTTTTGTTTTCATTTCTATCACTTGTGCATCTGGCCAGTTTTCCTTTGTGGCAGTTTTCTTGTGTGACGGTCTTCCTCCAACCAGAAATTGAACATACCAGATCTAACTTACAATCAGTTATTTCAAGAGTCCCTCAAGGCTCGGTACTTCCTCCATTATTATTTAATATTTATATTAATGACTTCTGTACCTGTCTAAATTAATTGTTTGCCGCCCCGGTGGCGCAGTGGTCTAGGCGATGGCCTCTGATCATTCGTCTGAACGGGGTCCGGGTTCGAATCCCGGTGAGGCATGGATGTAAATATTTTTGATATTTAAAGTAATTGCTTTCAAGATATGGTAAATTATTCATTAATAGTTTTTGTTTTCATTTCTATCACTTGTGCATCTGGCCAGTTTTCCTTTGTGGCAGTTTTCTTGTGTGACAGTCTTCCTCCAACCAGAAATTGAACATACCAGATCTAACTTACAATCAGTTATTTCAAGAGTCCCTCAAGGCTCGGTACTTCCTCCATTATTATTTAATATTTATATTAATGACTTCTGTACCTGTCTAAATTAATTGTTTGCCGCCCCGGTGGCGCAGTGGTCTAGGCGATGGCCTCTGATCATTCGTCTGAACGGGGTCCGGGTTCGAATCCCGGTGAGGCATGGATGTAAATATTTTTGATATTTAAAGTAATTGCTTTCAAGATATGGTAAATTATTCATTAATAGTTTTTGTTTTCATTTCTATCACTTGTGCATCTGGCCAGTTTTCCTTTGTGGCAGTTTTCTTGTGTGACGGTCTTCCTCCAACCAGAAATTGAACATACCAGATCTAACTTACAATCAGTTATTTCAAGAGTCCCTCAAGGCTCGGTACTTCCTCCATTATTATTTAATATTTATATTAATGACTTCTGTACCTGTCTAAATTAATTGTTTGCCGCCCCGGTGGCGCAGTGGTCTAGGCGATGGCCTCTGATCATTCGTCTGAACGGGGTCCGGGTTCGAATCCCGGTGAGGCATGGATGTAAATATTTTTGATATTTAAAGTAATTGCTTTCAAGATATGGTAAATTATTCATTAATAGTTTTTGTTTTCATTTCTATCACTTGTGCATCTGGCCAGTTTTCCTTTGTGGCAGTTTTCTTGTGTGACGGTCTTCCTCCAACCAGAAATTGAACATACCAGATCTAACTTACAATCAGTTATTTCAAGAGTCCCTCAAGGCTCGGTACTTCCTCCATTATTATTTAATATTTATATTAATGACTTCTGTACCTGTCTAAATTAATTGTTTGCCGCCCCGGTGGCGCAGTGGTCTAGGCGATGGCCTCTGATCATTCGTCTGAACGGGGTCCGGGTTCGAATCCCGGTGAGGCATGGATGTAAATATTTTTGATATTTAAAGTAATTGCTTTCAAGATATGGTAAATTATTCATTAATAGTTTTTGTTTTCATTTCTATCACTTGTGCATCTGGCCAGTTTTCCTTTGTGGCAGTTTTCTTGTGTGACGGTCTTCCTCCAACCAGAAATTGAACATACCAGATCTAACTTACAATCAGTTATTTCAAGAGTCCCTCAAGGCTCGGTACTTCCTCCATTATTATTTAATATTTATATTAATGACTTCTGTACCTGTCTAAATTAATTGTTTGCCGCCCCGGTGGCGCAGTGGTCTAGGCGATGGCCTCTGATCATTCGTCTGAACGGGGTCCGGGTTCGAATCCCGGTGAGGCATGGATGTAAATATTTTTGATATTTAAAGTAATTGCTTTCAAGATATGGTAAATTATTCATTAATAGTTTTTGTTTTCATTTCTATCACTTGTGCATCTGGCCAGTTTTCCTTTGTGGCAGTTTTCTTGTGTGACGGTCTTCCTCCAACCAGAAATTGAACATACCAGATCTAACTTACAATCAGTTATTTCAAGAGTCCCTCAAGGCTCGGTACTTCCTCCATTATTATTTAATATTTATATTAATGACTTCTGTACCTGTCTAAATTAATTGTTTGCCGCCCCGGTGGCGCAGTGGTCTAGGCGATGGCCTCTGATCATTCGTCTGAACGGGGTCCGGGTTCGAATCCCGGTGAGGCATGGATGTAAATATTTTTGATATTTAAAGTAATTGCTTTCAAGATATGGTAAATTATTCATTAATAGTTTTTGTTTTCATTTCTATCACTTGTGCATCTGGCCAGTTTTCCTTTGTGGCAGTTTTCTTGTGTGACGGTCTTCCTCCAACCAGAAATTGAACATACCAGATCTAACTTACAATCAGTTATTTCAAGAGTCCCTCAAGGCTCGGTACTTCCTCCATTATTATTTAATATTTATATTAATGACTTCTGTACCTGTCTAAATTAATTGTTTGCCGCCCCGGTGGCGCAGTGGTCTAGGCGATGGCCTCTGATCATTCGTCTGAACGGGGTCCGGGTTCGAATCCCGGTGAGGCATGGATGTAAATATTTTTGATATTTAAAGTAATTGCTTTCAAGATATGGTAAATTATTCATTAATAGTTTTTGTTTTCATTTCTATCACTTGTGCATCTGGCCAGTTTTCCTTTGTGGCAGTTTTCTTGTGTGACGGTCTTCCTCCAACCAGAAATTGAACATACCAGATCTAACTTACAATCAGTTATTTCAAGAGTCCCTCAAGGCTCGGTACTTCCTCCATTATTATTTAATATTTATATTAATGACTTCTGTACCTGTCTAAATTAATTGTTTGCCGCCCCGGTGGCGCAGTGGTCTAGGCGATGGCCTCTGATCATTCGTCTGAACGGGGTCCGGGTTCGAATCCCGGTGAGGCATGGATGTAAATATTTTTGATATTTAAAGTAATTGCTTTCAAGATATGGTAAATTATTCATTAATAGTTTTTGTTTTCATTTCTATCACTTGTGCATCTGGCCAGTTTTCCTTTGTGGCAGTTTTCTTGTGTGACGGTCTTCCTCCAACCAGAAATTGAACATACCAGATCTAACTTACAATCAGTTATTTCAAGAGTCCCTCAAGGCTCGGTACTTCCTCCATTATTATT
This sequence comes from Macrothele yani, assembly GCA_039090855.1. Taxonomy (NCBI): domain Eukaryota; kingdom Metazoa; phylum Arthropoda; class Arachnida; order Araneae; family Macrothelidae; genus Macrothele; species Macrothele yani. The sequence continues at coordinate 9,850,904 of CM077034.1, read as the reverse complement.
TAATATTTATATTAATGACTTCTGTACCTGTCTAAATTAATTGTTTGCCGCCCCGGTGGCGCAGTGGTCTAGGCGATGGCCTCTGATCATTCGTCTGAACGGGGTCCGGGTTCGAATCCCGGTGAGGCATGGATGTAAATATTTTTGATATTTAAAGTAATTGCTTTCAAGATATGGTAAATTATTCATTAATAGTTTTTGTTTTCATTTCTATCACTTGTGCATCTGGCCAGTTTTCCTTTGTGGCAGTTTTCTTGTGTGACGGTCTTCCTCCAACCAGAAATTGAACATACCAGATCTAACTTACAATCAGTTATTTCAAGAGTCCCTCAAGGCTCGGTACTTCCTCCATTATTATTTAATATTTATATTAATGACTTCTGTACCTGTCTAAATTAATTGTTTGCCGCCCCGGTGGCGCAGTGGTCTAGGCGATGGCCTCTGATCATTCGTCTGAACGGGGTCCGGGTTCGAATCCCGGTGAGGCATGGATGTAAATATTTTTGATATTTAAAGTAATTGCTTTCAAGATATGGTAAATTATTCATTAATAGTTTTTGTTTTCATTTCTATCACTTGTGCATCTGGCCAGTTTTCCTTTGTGGCAGTTTTCTTGTGTGACGGTCTTCCTCCAACCAGAAATTGAACATACCAGATCTAACTTACAATCAGTTATTTCAAGAGTCCCTCAAGGCTCGGTACTTCCTCCATTATTATTTAATATTTATATTAATGACTTCTGTACCTGTCTAAATTAATTGTTTGCCGCCCCGGTGGCGCAGTGGTCTAGGCGATGGCCTCTGATCATTCGTCTGAACGGGGTCCGGGTTCGAATCCCGGTGAGGCATGGATGTAAATATTTTTGATATTTAAAGTAATTGCTTTCAAGATATGGTAAATTATTCATTAATAGTTTTTGTTTTCATTTCTATCACTTGTGCATCTGGCCAGTTTTCCTTTGTGGCAGTTTTCTTGTGTGACGGTCTTCCTCCAACCAGAAATTGAACATACCAGATCTAACTTACAATCAGTTATTTCAAGAGTCCCTCAAGGCTCGGTACTTCCTCCATTATTATTTAATATTTATATTAATGACTTCTGTACCTGTCTAAATTAATTGTTTGCCGCCCCGGTGGCGCAGTGGTCTAGGCGATGGCCTCTGATCATTCGTCTGAACGGGGTCCGGGTTCGAATCCCGGTGAGGCATGGATGTAAATATTTTTGATATTTAAAGTAATTGCTTTCAAGATATGGTAAATTATTCATTAATAGTTTTTGTTTTCATTTCTATCACTTGTGCATCTGGCCAGTTTTCCTTTGTGGCAGTTTTCTTGTGTGACGGTCTTCCTCCAACCAGAAATTGAACATACCAGATCTAACTTACAATCAGTTATTTCAAGAGTCCCTCAAGGCTCGGTACTTCCTCCATTATTATTTAATATTTATATTAATGACTTCTGTACCTGTCTAAATTAATTGTTTGCCGCCCCGGTGGCGCAGTGGTCTAGGCGATGGCCTCTGATCATTCGTCTGAACGGGGTCCGGGTTCGAATCCCGGTGAGGCATGGATGTAAATATTTTTGATATTTAAAGTAATTGCTTTCAAGATATGGTAAATTATTCATTAATAGTTTTTGTTTTCATTTCTATCACTTGTGCATCTGGCCAGTTTTCCTTTGTGGCAGTTTTCTTGTGTGACGGTCTTCCTCCAACCAGAAATTGAACATACCAGATCTAACTTACAATCAGTTATTTCAAGAGTCCCTCAAGGCTCGGTACTTCCTCCATTATTATTTAATATTTATATTAATGACTTCTGTACCTGTCTAAATTAATTGTTTGCCGCCCCGGTGGCGCAGTGGTCTAGGCGATGGCCTCTGATCATTCGTCTGAACGGGGTCCGGGTTCGAATCCCGGTGAGGCATGGATGTAAATATTTTTGATATTTAAAGTAATTGCTTTCAAGATATGGTAAATTATTCATTAATAGTTTTTGTTTTCATTTCTATCACTTGTGCATCTGGCCAGTTTTCCTTTGTGGCAGTTTTCTTGTGTGACGGTCTTCCTCCAACCAGAAATTGAACATACCAGATCTAACTTACAATCAGTTATTTCAAGAGTCCCTCAAGGCTCGGTACTTCCTCCATTATTATTTAATATTTATATTAATGACTTCTGTACCTGTCTAAATTAATTGTTTGCCGCCCCGGTGGCGCAGTGGTCTAGGCGATGGCCTCTGATCATTCGTCTGAACGGGGTCCGGGTTCGAATCCCGGTGAGGCATGGATGTAAATATTTTTGATATTTAAAGTAATTGCTTTCAAGATATGGTAAATTATTCATTAATAGTTTTTGTTTTCATTTCTATCACTTGTGCATCTGGCCAGTTTTCCTTTGTGGCAGTTTTCTTGTGTGACGGTCTTCCTCCAACCAGAAATTGAACATACCAGATCTAACTTACAATCAGTTATTTCAAGAGTCCCTCAAGGCTCGGTACTTCCTCCATTATTATTTAATATTTATATTAATGACTTCTGTACCTGTCTAAATTAATTGTTTGCCGCCCCGGTGGCGCAGTGGTCTAGGCGATGGCCTCTGATCATTCGTCTGAACGGGGTCCGGGTTCGAATCCCGGTGAGGCATGGATGTAAATATTTTTGATATTTAAAGTAATTGCTTTCAAGATATGGTAAATTATTCATTAATAGTTTTTGTTTTCATTTCTATCACTTGTGCATCTGGCCAGTTTTCCTTTGTGGCAGTTTTCTTGTGTGACGGTCTTCCTCCAACCAGAAATTGAACATACCAGATCTAACTTACAATCAGTTATTTCAAGAGTCCCTCAAGGCTCGGTACTTCCTCCATTATTATTTAATATTTATATTAATGACTTCTGTACCTGTCTAAATTAATTGTTTGCCGCCCCGGTGGCGCAGTGGTCTAGGCGATGGCCTCTGATCATTCGTCTGAACGGGGTCCGGGTTCGAATCCCGGTGAGGCATGGATGTAAATATTTTTGATATTTAAAGTAATTGCTTTCAAGATATGGTAAATTATTCATTAATAGTTTTTGTTTTCATTTCTATCACTTGTGCATCTGGCCAGTTTTCCTTTGTGGCAGTTTTCTTGTGTGACGGTCTTCCTCCAACCAGAAATTGAACATACCAGATCTAACTTACAATCAGTTATTTCAAGAGTCCCTCAAGGCTCGGTACTTCCTCCATTATTATTTAATATTTATATTAATGACTTCTGTACCTGTCTAAATTAATTGTTTGCCGCCCCGGTGGCGCAGTGGTCTAGGCGATGGCCTCTGATCATTCGTCTGAACGGGGTCCGGGTTCGAATCCCGGTGAGGCATGGATGTAAATATTTTTGATATTTAAAGTAATTGCTTTCAAGATATGGTAAATTATTCATTAATAGTTTTTGTTTTCATTTCTATCACTTGTGCATCTGGCCAGTTTTCCTTTGTGGCAGTTTTCTTGTGTGACGGTCTTCCTCCAACCAGAAATTGAACATACCAGATCTAACTTACAATCAGTTATTTCAAGAGTCCCTCAAGGCTCGGTACTTCCTCCATTATTATTTAATATTTATATTAATGACTTCTGTACCTGTCTAAATTAATTGTTTGCCGCCCCGGTGGCGCAGTGGTCTAGGCGATGGCCTCTGATCATTCGTCTGAACGGGGTCCGGGTTCGAATCCCGGTGAGGCATGGATGTAAATATTTTTGATATTTAAAGTAATTGCTTTCAAGATATGGTAAATTATTCATTAATAGTTTTTGTTTTCATTTCTATCACTTGTGCATCTGGCCAGTTTTCCTTTGTGGCAGTTTTCTTGTGTGACGGTCTTCCTCCAACCAGAAATTGAACATACCAGATCTAACTTACAATCAGTTATTTCAAGAGTCCCTCAAGGCTCGGTACTTCCTCCATTATTATTTAATATTTATATTAATGACTTCTGTACCTGTCTAAATTAATTGTTTGCCGCCCCGGTGGCGCAGTGGTCTAGGCGATGGCCTCTGATCATTCGTCTGAACGGGGTCCGGGTTCGAATCCCGGTGAGGCATGGATGTAAATATTTTTGATATTTAAAGTAATTGCTTTCAAGATATGGTAAATTATTCATTAATAGTTTTTGTTTTCATTTCTATCACTTGTGCATCTGGCCAGTTTTCCTTTGTGGCAGTTTTCTTGTGTGACGGTCTTCCTCCAACCAGAAATTGAACATACCAGATCTAACTTACAATCAGTTATTTCAAGAGTCCCTCAAGGCTCGGTACTTCCTCCATTATTATTTAATATTTATATTAATGACTTCTGTACCTGTCTAAATTAATTGTTTGCCGCCCCGGTGGCGCAGTGGTCTAGGCGATGGCCTCTGATCATTCGTCTGAACGGGGTCCGGGTTCGAATCCCGGTGAGGCATGGATGTAAATATTTTTGATATTTAAAGTAATTGCTTTCAAGATATGGTAAATTATTCATTAATAGTTTTTGTTTTCATTTCTATCACTTGTGCATCTGGCCAGTTTTCCTTTGTGGCAGTTTTCTTGTGTGACGGTCTTCCTCCAACCAGAAATTGAACATACCAGATCTAACTTACAATCAGTTATTTCAAGAGTCCCTCAAGGCTCGGTACTTCCTCCATTATTATTTAATATTTATATTAATGACTTCTGTACCTGTCTAAATTAATTGTTTGCCGCCCCGGTGGCGCAGTGGTCTAGGCGATGGCCTCTGATCATTCGTCTGAACGGGGTCCGGGTTCGAATCCCGGTGAGGCATGGATGTAAATATTTTTGATATTTAAAGTAATTGCTTTCAAGATATGGTAAATTATTCATTAATAGTTTTTGTTTTCATTTCTATCACTTGTGCATCTGGCCAGTTTTCCTTTGTGGCAGTTTTCTTGTGTGACGGTCTTCCTCCAACCAGAAATTGAACATACCAGATCTAACTTACAATCAGTTATTTCAAGAGTCCCTCAAGGCTCGGTACTTCCTCCATTATTATTTAATATTTATATTAATGACTTCTGTACCTGTCTAAATTAATTGTTTGCCGCCCCGGTGGCGCAGTGGTCTAGGCGATGGCCTCTGATCATTCGTCTGAACGGGGTCCGGGTTCGAATCCCGGTGAGGCATGGATGTAAATATTTTTGATATTTAAAGTAATTGCTTTCAAGATATGGTAAATTATTCATTAATAGTTTTTGTTTTCATTTCTATCACTTGTGCATCTGGCCAGTTTTCCTTTGTGGCAGTTTTCTTGTGTGACGGTCTTCCTCCAACCAGAAATTGAACATACCAGATCTAACTTACAATCAGTTATTTCAAGAGTCCCTCAAGGCTCGGTACTTCCTCCATTATTATTTAATATTTATATTAATGACTTCTGTACCTGTCTAAATTAATTGTTTGCCGCCCCGGTGGCGCAGTGGTCTAGGCGATGGCCTCTGATCATTCGTCTGAACGGGGTCCGGGTTCGAATCCCGGTGAGGCATGGATGTAAATATTTTTGATATTTAAAGTAATTGCTTTCAAGATATGGTAAATTATTCATTAATAGTTTTTGTTTTCATTTCTATCACTTGTGCATCTGGCCAGTTTTCCTTTGTGGCAGTTTTCTTGTGTGACGGTCTTCCTCCAACCAGAAATTGAACATACCAGATCTAACTTACAATCAGTTATTTCAAGAGTCCCTCAAGGCTCGGTACTTCCTCCATTATTATTTAATATTTATATTAATGACTTCTGTACCTGTCTAAATTAATTGTTTGCCGCCCCGGTGGCGCAGTGGTCTAGGCGATGGCCTCTGATCATTCGTCTGAACGGGGTCCGGGTTCGAATCCCGATGAGGCATGGATGTAAATATTTTTGATATTTAAAGTAATTGCTTTCAAGATATGGTAAATTATTCATTAATAGTTTTTGTTTTCATTTCTATCACTTGTGCATCTGGCCAGTTTTCCTTTGTGGCAGTTTTCTTGTGTGACGGTCTTCCTCCAACCAGAAATTGAACATACCAGATCTAACTTACAATCAGTTATTTCAAGAGTCCCTCAAGGCTCGGTACTTCCTCCATTATTATTTAATATTTATATTAATGACTTCTGTACCTGTCTAAATTAATTGTTTGCCGCCCCGGTGGCGCAGTGGTCTAGGCGATGGCCTCTGATCATTCGTCTGAACGGGGTCCGGGTTCGAATCCCGGTGAGGCATGGATGTAAATATTTTTGATATTTAAAGTAATTGCTTTCAAGATATGGTAAATTATTCATTAATAGTTTTTGTTTTCATTTCTATCACTTGTGCATCTGGCCAGTTTTCCTTTGTGGCAGTTTTCTTGTGTGACGGTCTTCCTCCAACCAGAAATTGAACATACCAGATCTAACTTACAATCAGTTATTTCAAGAGTCCCTCAAGGCTCGGTACTTCCTCCATTATTATTTAATATTTATATTAATGACTTCTGTACCTGTCTAAATTAATTGTTTGCCGCCCCGGTGGCGCAGTGGTCTAGGCGATGGCCTCTGATCATTCGTCTGAACGGGGTCCGGGTTCGAATCCCGGTGAGGCATGGATGTAAATATTTTTGATATTTAAAGTAATTGCTTTCAAGATATGGTAAATTATTCATTAATAGTTTTTGTTTTCATTTCTATCACTTGTGCATCTGGCCAGTTTTCCTTTGTGGCAGTTTTCTTGTGTGACGGTCTTCCTCCAACCAGAAATTGAACATACCAGATCTAACTTACAATCAGTTATTTCAAGAGTCCCTCAAGGCTCGGTACTTCCTCCATTATTATTTAATATTTATATTAATGACTTCTGTACCTGTCTAAATTAATTGTTTGCCGCCCCGGTGGCGCAGTGGTCTAGGCGATGGCCTCTGATCATTCGTCTGAACGGGGTCCGGGTTCGAATCCCGGTGAGGCATGGATGTAAATATTTTTGATATTTAAAGTAATTGCTTTCAAGATATGGTAAATTATTCATTAATAGTTTTTGTTTTCATTTCTATCACTTGTGCATCTGGCCAGTTTTCCTTTGTGGCAGTTTTCTTGTGTGACGGTCTTCCTCCAACCAGAAATTGAACATACCAGATCTAACTTACAATCAGTTATTTCAAGAGTCCCTCAAGGCTCGGTACTTCCTCCATTATTATTTAATATTTATATTAATGACTTCTGTACCTGTCTAAATTAATTGTTTGCCGCCCCGGTGGCGCAGTGGTCTAGGCGATGGCCTCTGATCATTCGTCTGAACGGGGTCCGGGTTCGAATTCCGGTGAGGCATGGATGTAAATATTTTTGATATTTAAAGTAATTGCTTTCAAGATATGGTAAATTATTCATTAATAGTTTTTGTTTTCATTTCTATCACTTGTGCATCTGGCCAGTTTTCCTTTGTGGCAGTTTTCTTGTGTGACGGTCTTCCTCCAACCAGAAATTGAACATACCAGATCTAACTTACAATCAGTTATTTCAAGAGTCCTCAAGGCTCGGTACTTCCTCCATTATTATTTAATATTTATATTAATGACTTCTGTACCTGTCTAAATTAATTGTTTGCCGCCCCGGTGGCGCAGTGGTCTAGGCGATGGCCTCTGATCATTCGTCTGAACGGGGTCCGGGTTCGAATCCCGGTGAGGCATGGATGTAAATATTTTTGATATTTAAAGTAATTGCTTTCAAGATATGGTAAATTATTCATTAATAGTTTTTGTTTTCATTTCTATCACTTGTGCATCTGGCCAGTTTTCCTTTGTGGCAGTTTTCTTGTGTGACGGTCTTCCTCCAACCAGAAATTGAACATACCAGATCTAACTTACAATCAGTTATTTCAAGAGTCCCTCAAGGCTCGGTACTTCCTCCATTATTATTTAATATTTATATTAATGACTTCTGTACCTGTCTAAATTAATTGTTTGCCGCCCCGGTGGCGCAGTGGTCTAGGCGATGGCCTCTGATCATTCGTCTGAACGGGGTCCGGGTTCGAATCCCGGTGAGGCATGGATGTAAATATTTTTGATATTTAAAGTAATTGCTTTCAAGATATGGTAAATTATTCATTAATAGTTTTTGTTTTCATTTCTATCACTTGTGCATCTGGCCAGTTTTCCTTTGTGGCAGTTTTCTTGTGTGACGGTCTTCCTCCAACCAGAAATTGAACATACCAGATCTAACTTACAATCAGTTATTTCAAGAGTCCCTCAAGGCTCGGTACTTCCTCCATTATTATTTAATATTTATATTAATGACTTCTGTACCTGTCTAAATTAATTGTTTGCCGCCCCGGTGGCGCAGTGGTCTAGGCGATGGCCTCTGATCATTCGTCTGAACGGGGTCCGGGTTCGAATCCCGGTGAGGCATGGATGTAAATATTTTTGATATTTAAAGTAATTGCTTTCAAGATATGGTAAATTATTCATTAATAGTTTTTGTTTTCATTTCTATCACTTGTGCATCTGGCCAGTTTTCCTTTGTGGCAGTTTTCTTGTGTGACGGTCTTCCTCCAACCAGAAATTGAACATACCAGATCTAACTTACAATCAGTTATTTCAAGAGTCCCTCAAGGCTCGGTACTTCCTCCATTATTATTTAATATTTATATTAGTGACTTCTGTACCTGTCTAAATTAATTGTTTGCCGCCCCGGTGGCGCAGTGGTCTAGGCGATGGCCTCTGATCATTCGTCTGAACGGGGTCCGGGTTCGAATCCCGGTGAGGCATGGATGTAAATATTTTTGATATTTAAAGTAATTGCTTTCAAGATATGGTAAATTATTCATTAATAGTTTTTGTTTTCATTTCTATCACTTGTGCATCTGGCCAGTTTTCCTTTGTGGCAGTTTTCTTGTGTGACGGTCTTCCTCCAACCAGAAATTGAACATACCAGATCTAACTTACAATCAGTTGTTTCAAGAGTCCCTCAAGGCTCGGTACTTCCTCCATTATTATTTAATATTTATATTAATGACTTTTGTACCTGTCTAAATTAATTGTTTGCCGCCCCGGTGGCGCAGTGGTCTAGGCGATGGCCTCTGATCATTCGTCTGAACGGGGTCCGGGTTCGAATCCCGGTGAGGCATGGATGTAAATATTTTTGATATTTAAAGTAATTGCTTTCAAGATATGGTAAATTATTCATTAATAGTTTTTGTTTTCATTTCTATCACTTGTGCATCTGGCCAGTTTTCCTTTGTGGCAGTTTTCTTGTGTGACGGTCTTCCTCCAACCAGAAATTGAACATACCAGATCTAACTTACAATCAGTTATTTCAAGAGTCCCTCAAGGCTCGGTACTTCCTCCATTATTATTTAATATTTATATTAATGACTTCTGTACCTGTCTAAATTAATTGTTTGCCGCCCCGGTGGCGCAGTGGTCTAGGCGATGGCCTCTGATCATTCGTCTGAACGGGGTCCGGGTTCGAATCCCGGTGAGGCATGGATGTAAATATTTTTGATATTTAAAGTAATTGCTTTCAAGATATGGTAAATTATTCATTAATAGTTTTTGTTTTCATTTCTATCACTTGTGCATCTGGCCAGTTTTCCTTTGTGGCAGTTTTCTTGTGTGACGGTCTTCCTCCAACCAGAAATTGAACATACCAGATCTAACTTACAATCAGTTATTTCAAGAGTCCCTCAAGGCTCGGTACTTCCTCCATTATTATTTAATATTTATATTAATGACTTCTGTACCTGTCTAAATTAATTGTTTGCCGCCCCGGTGGCGCAGTGGTCTAGGCGATGGCCTCTGATCATTCGTCTGAACGGGGTCCGGGTTCGAATCCCGGTGAGGCATGGATGTAAATATTTTTGATATTTAAAGTAATTGCTTTCAAGATATGGTAAATTATTCATTAATAGTTTTTGTTTTCATTTCTATCACTTGTGCATCTGGCCAGTTTTCCTTTGTGGCAGTTTTCTTGTGTGACGGTCTTCCTCCAACCAGAAATTGAACATACCAGATCTAACTTACAATCAGTTATTTCAAGAGTCCCTCAAGGCTCGGTACTTCCTCCATTATTATTTAATATTTATATTAATGACTTCTGTACCTGTCTAAATTAATTGTTTGCCGCCCCGGTGGCGCAGTGGTCTAGGCGATGGCCTCTGATCATTCGTCTGAACGGGGTCCGGGTTCGAATCCCGATGAGGCATGGATGTAAATATTTTTGATATTTAAAGTAATTGCTTTCAAGATATGGTAAATTATTCATTAATAGTTTTTGTTTTCATTTCTATCACTTGTGCATCTGGCCAGTTTTCCTTTGTGGCAGTTTTCTTGTGTGACGGTCTTCCTCCAACCAGAAATTGAACATACCAGATCTAACTTACAATCAGTTATTTCAAGAGTCCCTCAAGGCTCGGTACTTCCTCCATTATTATTTAATATTTATATTAATGACTTCTGTACCTGTCTAAATTAATTGTTTGCCGCCCCGGTGGCGCAGTGGTCTAGGCGATGGCCTCTGATCATTCGTCTGAACGGGGTCCGGGTTCGAATCCCGATGAGGCATGGATGTAAATATTTTTGATATTTAAAGTAATTGCTTTCAAGATATGGTAAATTATTCATTAATAGTTTTTGTTTTCATTTCTATCACTTGTGCATCTGGCCAGTTTTCCTTTGTGGCAGTTTTCTTGTGTGACGGTCTTCCTCCAACCAGAAATTGAACATACCAGATCTAACTTACAATCAGTTATTTCAAGAGTCCCTCAAGGCTCGGTACTTCCTCCATTATTATTTAATATTTATATTAATGACTTCTGTACCTGTCTAAATTAATTGTTTGCCGCCCCGGTGGCGCAGTGGTCTAGGCGATGGCCTCTGATCATTCGTCTGAACGGGGTCCGGGTTCGAATCCCGGTGAGGCATGGATGTAAATATTTTTGATATTTAAAGTAATTGCTTTCAAGATATGGTAAATTATTCATTAATAGTTTTTGTTTTCATTTCTATCACTTGTGCATCTGGCCAGTTTTCCTTTGTGGCAGTTTTCTTGTGTGACGGTCTTCCTCCAACCAGAAATTGAACATACCAGATCTAACTTACAATCAGTTATTTCAAGAGTCCCTCAAGGCTCGGTACTTCCTCCATTATTATTTAATATTTATATTAATGACTTCTGTACCTGTCTAAATTAATTGTTTGCCGCCCCGGTGGCGCAGTGGTCTAGGCGATGGCCTCTGATCATTCGTCTGAACGGGGTCCGGGTTCGAATCCCGGTGAGGCATGGATGTAAATATTTTTGATATTTAAAGTAATTGCTTTCAAGATATGGTAAATTATTCATTAATAGTTTTTGTTTTCATTTCTATCACTTGTGCATCTGGCCAGTTTTCCTTTGTGGCAGTTTTCTTGTGTGACGGTCTTCCTCCAACCAGAAATTGAACATACCAGATCTAACTTACAATCAGTTATTTCAAGAGTCCCTCAAGGCTCGGTACTTCCTCCATTATTATTTAATATTTATATTAATGACTTCTGTACCTGTCTAAATTAATTGTTTGCCGCCCCGGTGGCGCAGTGGTCTAGGCGATGGCCTCTGATCATTCGTCTGAACGGGGTCCGGGTTCGAATCCCGGTGAGGCATGGATGTAAATATTTTTGATATTTAAAGTAATTGCTTTCAAGATATGGTAAATTATTCATTAATAGTTTTTGTTTTCATTTCTATCACTTGTGCATCTGGCCAGTTTTCCTTTGTGGCAGTTTTCTTGTGTGACGGTCTTCCTCCAACCAGAAATTGAACATACCAGATCTAACTTACAATCAGTTATTTCAAGAGTCCCTCAAGGCTCGGTACTTCCTCCATTATTATTTAATATTTATATTAATGACTTCTGTACCTGTCTAAATTAATTGTTTGCCGCCCCGGTGGCGCAGTGGTCTAGGCGATGGCCTCTGATCATTCGTCTGAACGGGGTCCGGGTTCGAATCCCGATGAGGCATGGATGTAAATATTTTTGATATTTAAAGTAATTGCTTTCAAGATATGGTAAATTATTCATTAATAGTTTTTGTTTTCATTTCTATCACTTGTGCATCTGGCCAGTTTTCCTTTGTGGCAGTTTTCTTGTGTGACGGTCTTCCTCCAACCAGAAATTGAACATACCAGATCTAACTTACAATCAGTTATTTCAAGAGTCCCTCAAGGCTCGGTACTTCCTCCATTATTATTTAATATTTATATTAATGACTTCTGTACCTGTCTAAATTAATTGTTTGCCGCCCCGGTGGCGCAGTGGTCTAGGCGATGGCCTCTGATCATTCGTCTGAACGGGGTCCGGGTTCGAATCCCGGTGAGGCATGGATGTAAATATTTTTGATATTTAAAGTAATTGCTTTCAAGATATGGTAAATTATTCATTAATAGTTTTTGTTTTCATTTCTATCACTTGTGCATCTGGCCAGTTTTCCTTTGTGGCAGTTTTCTTGTGTGACGGTCTTCCTCCAACCAGAAATTGAACATACCAGATCTAACTTACAATCAGTTATTTCAAGAGTCCCTCAAGGCTCGGTACTTCCTCCATTATTATTTAATATTTATATTAATGACTTCTGTACCTGTCTAAATTAATTGTTTGCCGCCCCGGTGGCGCAGTGGTCTAGGCGATGGCCTCTGATCATTCGTCTGAACGGGGTCCGGGTTCGAATCCCGGTGAGGCATGGATGTAAATATTTTTGATATTTAAAGTAATTGCTTTCAAGATATGGTAAATTATTCATTAATAGTTTTTGTTTTCATTTCTATCACTTGTGCATCTGGCCAGTTTTCCTTTGTGGCAGTTTTCTTGTGTGACGGTCTTCCTCCAACCAGAAATTGAACATACCAGATCTAACTTACAATCAGTTATTTCAAGAGTCCCTCAAGGCTCGGTACTTCCTCCATTATTATTTAATATTTATATTAATGACTTCTGTACCTGTCTAAATTAATTGTTTGCCGCCCCGGTGGCGCAGTGGTCTAGGCGATGGCCTCTGATCATTCGTCTGAACGGGGTCCGGGTTCGAATCCCGGTGAGGCATGGATGTAAATATTTTTGATATTTAAAGTAATTGCTTTCAAGATATGGTAAATTATTCATTAATAGTTTTTGTTTTCATTTCTATCACTTGTGCATCTGGCCAGTTTTCCTTTGTGGCAGTTTTCTTGTGTGACGGTCTTCCTCCAACCAGAAATTGAACATACCAGATCTAACTTACAATCAGTTATTTCAAGAGTCCCTCAAGGCTCGGTACTTCCTCCATTATTATTTAATATTTATATTAATGACTTCTGTACCTGTCTAAATTAATTGTTTGCCGCCCCGGTGGCGCAGTGGTCTAGGCGATGGCCTCTGATCATTCGTCTGAACGGGGTCCGGGTTCGAATCCCGGTGAGGCATGGATGTAAATATTTTTGATATTTAAAGTAATTGCTTTCAAGATATGGTAAATTATTCATTAATAGTTTTTGTTTTCATTTCTATCACTTGTGCATCTGGCCAGTTTTCCTTTGTGGCAGTTTTCTTGTGTGACGGTCTTCCTCCAACCAGAAATTGAACATACCAGATCTAACTTACAATCAGTTATTTCAAGAGTCCCTCAAGGCTCCGTGCTTCCTCCATTATTATTTAATATTTATATTAATGACTTCTGTACCTGTCTACGCAATTCAGATATTATTTTATATGCAGATGATGCAACCATTTCAATACATGGAAATGATGTTGAGATACTGGTGCGACAACTACAAGTCCGTTTTGTATCTATTATAATGAATTAGCTTTGTTTACTTTCCGCTAAGCTAATTATTATGAATGATTCTCTTCCTACCAGCTAGCTAATGATATACTTGTACTAAGCTTCAAAATAATGAATTCAAAAGGGTGTTGTTACTAGTTAATTACGAACGTAAACAAAGTCTTAACGCTGGTTATTTATAAGAATCAAATAAATGTTATAAACCTAACAGCCAGACAGAGGTCTGACAAAAACTATGAATTGAGAAAGACTGAACTTACTGAAAACTTCTTTATTTCTAAGACTCTTGGTCAACTAAGGCACACACAACACTTGTAGAACAATAATAAATAATCACTCCTCGTATTATACACGCTCTCGCTTAACGACCACAAGCTCTCCTCATAACAACACAAAAGCCCCTCATTACAACACACAACGCTCCTCATAACAACACACAAGCTCCCTCGATGAACGCGCCTATATACTAGCCAAAGAATATAAATGCTTCGCGTGAAGAAGCTCAACTCTCGTAGAGATAATGTAAAACAGGCGACAGCAGCGCCACCATGTAATGCGGCAGCAGATGCTCTGCGGGAAAGTTAACATTCAGGCGCAAAAAGCGTAGGAGACACGGGAAGGGAAGCCTATTTCACGGAAAGGAAGCTAAGCTTTGATCTGCGACTGTTTCCTTCGGTCTCATTGGGTCTACTAAAGCATTTTTTTTTTTTGTTGTTCTTTTCTGAGTATCCCTCCTGTCCCTTCTTTTGGTGAAACAAATATATACATTAGCAATTAATATTATTTTAAGGAAATTTTAGCAGTTTTATTCTCACTTTAAGCACCGTAGTAATACCAGGTTGCTTGGCATGAATTTCACATTTACAATATACCTTAAATGTCAAAAATGCTGAGGCTGGTTTCCCAGTAGCAGCCATAATAATAATAATAAAAAAAAAGCAAAGACAACCGCAGTTTCCCAAAGCTACAATTTTTTTTTCTACCCTTCCGAAGTTTGTAAATTAAACGCACTGCGCTGGAGAAATTTTCTCAACAGATCGGAAAAACATCCGTTCGTATCTGAGTAGGTTCGAACCCGGGCCGCTGGCGTGATAGCTGAGCTCTCTACCGACCGAACTAACTCGCCACGCTTGAGTGTATGCTTAAAGCTGTCTGTTTGGTATGCATTGTGTAATCGAATGCTTCCCTCTTTCATTTTACAATATTACGAGGTATTTTTCATAAAAGTCAGTTTCATATAATTGATAAATTAATTTTTTCAACGTAACGATAGCTTTTTTTTCAGCAAACGTTGTTTTAATGGTTTTCCAGGATATTTGTTTCAAACGGTTTCAAATTTGTTCTTGTTATTCATCCACTCCATTCCATGAATTGTTATTCATCGGAATGGAGTGGGTGTATTTCATGGCTGTAATATAAACGCAGATCTAGATGAGAACAACAAAACCTTTGAACAAAACGCCAACACAAACAAGCGTTTATATTCTTTGAACACAAACACGCATGCTCAGTCTAACTCAGTCTGCTCGGCATCCTGCGGCATCAGCCTGTAATGTTGGCTTCTGTGTAGTAATTCTTTGCCGCATAATATAGTGGCGCTAGTTACGTCTCGCTGAGCCTTACCTTCCAGATCTCATTCAGCGGGTGAAATAATATTTCGTTCAGTAGGAAGATAATTTACATAGTAAAATAAAATAACCAGAGATAGTAAAATCAGAAGGAAAGTGAATATAGAGTATACGTTACACTATCACTAATTGGTTAACTAAAAATGATCTGGCTATTAATATTAACAAAACAAAAGTAATGATTTTTTTTCAAGTACGTCAACCCCTATTTCCTTATTTCAGAATATAAATTTACTCGGATTATCTATAGAAGTGGTTCAAAGTCATAACTGTCTTGGTATCATTATTCAGCACGATTTAAAATCGAATTCACATGTTGACTACCTATCTAATAAGATCTCAAGAAATATAGGGGTTATTAGTAGAGCACTGGCCAATTTAAGCCCAAAATTAATGATTTTATTATACTATTCTTTAATTCAGTCTCATCTGATCTATTGTATATCTGTTTGGGGATCGACTACCTTATACAATATGAAAAAATTAATTCGTTACAAAATAGATTCATGAGACTATTACAATTTAAACTACAAAATACTCAATTTTCAAATACGGTCTTTCAGGCTAGACTCAGTCCAAATGATTTTAATATACTAACTATTCAACAATTGCGTATATATAGTATAGGTAAACTAATGTTTTTTAGAATTAAAAATGGTTATTACCAAGATTTAAGTACAATAAACACTCACAGTCATGATTATTCCACGAGACAAAAAACAACACTAATCCCCGTGTTTCCACTAAAAGAACGATTTAGATCATTTGTTAATTATACTGGTCCGGCATTATGAAATACATTTCCTACTGATATTGTATCAATTAATGATATTAATTTATTTAAACGAAAACTCAGGTATTTCTTACTGACCAAAAGCTCTTAATGTATTATCACCATTATTAATTTATAGTACCGCCCTAGCTGTGTTTGATATTGTATGGACTTGACTTGTTTATCTTTTTTTGAATTTTTTTTTATTTTCATGAAAATTTTGACGCTTTGGGAGAAGAGTCAGGCCTATCAGGCCATTTTCCTCCTCACTCCCTGTTGTTACAAAAATATATTATTTGTGTTATACACTATCTACCAACAAGTAATTGGACACCCCTGCAATCGACGATATCTGCGGTCCTGATGCACGTCACGGCCGCCGCCGTTAAATATCGTGCGGGAAACAACAACGCAACCAGTCGCATGCACGATGCCACGCAGTTCGGAGCTCTCTGATTTCGAGAAAGGTGTAATCGTCAGGTATCGCAGAAATGGCCGATGACATATCCAACCAGTTGAAATACCCAAAAACGACAGTGGCCTACGTGATTGGCAAGTGGAAGATTAGAGGTGACTGTCGGAATGTGCCCTGACCCGGCAGACCCACAAAACTGGGAGTTAGAGACCGACGGGTGCTGGTCAGAGAAATTCGGAAGAACCGCACCGAATCGATGGGCCACATCCGCGAGGAGTTTCAACAGGCATCCGGGAGTGTTCTTTCGATGAATACCATCCGTAAGGAAGCCCATCTGCTCGGTTATCATGGACCCACAAGCCTTTGATCACCAAGTCCAATAGCGCTGCTCGGATAACGTGGTGCAAAGAACGTCGACACTAGACCGTTGAACAGTGGAAACAGGTTCTCTGGAGCGACGAATCAAGGTTCACCCTCTACCGTTCGGATGGCAGGGTCTGGGTTTGGCGTCTGCCTGGAGAACGCCTCCTGCCGGAATGTATTGTGCCAACTGTGAAGTTCGGCGGCGGTGGAATTATGCTATGGGGGTGTTTCTCCTGGTATGGCACAGGACCATTGGCCGCAATTCCTGGTAGACTCAACGCCGAGACCTACTGCACCGTTTTGGATGACCATGCGCTTCCTACGTTGTGCCAGTTTTATGGGGTGGACCCATGTTACTTTCAGGATGACAATGCCACCTGTCATGTTGCGAGGTCCACCATGGCTTGGTATGGTGACAATGTGGTTAATCGAATGGACTGGCCTGCGCAGAGCCCGGACCTTAACCCTATCGAGCACCTCTGAGACGAGTTGGAGCGTCGACTTAAGGGGTGCCCCCCACCGTCCGAAATCGGTGAAGGAACTGACCTGTCTTCTCCAAGCCGAGTGGAAGAAAATACCGCTAGCCGTCGTACAACGCCTGGTTGAGAGTATGCGCAGCTGCAATCGCCGCTTGTGGAGGTTCCACCAACTATTGAAGGTGAATAAACTTCGTCTTCCTGTGCTATCACAGGTGTCCAATTACTTGTTGGTAGATAGTGTATAATCATTTGATAAGTTTGCGTAGTTGTTTTACCGAGGTGAAAGCAAAATTTAATCGCATAACGTTGTTCACCGAAAGCAGACATGAGGGAAAGTTTAGAGGCGACAAACAAGTAACCTCACTTCTCTACCCCACAAACGCAAAAGTATCTGACCTCGTGTGAAACAACTTCGCGCAGCTGTTCATCAAGGTCAATCTTTCCTCTCTGCGTTCATACCGCTGAGTAGCGCCATCTGTATTTCTTCAGAAACTTTAATGCCAGTCTTTATTGAACAGCCCTCGTAATCCGTAACTATAGAATATTTCACAGGCTGGCAATTAGACAACTGCGCCACACCTGTGTATATTATACCGTGCAAATTAATTGGGACAAGCTATTTTATTCTCAGAATTGTAATGTTATCTCCAGTTGATGTCGGAAACCCACGTAAACCGGTTTTATCAGCTGTGAGGTGGTGTGACTGTTAGAACTTGATAGTAAGAATGTGGTTTGACCTGTTTTAAACAGGAAATAGGCACTTCAGCTTCAGTTGTAAGCTTTCGTGTGCGACAGGTGGATGTTAGTTTTTGCTCTCTGTGAGTACGTGTTGCTTTCGTGTATTGAAAAATGGATATTTCCCCAAGGAAGCGTGCAAAAATAATTGCTGTGAAGGATCACACTTCTATGACAGTGAGAGATATCGCTTCTGCAGTTGGTGTAGGCAAATCAAGTGTATCAAGACTGCTTAAGCGATACAATGCATCTGGATCATCGTCTCCAAAAAGGAGAGGTTAATGTGGAAGAAAACGAAAAACAACTCCACGAACCGATAAATATCTAATCAGAAATAGCAAAATGAATCCAAAAAAAAAAAAAAAAACAAGCACAGAGCTTCCAAAAGATTTATTGGCTAGTGGTTGTGATGTTAGTCATTCAACTGAACGCCGTAGGTTTCTGGAAGTTGGCCGGAAGGCAAGAAGACCAACCAAAAAGCAATATTTGAATGCGAAAATGAAATTAAAACGTTTAGCATGGGCCAAAAAATATAAATCATGGACTGCTGACGACTGGAAAAGGGTAATTTTCAGTGATGAAACTCATTTATTTGTGCAGGGTTACGAAGCAAATGTCGTTAGACGAAGCAACTTAAGACCTGAGCATGTGAAATAAACTGTAAAACACCCTCTGAAACAGATGTTTTGGGGGTTTTTCACATCAAATGACACCGGAAGCTTAGTTCCTGTTCAAGATATTCAGCCAAGTACGTAGAAATATTACAACGTAGGATTGTTCCATTCTTGCAAACTTTTGACGGGACATTTCAACATGACTTGGCCCCATGTCACAATTCGAAATTGGTCAAGCTGGAAAATCAAATTCATTTGCTTGATTGGCCTGGAAATTCACCAGACTTAAATCCCATAGAAAACTTGTGGAATATTTTGAAGAGACGTTTAGGTAAAATGGACTGTACAACCAAAGAACGCATGATAACGAATGCTATACAAGTGTGGTTCCACGATTATGAAAAGACGTTTAGGTAAAATGGACTGTACAACCAAAGAACGCATGATAACGAATGCTATAAAAGTGTGGTTCCACGATTATGAAGAGACGTTTAGGTAAAATGGACTGTACAACCAAAGAACGCATGATAACGAATGCTATAAAAGTGTGGTTCCACGATTATGAAGAGACGTTTAGGTAAAATAGACTGTACAACCAAAGAACGCATGATAACGAATGCTATAAAAGTGTGGTTCCACGATTGTGAAGAGACGTTTAGGTAAAATGGACTGTACAACCAAAGAACGCATGATAACGAATGCTATAAAAGTGTGGTTCCACGATTATGAAGAGACGTTTAGGTAAAATGGACTAGACAACCAAAGAACGCATGATAACGAATGCTATAAAAGTGTGGTTCCACGATTATGAAGAGACGTTTAGGTAAAATGGACTGTACAACCAAAGAACGCATGATAACGAATGCTATAAAAGTGTGGTTCCACGATTATGAAGAGACGTTTAGGTAAAATGGAGTGTACAACCAAAGAACGCATGATAACGCATGCTATAAAAGTGTGGTTTCACGATTATGAGGAGACGTTTAGGTAAAATGGACTGTACAACCAAA
Organism: Macrothele yani; assembly: GCA_039090855.1. NCBI lineage: Eukaryota > Metazoa > Arthropoda > Arachnida > Araneae > Macrothelidae > Macrothele > Macrothele yani. The sequence goes on along the minus strand of CM077034.1, from coordinate 9,831,118 downwards.
GAACGCATGATAACGAATGCTATAAAAGTGTGGTTCCACGATTATGAAGAGACGTTTAGGTAAAATGTACTGTACAACCAAAGAACGCATGATAACGAATGCTATAAGAGTGTGGTTCCACGATTATGAAGAGACGTTTAGGTAAAATGGACTGTACAACCAAAGAACGCATGATAACGAATGCTATAAAAGTGTGGTTCCACGATTGTGAAGAGACGTTTAGGTAAAATGGACTGTACAACCAAAGAACGCATGATAACGAATGCTATAAAAGTGTGGTTCCACGATTGTGAAGAGACGTTTAGGTAAAATGGACTGTACAACCAAAGAACGCATGATAACGAATGCTATAAAAGTGTGGTTCCACGATTATGAAGAGACGTTTAGGTAAAATGGACTGTACAACCAAAGAACGCATGATAACGAATGCTATAAAAGTGTGGTTCCACGACTGTGAAGAGACGTTTAGGTAAAATGGACTGTACAACCAAAGAACGCATGATAACGAATGCTGTAAAAGTGTGGTTCCACGATTATGAAGAGACGTTTAGGTAAAATGGACTGTACAACCAAAGAACGCATGATAACGAATGCTATAAAAGTGTGGTTCCACGATTATGAAGAGACGTTTAGGTAAAATGGACTGTACAACCAAAGAACGCATGATAACGAATGCTGTAAAAGTGTGGTTCCACGATTGTGAAGAGACGTTTAGGTAAAATGGACTGTACAACCAAAGAACGCATGATAACGAATGCTGTAAAAGTGTGGTTCCACGATTTTGAAGAGACGTTTAGGTAAAATGGACTGTACAACCAAAGAACGCATGATAACGAATGCTATAAAAGTGTGGTTCCACGATTATGAAGAGACGTTTAGGTAAAATGGACTGTACAACCAAAGAACGCATGATAACGAATGCTATAAAAGTGTGGTTCCACGATTGTGAAGAGACGTTTAGGTAAAATGGACTGTACAACCAAAGAACGCATGATAACGAATGCTATAAAAGTGTGGTTCTACGATTGTGAAGAGACGTTTAGGTAAAATGGACTTTACAACCAAAGAACGCATGATAACGAATGCTATAAAAGTGTAGTTCCACGATTGTGAAGAGACGTTTAGGTAAAATGGACTGTACAACCAAAGAACGCATGATAACGAATGCTATAAAAGTGTGGTTCCACGATTGTGAAGAGACGTTTAGGCAAAATGGACTGTACAACCAAAGAACGCATGATAACGAATGCTATAAAAGTGTGGTTCCACGATTGTGAAGAGACGTTTAGGTAAAATGGACTGTACAACCAAAGAACGCATGATAACGAATGCTATAAAAGTGTGGTTCCACGATTATGAAGAGACGTTTAGGTAAAATGGACTGTACAACCAAAGAACGCATGATAACGAATGCTATAAAAGTGTGGTTCCACGATTATGAAGAGACGTTTAGGTAAAATGGACTGTACAACCAAAGAACGCATGATAACGAATGCTATAAAAGTGTGGTTCCACGATTATGAAGAGACGTTTAGGTAAAATGGAGTGTACAACCAAAGAACGCATGATAACGCATGCTATAAAAGTGTGGTTCCACGATTATGAGGAGACGTTTAGGTAAAATGGACTGTACAACCAAAGAACGCATGATAACGAATGCTATAAATGTGTGGTTCCACGATTGTGAAGAGACGTTTAGGTAAAATGGACTGTACAACCAAAGAACGCATGATAACGAATGCTATAAAAGTGTGGTTCCACGATTGTGAAGAGACGTTTAGGTAAAATGGACTGTACAACCAAAGAACGCATGATAACGAATGCTATAAAAGTGTGGTTCCACGATTGTGAAGAGACGTTTAGGTGAAATGGACTGTACAACCAAAGAACGCATGATAACGAATGCTATAAAAGTGTGGTTCCACGATTATGAAGAGACGTTTAGGTAAAATGGACTGTACAACCAAAGAACGCATGATAACGAATGCTATAAAAGTGTGGTTCCACGATTGTGAAGAGACGTTTAGGTAAAATGGACTGTACAACCAAAGAACGCATGATAACGAATGCTATAAAAGTGTGGTTCCACGATTATGAAGAGACGTTTAGGTAAAATAGACTGTACAACCAAAGAACGCTTGATAACGAATGCTATAAAAGTGTGGTTCCACGATTGTGAAGAGACGTTTAGGTAAAATGGACTGTACAACCAAAGAACGCATGATAACGAATGCTATAAAAGTGTGGTTCCACGATTATGAAGAGACGTTTAGGTAAAATGGACTGTACAACCAAAGAACGCATGATAACGAATGCTATAAAAGTGTGGTGCCACGATTGTGAAGAGACGTTTAGGTAAAATGGACTGTACAACCAAAGAACGCATGATAACGAATGCTATAAAAGTGTGGTTCCACGATTATGAAGAGACGTTTAGGTAAAATGGACTGTACAACCAAAGAACGCATGATAACGAATGCTATAAAAGTGTGGTTCCACGATTGTGAAGAGACGTTTAGGTAAAATGGACTGTACAACCAAAGAACGCATGATAACGAATGCTATAAAAGTGTAGTTGAAGTGAAAAATATGGGCAGTCAATTAGTGGAGTCAATGCCAAAACGAAATTCAAGAGGTCATTTCTGCTAAAGGAGGACATACTTCATACTAATACAGGTATTTATCAGTGTATGTCAAGGCATAGAATGATATAAAGGCATAGATTTGGAAAAAAGAGTGATTTTTTACTTTGTCCCAATTAATTTGCACAGCATAGTATAAGGAAATGAGATTACAGGTTGATTTGTCCTATAATAGGTAAAATTTCCCTTGTTTAATAAGGGACTGAATTTATATAAACACACTTACCTGTGTCCGCGAATTGCAAGTTATTGAGCATTCACTCCCTACAGAATATCCCGCGGTACAATCATGGGAGGGGACATTGAGTCTGGGACATCTGATCGCCACACATCTAGGGCCGGACCATGATGCTGTGATGTCACATCGCAGGTGTAGAACTCTCCTGAAAAGAAGTTGGGTTTCTTTAAACATTATTTGTCTTATCAAACAAAATGTGCTTCTAAAATTGAGAATCTGCAGAGAGAGAGGCGAAAGTTTTGCAATATTTGCATAAACGCATGTGCTGATGTCACGTGTTTAAACTAGTTCAAGTCGCGCATTGCAGTCAGTCCAAAGGGATATACACTGAAGGGCAATTAAATTAGAGATACCTGTCTAGTAACGTGTAGCAGCACCTTTCGCCCTGATGACGGCGGCGATTCGTCTCGGCATGGACTCGACAAGACACCGGAAGCGTTGGGAAGCCATACGGATCCACGACCCCTGAACAAGCTCCCACAGTTCACGAAGATCTGATAGAGGGGGTTCATCTCTCTCGCTGGCATCGCAGATGTTCTCGATCAGGTGACCTAGCTCGCCAAGGAAGTGAGGTCACGTCGATGGAGTGTTCATCCAACCATTTGGATACAATTCGGGAGCTGCATTGTCTTGTTGCAGGATGAGGTCCATAGTGGGATGTTGAAGACGCACAAACGGGAGCAAATTGTCGTCCAGGATATCCCGGTAACCTCGACCTGTGAGGGACGATGTCACACGTACCAGGGGTCCCATTTCAGTCCACGTAAACAGTCCCCAGACGAGAATGCCACCCCCACCAGCTTGAAGAGTACCCTGCTGGCAAGAAGGATCCATCGCTTCATGTGGTTTGCGCCGTACTCGTATCCTGCCATCCGCATGCACCAACGTGAATCTCGACTCATCAGTCCAGGCAACATTTTCCCACATGTCTAGGGTCCAGTGGCGATGTTTCCGCGCCCACGATAATCTTTGCACCCTGTGGTGTGCGGTCAGCAGCGGTACCCTCGTGGGACGATGGCTTCTGTACCCCATAGCGAGGAGATAGTTCTGGATGGTGTGGCTGCTTACACGTTTTTGTGCACCAGCGTTAAGTTGTCGAGTGATTTCTTGCACTGTGGTCCGTCTATCCGCTGTTATAATGCGAGCTAGCCGAGGATGACCCCGCTCATCCACACGCTGTTGTCCACAGCTGTTGGCTCTTGCAGGGATGGCTTTACCGGATTCGATATACTCACGGTGCACCTGTGACACATGTGGCTCGTGAAAATCCCAGTGCCTGCACGACTTCCGAGATGGAGTGAGCCATTCGTCGGGTTCCCCACAATTTGCCCACGATCAAATGCGCATAGATCCTTCGTCTTATACATACTGCGTCCGACTCTTACTGATTCCCGTCGCATCACTCCTTATATTGTCGGATCGCTGCATACGTCATGTCGTTTCCGTTTACAGTGCCGCCCACAGCGCCACATTTGCCTTACGCCAGCTGTCTCTAATTCAATTGCTCTTCAGTGTAAAGCGGTAGTCGTTGCTGTGAACAGCATTGCATGTCGTCGTTCTGTCTGTGGTTGGGACGCCTAAAAGATGAACAGCCACAATTGGCTAATTAAGTAACGTTTGCTTTACGAGTTTGAACTCGGTCATAACTCTGCTCAAGCAACACGAAACATTTGTCATGCGAAAGGGGAAGGTTCCGTGGACCACAGCACCGCAACCAGACGGTTGAAGAAATTTCGCTCAAGTGAGAGAGATCTCGACGATCAACCAAGGTCTGGTAGTCCTCGAACCGTGGATTCGGAGACCGTGTGCCAGGCCGTAGAGGCAAATCCGACAATCAACACTCGGATTGTTTCTCGGCGAGCTGAGGATATAAGAGGCCACCGTGATTCGTCACCTTCAGGACATCGGCAAGGTTCCACTTTCAGGACTTCGGCAAAGGTTCCACCTTCAAGGCATCGGCAAGATTCCACCTTCAAGACATTGGCAAGGTTGCACCTTCAGGACTTCGGCAAGGTTCCACCTTTAAAGCATCGACAAGACCCCACCTTCAGGACATCGGCAAGGTTCCACCTTTAAAGCATCGACAAGACCCTACCTTCAGGACATCGGCAAGGTTCTACCTTCAAGACCTGGGCGAGGCTTCACCTTCAGGACCTCGGCGAGGTTCCACCTTCTGGACCTGGGCAAGGTTCCACCATCAGGACCTCGACAAGGTTCCACCTTCGAGACCTCGGCAAGGTTCCACCTTCGGGACCTCGGCAAGGTTCCACCTTCAGGACCTTGGCAAGGTTCCACTTTCAAGACCTCGGCAAGGTTCCACCTTAAGGACCTCGGCAAGGTTCCACCTTCAGGACCTCGGCAAGGTTCCACCTTCAGGACCTCAGCGAGGTTCCACCCTCAGCATTTCGCCAAGGTTCCATCTCCAGGACCTCGGCGAGGATCCACCCTCAGCACCTCGGCAAGGTTCCACCTTCAGGACCTCGGCAATGTTCCACCTTCAGCACCTCGGCAAGGTTCCACCTTAAGGACCTCGGCAAGGTTCCACCTTCAGGACCTCGGCGAGGAACCACATTCAGGACATCGGCGGGGTTCCACCTTCAGGACCTCGGCAAGGTTCCACCTTCAGGATTTCGACAAGGTTCCACCTTCAGGACCTCGGTAAGGTTCCACCTTCAGGAACTCGGCAAGGTTCCACTTCCCGACTTCGGCAAAGGTCCACCTTCACGACTTTGGCAAGGTTCCACCTTCAGGACCTCGGCAAGGCTCCACCTTCAGGACCTCGGCAAGGTTTCACCTTCAGGACCTCGGCAAGGTTCCACCTTCAGGACCTCGGCAAGATTCCACCTTCAGGACCACGGCAAGGTTCCACTTTCAGGACTTCGGCAAGATTCCACCTTCAAGGCATCGGCAAGATTCCACCTTCAAGACATCGGCAAGGTTCGACCTTCAGCACCTCGACAAGGTTCCACCTTCAGGACTTCGGCAAGGTTCCACCTTCAGCACCTCGACATGGTTCCAGTTTCAGGACCTCGGCAGGTTCCACCTTGAGGACCTCGGCAAGGTTCTACCTTCAGGACTTCAAAAAGGTTCCACCTTCAGGACCTCGGAAAGGTTCCACATTCAGGACTTCGGCAAGGTTCCCCCTTCAGGACCACGGCAAGGTTCCACCTTCAGGACCTCGGCAAGGTTCCACCTTCAGAACTTCGACAAGGTTCCAACTTCAGTACCTCGGCAAGGTTGCATCTTCAGGACTTCGGTAAGATTCCACCTTCAGGTCCTCGGCAAGGTTCCACCTTCAGGACTTCGGCAAGGTTCCACCTTCAAGGCATCGACAAGACTCCACCTTCAGGACATCGGCAAGTTTCGACCTTCAACACCTCGACAAGGTTCCAGTTTCAGGATCTCGGTAAGGTTCCCCCTTCAGGACCTCGGCAAGGTTCCAGTTTCAGGACCTCGGCAAGGTTGCACCTTCAGGATCTCGGTAAGGTTCCACCTTCAGGACCTCGGCAAGGTTCCAGTTTCAGGACCTCGGCAAGGTTCCACCTTCAGGACCTCGGCAAGGTTGCACCTTCAGGACTTCGGCAAGGTTCCACCTTCAGGACTTCGGCAAGGTTCCACCTTCAAGGCATCGACAAGACTCCACCTTCAGGACATCGGCAAGTTTCGACCTTCAACACCTCGACAAGGTTCCAGTTTCAGGATCTCGGTAAGGTTCCCCCTTCAGGACCTCGGCAAGGTTCCAGTTTCAGGACCTCGGCAAGGTTGCACCTTCAGGATCTCGGTAAGGTTCCACCTTCAGGACCTCGGCAAGGTTCCAGTTTCAGGACCTCGGCAAGGTTCCAGCTTCAGGACCTCGGCAAGGTTGCACGTTCAGGACTTCGGTAAGGTTCCACCTTCAGGACCTCGGCAAAGGTTCCACTTTCAGCAGCTCGGCAAACTTTCACCTTCAGGACCTCGGCGAGGTTTCACCTTTAGGACCTCAGCGAGGTCCTGAAGGTGGAACCTGATCACCAGCCAAAAATTTGATCACCCGCCAAAAATTTAATCCCCCACCAAAAATTATTGGAACTTGTGTGGAATGTGTTTCCACACCCAGCATACTCGCTCGACCTTGCGCCGTCAGACTTCCACTTGTTTCGCTCTCTTCAACAGTCCTTGCATGGTATAACGTTCAATTCAGATGAGGCTGTAAATCAGCACCTTGTACAGTTTTTCGCCACGAAAGACAGGTCCTTCTGTGAACGAGGCATTCTGCAGCTCACTGAAAGATGGCAAAAGGTTATCGAACAAAACGGGCATTATATCATTGATTGATCTTTGTTTTTTCTATCAATAAATGACCTTTGCAAAACATGGCTAAAATGCGTCATGACTTTTCCGACAACCGAATATTTATGAGATAGACACAAATATAATTAATGTAAAAACGTACACAAAGATACTTGATATATAATTAAATTCATTTTGATCAGTGACTTTGTTGTACTAATTATTTATGTGTGTCACTTTACACGTTTATTAAACAATTTCTCTTAAAATCTATGACATCTACAAGGAGTGTTCAAATGAAAAGGTACGAAACGACACTGTGGGTATAAATGAAGACTTTATTCAAAGTATACACCATAGGCCTTAGCACAACGATCCCATTGATTAACGAGCAAGGATTCCTTGTTCCCAGAATTCCTGTGGCCGTGACGAGACCCAGTCCTGCACAGCGTCCTTGAGTTCGTCGTCCGAGTGGAAGCGCTTCCCTTTCAGATGTTTTTTCAGGGGACCCAACACATGGAAATCGCAGGGCGACATGTCCGGGCTGTAGGGCGGATGGTCAAGCTGCTCCCACTGGAACTTGGCCAGTTCCGCGTGTGTGACCCTGGAGACGTGTGGACGCGCGTTATCATGGAGCAGAACCACACCCTCCGTGGGCAGCCCCGGTCTTTTGTTCTCGATGTACCTGCGTAGGCTTCGGAGTGTCTCACAGTACACATCGGAGTTAATGGTTCGTCTGTGCTGGAGGAATTCAACAAGTAGCCAATTGGACGGCGCTCTTTATAAGAGCCTCTGCTCTCTCCCGCGCATGCTCCGATCCACGCCGGCGACTCCAATCACATCCCTAGATGTGTCGCTACGTTCTCCCATAGCGGCATAGGCAAATATGTTAACGGTTACGTTCTTATGACGTTTCGTACCTTTTCATTTGAACACCCCTCGTATAATGAAGTAATACGAGATTATATTTACATTTATATTTATTGACGCAGTTATTTTTAAGTACGTATGGTTACCTATATTTGAACTTGTCATGTACTCATTTACGATATGATTGTACTTAAAAAAAAAAACCCGTAATAGGTTCAGGTTCTCATTTTTAAAGATATTTTTTTAACCCATTTCTCGTAACCTGTCACAATGCGGCCAAAGATCGGTTCAACTCGGTCACGTGCAAGCAGAGGAGCGCATGCGCTCATGCGATTTGCTTTCTGCTCAACTGTGTGAGTTGATGGTTCACCCAAACTCTCCTCTTGCGCACCTTCCCAAGTTGACGTAATGCGTCATAATGCTCCTGTGGGTAGTCCTGAGCTGTTTCTCTAATTCCTGCGTGGTCACACGTGGGTCGGTCTCCACTAAAGTCTTCGACATGCCAAAGAATTTAATGTACTCCCTGGCTGTTCGGACAACTCCCGCTTGGTCACACGTGGGTCGGTCTCCACTAAAGTCTTCAACATGCCGAAGACTTTGGTGTAGTCCTCGGATGTTCGGTGAACTCCCGCTTGGTCACACGTGGGTCGGTCTCCACTAAAGTCTTCGACATGCCAAAGAATTTAATGTACTCCCTGGCTGTTCGGACAACTCCCGCTTGGTCACACGTGGGTCGGTCTCCACTAAAGTCTTCAACATGCCGAAGACTTTGGTGTAGTCCTCGGATGTTCGGTGAACTCCCGCTTGGTCACACGTGGGTCGGTCTCCACTAAAGTCTTCGACATGCCAAAGAATTTAATGTACTCCCTGGCTGTTCGGACAACTCCCGCTTGGTCACACGTGGGTCGGTCTCCACTAAAGTCTTCGACATGCCCAAGACTTTGGTGTAGTCCTCGGATGTTCGGTGAACTCCCGCTTGGTCACACGTGGGTCGGTCTAAACTAAAGTCTTCGACATGCCGAAGACTTTAGTGTAGTCCCCGGCTGTTCGGTGAATTCCCGCATGGTCACACGTGAGTCGGTCTCCACTAAAGTCTTCGACATGCCGAAGGCTTTAGTGTAGTCCTTGGATGTTCGGTGAACTCTCGCTTGGTCACACGTGGGTCGGTCTCCACTAAAGTCTTCGACATGCCGAAGACTTTAGTGTAGTCCCTGCTGTTCGACCAACTCCCGCTTGGTCACACGTGGGGTCGGTCTCCACTAAAGTCTTCGACATGCCGAAGACTTTAGTGTAGTCCCCGGCTGTTCGGTGAACTCCCGCTTGGTCACACGTGGGTGTCTCCACTAAAGTCTTCGACATGCCGAAGACTTTAGTGTAGTCCTCGGATGTTCGGTTAACTCCCGCTTGGTCACACGTGGGTCGGTCTCCACTAAAGTCTTCGACATGCCGAAGGCTTTAGTGTAGTCCTCGGATGTTCGGTGAACTCCCGCTTGGTCACACGTGGGTCGGTCTAAACTAAAGTCTTCGACATGCCGAAGACTTTAGTGTAGTTCCCGGCTGTTCGGTGAATTCCCGCATGGTCACACGTGAGTCGGTCTCCACTAAAGTCTTCGACATGCCGAAGGCTTTAGTGTAGTCCTTGGATGTTCGGTGAACTCTCGCTTGGTCACACGTGGGTCGGTCTCCACTAAAGTCTTCGACATGCCGAAGACTTTAGTGTAGTCCTCGGCTGTTCGGTGAACTCCCGCTTGGTCACACTTGGGTCGGTCTCCACTAAAGTCTTCGACATGTCGAAGGCTTTAGTGTAGTCCCCGGCTGTTCGACGAACTCCCGCTTGGTCACACGTGGGTCGGTCTCCACTAAAGTCTTCGACATGCCGAAGACTTTAGTGTAGTCCCCGGCTGTTCGGTGAACTCCCGCATGGTCACACGTGGGTCGGTCTCCACTAAAGTCTTCGACATGCCGAAGGCTTTAGTGTAGTCCTCGGATGTTCGGTGAACTCCCGCTTGGTCACACGTGGGTCGGTCTCCACTAAAGTCTTCGACATGCCGAAGACTTTAGTGTAGTCCCCGGCTGTTCGGTGAACTCCCGCATGGTCACACGTGGGTCGGTCTCCACTAAAGTCTTCGACATACCGAAGACTTTATTGTAGTCCCTGGCTGTTCGACCAACTCCCGCTTGGTCACACGTGGGTATTTCTCCACTAAAGTCTTCAGTATGTCCGTATCCACTGTCGGGGGACCATTCAGTTTTGGGATGGTCTGACAGGTCAGAAGTTTCCTCTGGAAAGCGTTCAACTCAACGACAGCCCTGACGATGAAATATGTCATTTTGGTATACATTGGTAATGTTCCTTACAGCACAGCATTCAATGGTGGGTGGGCTCCTTGTCCACTTCCATGTTGGCTGACGACATGCATTCTGACGGCAAACTGGCACTAACTTACGCCGCCTGCTGATGCCAGGCCGGTGTGCTGCGCAATCTCAGTGGCCAATGTGCACCACGGCCGGGGATTCGACTTCGGATACCTCCTCATCGGACATTATTCTTTTTTTCGCTCCTGTATTTTGGGATGACTGAAAGTGCCTGACGTTACGTAACAAGGACGAGACGACGATACGACGTAGAAAAACTGCCTGGGCAAAAGTGGAACATTATAGGATGTATTACAATAGCAAAAGTGACTTACTTTCTGAGTCCAAAAGTTTGGACGTGGTATCCCTTTTACAGCGGAATCTGCATCGCTGGCCAAACACGAAAGTGTCGGCATTGCGGCATCTGGGACTCGCAAGAACAGTGTGAGCGGGGGCGTCGGAGGGGCGCAGGTCACTTGACACAGAACCTGAGGCCGGGACCACAAACCATTTGCTTCGCACTGGATGCTCGAAAAACCGTTCGCTCCACCTAAACGTTTTGATAGGGAAGAAAACTGTAATTAACAAGTGCTGGACAGAGAGAGACAGAAGACAAATATTTATGATCATATCATATATTTGTATCATTTAGCTGCGAATCCCACGGAATTCAAGTAATTTGCAAACATGCTCTGAAAGTACAATACTCTGAAAGAAAGCAAGGGATTGTTGCCTTCGACAGCGTATCCAAGGTTCTGAAAGAAAGCAACTAATTATTCGCTTCAACAGCGTATACAAGGTTCTGAAAGAAAGCAACGGATTATTAGCTTCACCAGCGTACCCAAGGATCTGAAAGAAAGCAATGGAGTATTGTCTTCAACAGCGTATAAAAGGATCTGAAAGAAAGCAAGAGATTGTTAGCTTCAACACCGTATCCAAGGTTCTGAAAGAAAGCAACTAATTATTCGCTTCAACAGCGTATACAAGGTTCTGAAAGAAAGCAACGGATTATTAGCTTCACCAGCGTACCCAAGGATCTGAAAGAAAGCAATGGAGTATTGGCTTCAACAGTGTATCCAAGGATCTGAAAGAAAGCAAGAGATTGTTAGCTTCAACACTGTATCCAAGGTTCTGAAAGAAAGCAACTAATTATTCGCTTCAACAGCGTATACAAGGTTCTGAAAGAAAGCAACGGATTATTAGCTTCACCAGCGTACCCAAGGATCTGAAAGAAAGCAATGGAGTATTGGCTTCAACAGTGTATCCAAGGATCTGAAAGAAAGCAAGAGATTGTTAGCTTCAACACCGTATCCAAGGTTATGAAAGAAAGCAACTAATTATTCGCTTCAACAGCGTATACAAGGTTATGAAAGAAAGCAACGGATTATTAGCTTCACCAGCGTATCCAAGGATCTGAAAGAAAGCAATGGAGTATTGGCTTCAACAGTGTATCCAAGGATCTGAAAGAAAGCAAGAGATTGTTAGCTTCAACACCGTATCCAAGGTTATGAAAGAAAGCAACTAATTATTCGCTTCAACAGCGTATACAAGGTTATGAAAGAAAGCAACGGATTATTAGCTTCACCAGCGTACCCAAGGATCTGAAAGAAAGCAATGGAGTATTGGCTTCAACAGTGTATCCAAGGATCTGAAAGAAAGCAAGAGATTGTTAGCTTCAACACCGTATCCAAGGTTATGAAAGAAAGCAACTAATTATTCGCTTCAACAGCGTATACAAGGTTATGAAAGAAAGCAACGGATTATTAGCTTCACCAGCGTACCCAAGGATCTGAAAGAAAGCAATGGAGTATTGGCTTCAACAGTGTATCCAAGGATCTGAAAGAAAGCAAGAGATTGTTAGCTTCAACACCGTATCCAAGGTTATGAAAGAAAGCAACTAATTATTCGCTTCAACAGCGTATACAAGGTTATGAAAGAAAGCAACGGATTATTAGCTTCACCAGCGTACCCAAGGATCTGAAAGAAAGCAATGGAGTATTGGCTTCAACAGTGTATCCAAGGATCTGAAAGAAAGCAAGAGATTGTTAGCTTCAACACCGTATCCAAGGTTATGAAAGAAAGCAACTAATTATTCGCTTCAACAGCGTATACAAGGTTATGAAAGAAAGCAACGGATTATTAGCTTCACCAGCGTACCCAAGGATCTGAAAGAAAGCAATGGAGTATTGGCTTCAACAGTGTATCCAAGGATCTGAAAGAAAGCAAGAGATTGTTAGCTTCAACACCGTATCCAAGGTTATGAAAGAAAGCAACTAATTATTCGCTTCAACAGCGTATACAAGGTTCTGAAAGAAAGCAACGGATTATTAGCTTCACCAGCGTACCCAAGGATCTGAAAGAAAGCAATGGAGTATTGGCTTCAACAGTGTATCCAAGGATCTGAAAGAAAGCAAGAGATTGTTAGCTTCAACACCGTATCCAAGGTTATGAAAGAAAGCAACTAATTATTCGCTTCAACAGCGTATACAAGGTTCTGAAAGAAAGCAACGGATTATTAGCTTCACCAGCGTACCCAAGGATCTGAAAGAAAGCAATGGAGTATTGGCTTCAACAGTGTATCCAAGGATCTGAAAGAAAGCAAGAGATTGTTAGCTTCAACACCGTATCCAAGGTTATGAAAGAAAGCAACTAATTATTCGCTTCAACAGCGTATACAAGGTTCTGAAAGAAAGCAACGGATTATTAGCTTCACCAGCGTACCCAAGGATCTGAAAGAAAGCAATGGAGTATTGGCTTCAACAGTGTATCCAAGGATCTGAAAGAAAGCAAGAGATTGTTAGCTTCAACACCGTATCCAAGGTTATGAAAGAAAGCAACTAATTATTCGCTTCAACAGCGTATACAAGGTTCTGAAAGAAAGCAACGGATTATTAGCTTCACCAGCGTACCCAAGGATCTGAAAGAAAGCAATGGAGTATTGGCTTCAACAGTGTATCCAAGGATCTGAAAGAAAGCAAGAGATTGTTAGCTTCAACACCGTATCCAAGGTTATGAAAGAAAGCAACTAATTATTCGCTTCAACAGCGTATACAAGGTTCTGAAAGAAAGCAACGGATTATTAGCTTCACCAGCGTACCCAAGGATCTGAAAGAAAGCAATGGAGTATTGGCTTCAACAGTGTATCCAAGGATCTGAAAGAAAGCAAGAGATTGTTAGCTTCAACACCGTATCCAAGGTTATGAAAGAAAGCAACTAATTATTCGCTTCAACAGCGTATACAAGGTTATGAAAGAAAGCAACGGATTATTGGCTTCACCAGCGTACCCAAGGATCTGAAAGAAAGCAATGGAGTATTGGCTTCAACAGTGTATCCAAGGATCTGAAAGAAAGCAAGAGATTGTTAGCTTCAACACCGTATCCAAGGTTATGAAAGAAAGCAACTAATTATTCGCTTCAACAGCGTATACAAGGTTCTGAAAGAAAGCAACGGATTATTAGCTTCACCAGCGTACCCAAGGATCTGAAAGAAAGCAATGGAGTATTGGCTTCAACAGTGTATCCAAGGATCTGAAAGAAAGCAAGAGATTGTTAGCTTCAACACCGTATCCAAGGTTATGAAAGAAAGCAACTAATTATTCGCTTCAACAGCGTATACAAGGTTCTGAAAGAAAGCAACGGATTATTAGCTTCACCAGCGTACCCAAGGATCTGAAAGAAAGCAATGGAGTATTGGCTTCAACAGTGTATCCAAGGATCTGAAAGAAAGCAAGAGATTGTTAGCTTCAACACCGTATCCAAGGTTATGAAAGAAAGCAACTAATTATTCGCTTCAACAGCGTATACAAGGTTCTGAAAGAAAGCAACGGATTATTAGCTTCACCAGCGTACCCAAGGATCTGAAAGAAAGCAATGGAGTATTGGCTTCAACAGTGTATCCAAGGATCTGAAAGAAAGCAAGAGATTGTTAGCTTCAACACCGTATCCAAGGTTATGAAAGAAAGCAACTAATTATTCGCTTCAACAGCGTATACAAGGTTCTGAAAGAAAGCAACGGATTATTAGCTTCACCAGCGTACCCAAGGATCTGAAAGAAAGCAATGGAGTATTGGCTTCAACAGTGTATCCAAGGATCTGAAAGAAAGCAAGAGATTGTTAGCTTCAACACCGTATCCAAGGTTATGAAAGAAAGCAACTAATTATTCGCTTCAACAGCGTATACAAGGTTCTGAAAGAAAGCAACGGATTATTAGCTTCACCAGCGTACCCAAGGATCTGAAAGAAAGCAATGGAGTATTGGCTTCAACAGTGTATCCAAGGATCTGAAAGAAAGCAAGAGATTGTTAGCTTCAACACCGTATCCAAGGTTATGAAAGAAAGCAACTAATTATTCGCTTCAACAGCGTATACAAGGTTCTGAAAGAAAGCAACGGATTATTAGCTTCACCAGCGTACCCAAGGATCTGAAAGAAAGCAATGGAGTATTGGCTTCAACAGTGTATCCAAGGATCTGAAAGAAAGCAAGAGATTGTTAGCTTCAACACCGTATCCAAGGTTATGAAAGAAAGCAACTAATTATTCGCTTCAACAGCGTATACAAGGTTCTGAAAGAAAGCAACGGATTATTAGCTTCACCAGCGTACCCAAGGATCTGAAAGAAAGCAATGGAGTATTGGCTTCAACAGTGTATCCAAGGATCTGAAAGAAAGCAAGAGATTGTTAGCTTCAACACCGTATCCAAGGTTATGAAAGAAAGCAACTAATTATTCGCTTCAACAGCGTATACAAGGTTCTGAAAGAAAGCAACGGATTATTAGCTTCACCAGCGTACCCAAGGATCTGAAAGAAAGCAATGGAGTATTGGCTTCAACAGTGTATCCAAGGATCTGAAAGAAAGCAAGAGATTGTTAGCTTCAACACCGTATCCAAGGTTATGAAAGAAAGCAACTAATTATTCGCTTCAACAGCGTATACAAGGTTCTGAAAGAAAGCAACGGATTATTAGCTTCACCAGCGTACCCAAGGATCTGAAAGAAAGCAATGGAGTATTGGCTTCAACAGTGTATCCAAGGATCTGAAAGAAAGCAAGAGATTGTTAGCTTCAACACCGTATCCAAGGTTATGAAAGAAAGCAACTAATTATTCGCTTCAACAGCGTATACAAGGTTCTGAAAGAAAGCAACGGATTATTAGCTTCACCAGCGTACCCAAGGATCTGAAAGAAAGCAATGGAGTATTGGCTTCAACAGTGTATCCAAGGATCTGAAAGAAAGCAAGAGATTGTTAGCTTCAACACCGTATCCAAGGTTATGAAAGAAAGCAACTAATTATTCGCTTCAACAGCGTATACAAGGTTCTGAAAGAAAGCAACGGATTATTAGCTTCACCAGCGTACCCAAGGATCTGAAAGAAAGCAATGGAGTATTGGCTTCAACAGTGTATCCAAGGATCTGAAAGAAAGCAAGAGATTGTTAGCTTCAACACCGTATCCAAGGTTATGAAAGAAAGCAACTAATTATTCGCTTCAACAGCGTATACAAGGTTCTGAAAGAAAGCAACGGATTATTAGCTTCACCAGCGTACCCAAGGATCTGAAAGAAAGCAATGGAGTATTGGCTTCAACAGTGTATCCAAGGATCTGAAAGAAAGCAAGAGATTGTTAGCTTCAACACCGTATCCAAGGTTATGAAAGAAAGCAACTAATTATTCGCTTCAACAGCGTATACAAGGTTCTGAAAGAAAGCAACGGATTATTAGCTTCACCAGCGTACCCAAGGATCTGAAAGAAAGCAATGGAGTATTGGCTTCAACAGTGTATCCAAGGATCTGAAAGAAAGCAAGAGATTGTTAGCTTCAACACCGTATCCAAGGTTATGAAAGAAAGCAACTAATTATTCGCTTCAACAGCGTATACAAGGTTCTGAAAGAAAGCAACGGATTATTAGCTTCACCAGCGTACCCAAGGATCTGAAAGAAAGCAATGGAGTATTGGCTTCAACAGTGTATCCAAGGATCTGAAAGAAAGCAAGAGATTGTTAGCTTCAACACCGTATCCAAGGTTATGAAAGAAAGCAACTAATTATTCGCTTCAACAGCGTATACAAGGTTCTGAAAGAAAGCAACGGATTATTAGCTTCACCAGCGTACCCAAGGATCTGAAAGAAAGCAATGGAGTATTGGCTTCAACAGTGTATCCAAGGATCTGAAAGAAAGCAAGAGATTGTTAGCTTCAACACCGTATCCAAGGTTATGAAAGAAAGCAACTAATTATTCGCTTCAACAGCGTATACAAGGTTCTGAAAGAAAGCAACGGATTATTAGCTTCACCAGCGTACCCAAGGATCTGAAAGAAAGCAATGGAGTATTGGCTTCAACAGTGTATCCAAGGATCTGAAAGAAAGCAAGAGATTGTTAGCTTCAACACCGTATCCAAGGTTATGAAAGAAAGCAACTAATTATTCGCTTCAACAGCGTATACAAGGTTCTGAAAGAAAGCAACGGATTATTGGCTTCACCAGCGTACCCAAGGATCTGAAAGAAAGCAATGGAGTATTGGCTTCAACAGTGTATCCAAGGATCTGAAAGAAAGCAAGAGATTGTTAGCTTCAACACCGTATCCAAGGTTATGAAAGAAAGCAACTAATTATTCGCTTCAACAGCGTATACAAGGTTCTGAAAGAAAGCAACGGATTATTGGCTTCACCAGCGTACCCAAGGATCTGAAAGAAAGCAATGGAGTATTGGCTTCAACAGTGTATCCAAGGATCTGAAAGAAAGCAAGAGATTGTTAGCTTCAACACCGTATCCAAGGTTATGAAAGAAAGCAACTAATTATTCGCTTCAACAGCGTATACAAGGTTCTGAAAGAAAGCAACGGATTATTAGCTTCACCAGCGTACCCAAGGATCTGAAAGAAAGCAATGGAGTATTGGCTTCAACAGTGTATCCAAGGATCTGAAAGAAAGCAAGAGATTGTTAGCTTCAACACCGTATCCAAGGTTATGAAAGAAAGCAACTAATTATTCGCTTCAACAGCGTATACAAGGTTCTGAAAGAAAGCAACGGATTATTGGCTTCACCAGCGTACCCAAGGATCTGAAAGAAAGCAATGGAGTATTGGCTTCAACAGTGTATCCAAGGATCTGAAAGAAAGCAAGAGATTGTTAGCTTCAACACCGTATCCAAGGTTATGAAAGAAAGCAACTAATTATTCGCTTCAACAGCGTATACAAGGTTCTGAAAGAAAGCAACGGATTATTAGCTTCACCAGCGTACCCAAGGATCTGAAAGAAAGCAATGGAGTATTGGCTTCAACAGTGTATCCAAGGATCTGAAAGAAAGCAAGAGATTGTTAGCTTCAACACCGTATCCAAGGTTATGAAAGAAAGCAACTAATTATTCGCTTCAACAGCGTATACAAGGTTCTGAAAGAAAGCAACGGATTATTAGCTTCACCAGCGTACCCAAGGATCTGAAAGAAAGCAATGGAGTATTGGCTTCAACAGTGTATCCAAGGATCTGAAAGAAAGCAAGAGATTGTTAGCTTCAACACCGTATCCAAGGTTATGAAAGAAAGCAACTAATTATTCGCTTCAACAGCGTATACAAGGTTCTGAAAGAAAGCAACGGATTATTAGCTTCACCAGCGTACCCAAGGATCTGAAAGAAAGCAATGGAGTATTGGCTTCAACAGTGTATCCAAGGATCTGAAAGAAAGCAAGAGATTGTTAGCTTCAACACCGTATCCAAGGTTATGAAAGAAAGCAACTAATTATTCGCTTCAACAGCGTATACAAGGTTCTGAAAGAAAGCAACGGATTATTAGCTTCACCAGCGTACCCAAGGATCTGAAAGAAAGCAATGGAGTATTGGCTTCAACAGTGTATCCAAGGATCTGAAAGAAAGCAAGAGATTGTTAGCTTCAACACCGTATCCAAGGTTATGAAAGAAAGCAACTAATTATTCGCTTCAACAGCGTATACAAGGTTCTGAAAGAAAGCAACGGATTATTAGCTTCACCAGCGTACCCAAGGATCTGAAAGAAAGCAATGGAGTATTGGCTTCAACAGTGTATCCAAGGATCTGAAAGAAAGCAAGAGATTGTTAGCTTCAACACCGTATCCAAGGTTATGAAAGAAAGCAACTAATTATTCGCTTCAACAGCGTATACAAGGTTATGAAAGAAAGCAACGGATTATTAGCTTCACCAGCGTACCCAAGGATCTGAAAGAAAGCAATGGAGTATTGGCTTCAACAGTGTATCCAAGGATCTGAAAGAAAGCAAGAGATTGTTAGCTTCAACACCGTATCCAAGGTTATGAAAGAAAGCAACTAATTATTCGCTTCAACAGCGTATACAAGGTTCTGAAAGAAAGCAACGGATTATTAGCTTCACCAGCGTACCCAAGGATCTGAAAGAAAGCAATGGAGTATTGGCTTCAACAGTGTATCCAAGGATCTGAAAGAAAGCAAGAGATTGTTAGCTTCAACACCGTATCCAAGGTTATGAAAGAAAGCAACTAATTATTCGCTTCAACAGCGTATACAAGGTTCTGAAAGAAAGCAACGGATTATTAGCTTCACCAGCGTACCCAAGGATCTGAAAGAAAGCAATGGAGTATTGGCTTCAACAGTGTATCCAAGGATCTGAAAGAAAGCAAGAGATTGTTAGCTTCAACACCGTATCCAAGGTTATGAAAGAAAGCAACTAATTATTCGCTTCAACAGCGTATACAAGGTTCTGAAAGAAAGCAACGGATTATTGGCTTCAACAGCGTACCCAAGGATCTGAAAGAAAGCAATGGAGTATTGGCTTCAACAGTGTATCCAAGGATCTGAAAGAAAGCAAGAGATTGTTAGCTTCAACACCGTATCCAAGGTTATGAAAGAAAGCAACGGATTATTGGCTTCACCAGCGTACCCAAGGATCTGAAAGAAAGCAATGGAGTATTGGCTTCAACAGTGTATCCAAGGATCTGAAAGAAAGCAAGAGATTGTTAGCTTCAACACCGTATCCAAGGTTATGAAAGAAAGCAACTAATTATTCGCTTCAACAGCGTATACAAGGTTCTGAAAGAAAGCAACGGATTATTAGCTTCACCAGCGTACCCAAGGATCTGAAAGAAAGCAATGGAGTATTGGCTTCAACAGTGTATCCAAGGATCTGAAAGAAAGCAAGAGATTGTTAGCTTCAACACCGTATCCAAGGTTATGAAAGAAAGCAACTAATTATTCGCTTCAACAGCGTATACAAGGTTCTGAAAGAAAGCAACGGATTATTAGCTTCACCAGCGTACCCAAGGATCTGAAAGAAAGCAATGGAGTATTGGCTTCAACAGTGTATCCAAGGATCTGAAAGAAAGCAAGAGATTGTTAGCTTCAACACCGTATCCAAGGTTATGAAAGAAAGCAACTAATTATTCGCTTCAACAGCGTATACAAGGTTATGAAAGAAAGCAACGGATTATTAGCTTCACCAGCGTACCCAAGGATCTGAAAGAAAGCAATGGAGTATTGGCTTCAACAGTGTATCCAAGGATCTGAAAGAAAGCAAGAGATTGTTAGCTTCAACACCGTATCCAAGGTTATGAAAGAAAGCAACTAATTATTCGCTTCAACAGCGTATACAAGGTTCTGAAAGAAAGCAACGGATTATTAGCTTCACCAGCGTACCCAAGGATCTGAAAGAAAGCAATGGAGTATTGGCTTCAACAGTGTATCCAAGGATCTGAAAGAAAGCAAGAGATTGTTAGCTTCAACACCGTATCCAAGGTTATGAAAGAAAGCAACTAATTATTCGCTTCAACAGCGTATACAAGGTTCTGAAAGAAAGCAACGGATTATTAGCTTCACCAGCGTACCCAAGGATCTGAAAGAAAGCAATGGAGTATTGGCTTCAACAGTGTATCCAAGGATCTGAAAGAAAGCAAGAGATTGTTAGCTTCAACACCGTATCCAAGGTTATGAAAGAAAGCAACTAATTATTCGCTTCAACAGCGTATACAAGGTTCTGAAAGAAAGCAACGGATTATTAGCTTCACCAGCGTACCCAAGGATCTGAAAGAAAGCAATGGAGTATTGGCTTCAACAGTGTATCCAAGGATCTGAAAGAAAGCAAGAGATTGTTAGCTTCAACACCGTATCCAAGGTTATGAAAGAAAGCAACTAATTATTCGCTTCAACAGCGTATACAAGGTTCTGAAAGAAAGCAACGGATTATTGGCTTCACCAGCGTACCCAAGGATCTGAAAGAAAGCAATGGAGTATTGGCTTCAACAGTGTATCCAAGGATCTGAAAGAAAGCAAGAGATTGTTAGCTTCAACACCGTATCCAAGGTTATGAAAGAAAGCAACGGATTATTAGCTTCACCAGCGTACCCAAGGATCTGAAAGAAAGCAATGGAGTATTGGCTTCAACAGTGTATCCAAGGATCTGAAAGAAAGCAAGAGATTGTTAGCTTCAACACCGTATCCAAGGTTATGAAAGAAAGCAACTAATTATTCGCTTCAACAGCGTATACAAGGTTCTGAAAGAAAGCAACGGATTATTAGCTTCACCAGCGTACCCAAGGATCTGAAAGAAAGCAATGGAGTATTGGCTTCAACAGTGTATCCAAGGATCTGAAAGAAAGCAAGAGATTGTTAGCTTCAACACCGTATCCAAGGTTATGAAAGAAAGCAACTAATTATTCGCTTCAACAGCGTATACAAGGTTCTGAAAGAAAGCAACGGATTATTAGCTTCACCAGCGTACCCAAGGATCTGAAAGAAAGCAATGGAGTATTGGCTTCAACAGTGTATCCAAGGATCTGAAAGAAAGCAAGAGATTGTTAGCTTCAACACCGTATCCAAGGTTATGAAAGAAAGCAACTAATTATTCGCTTCAACAGCGTATACAAGGTTCTGAAAGAAAGCAACGGATTATTAGCTTCACCAGCGTACCCAAGGATCTGAAAGAAAGCAATGGAGTATTGGCTTCAACAGTGTATCCAAGGATCTGAAAGAAAGCAAGAGATTGTTAGCTTCAACACCGTATCCAAGGTTATGAAAGAAAGCAACGGATTATTGGCTTCACCAGCGTACCCAAGGATCTGAAAGAAAGCAATGGAGTATTGGCTTCAACAGTGTATCCAAGGATCTGAAAGAAAGCAATGGAGTATTGTCTTCAACAGCGTATCCAAGGATCTGAAAGAAAGCAAGAGATTGTTAGCTTCAACACCGTATCCAAGGTTATGAAAGAAAGCAACTAATTATTCGCTTCAACAGCGTATACAAGGTTCTGAAAGAAAGCAACGGATTATTGGCTTCACCAGCGTACCCAAGGATCTGAAAGAAAGCAATGGAGTATTGGCTTCAACAGTGTATCCAAGGATCTGAAAGAAAGCAAGAGATTGTTAGCTTCAACACCGTATCCAAGGTTATGAAAGAAAGCAACTAATTATTCGCTTCAACAGCGTATACAAGGTTCTGAAAGAAAGCAACGGATTATTAGCTTCACCAGCGTACCCAAGGATCTGAAAGAAAGCAATGGAGTATTGGCTTCAACAGTGTATCCAAGGATCTGAAAGAAAGCAAGAGATTGTTAGCTTCAACACCGTATCCAAGGTTATGAAAGAAAGCAACTAATTATTCGCTTCAACAGCGTATACAAGGTTATGAAAGAAAGCAACGGATTATTAGCTTCACCAGCGTACCCAAGGATCTGAAAGAAAGCAATGGAGTATTGGCTTCAACAGTGTATCCAAGGATCTGAAAGAAAGCAAGAGATTGTTAGCTTCAACACCGTATCCAAGGTTATGAAAGAAAGCAACTAATTATTCGCTTCAACAGCGTATACAAGGTTCTGAAAGAAAGCAACGGATTATTAGCTTCACCAGCGTACCCAAGGATCTGAAAGAAAGCAATGGAGTATTGGCTTCAACAGTGTATCCAAGGATCTGAAAGAAAGCAAGAGATTGTTAGCTTCAACACCGTATCCAAGGTTATGAAAGAAAGCAACTAATTATTCGCTTCAACAGCGTATACAAGGTTCTGAAAGAAAGCAACGGATTATTAGCTTCACCAGCGTACCCAAGGATCTGAAAGAAAGCAATGGAGTATTGGCTTCAACAGTGTATCCAAGGATCTGAAAGAAAGCAAGAGATTGTTAGCTTCAACACCGTATCCAAGGTTATGAAAGAAAGCAACTAATTATTCGCTTCAACAGCGTATACAAGGTTCTGAAAGAAAGCAACGGATTATTAGCTTCACCAGCGTACCCAAGGATCTGAAAGAAAGCAATGGAGTATTGGCTTCAACAGTGTATCCAAGGATCTGAAAGAAAGCAAGAGATTGTTAGCTTCAACACCGTATCCAAGGTTATGAAAGAAAGCAACTAATTATTCGCTTCAACAGCGTATACAAGGTTCTGAAAGAAAGCAACGGATTATTAGCTTCACCAGCGTACCCAAGGATCTGAAAGAAAGCAATGGAGTATTGGCTTCAACAGTGTATCCAAGGATCTGAAAGAAAGCAAGAGATTGTTAGCTTCAACACCGTATCCAAGGTTATGAAAGAAAGCAACTAATTATTCGCTTCAACAGCGTATACAAGGTTCTGAAAGAAAGCAACGGATTATTAGCTTCACCAGCGTACCCAAGGATCTGAAAGAAAGCAATGGAGTATTGGCTTCAACAGTGTATCCAAGGATCTGAAAGAAAGCAAGAGATTGTTAGCTTCAACACCGTATCCAAGGTTATGAAAGAAAGCAACGGATTATTGGCTTCACCAGCGTATCCAAGGATCTGAAAGAAAGCAATGGAGTATTGTCTTCAACAGCGTATCCAAGGATCTGAAAGAAAGCAAGAGATTGTTAGCTTCAACACCGTATCCAAGGTTATGAAAGAAAGCAACTAATTATTCGCTTCAACAGCGTATACAAGGTTATGAAAGAAAGCAACGGATTATTAGCTTCACCAGCGTACCCAAGGATCTGAAAGAAAGCAATGGAGTATTGGCTTCAACAGTGTATCCAAGGATCTGAAAGAAAGCAAGAGATTGTTAGCTTCAACACCGTATCCAAGGTTATGAAAGAAAGCAACTAATTATTCGCTTCAACAGCGTATACAAGGTTCTGAAAGAAAGCAACGGATTATTAGCTTCACCAGCGTACCCAAGGATCTGAAAGAAAGCAATGGAGTATTGGCTTCAACAGTGTATCCAAGGATCTGAAAGAAAGCAAGAGATTGTTAGCTTCAACACCGTATCCAAGGTTATGAAAGAAAGCAACTAATTATTCGCTTCAACAGCGTATACAAGGTTATGAAAGAAAGCAACGGATTATTGGCTTCACCAGCGTACCCAAGGATCTGAAAGAAAGCAATGGAGTATTGGCTTCAACAGTGTATCCAAGGATCTGAAAGAAAGCAAGAGATTGTTAGCTTCAACACCGTATCCAAGGTTATGAAAGAAAGCAACTAATTATTCGCTTCAACAGCGTATACAAGGTTCTGAAAGAAAGCAACGGATTATTAGCTTCACCAGCGTACCCAAGGATCTGAAAGAAAGCAATGGAGTATTGGCTTCAACAGTGTATCCAAGGATCTGAAAGAAAGCAAGAGATTGTTAGCTTCAACACCGTATCCAAGGTTATGAAAGAAAGCAACTAATTATTCGCTTCAACAGCGTATACAAGGTTCTGAAAGAAAGCAACGGATTATTAGCTTCACCAGCGTACCCAAGGATCTGAAAGAAAGCAATGGAGTATTGGCTTCAACAGTGTATCCAAGGATCTGAAAGAAAGCAAGAGATTGTTAGCTTCAACACCGTATCCAAGGTTATGAAAGAAAGCAACTAATTATTCGCTTCAACAGCGTATACAAGGTTCTGAAAGAAAGCAACGGATTATTAGCTTCACCAGCGTACCCAAGGATCTGAAAGAAAGCAATGGAGTATTGGCTTCAACAGTGTATCCAAGGATCTGAAAGAAAGCAAGAGATTGTTAGCTTCAACACCGTATCCAAGGTTATGAAAGAAAGCAACTAATTATTCGCTTCAACAGCGTATACAAGGTTATGAAAGAAAGCAACGGATTATTGGCTTCACCAGCGTACCCAAGGATCTGAAAGAAAGCAATGGAGTATTGGCTTCAACAGTGTATCCAAGGATCTGAAAGAAAGCAAGAGATTGTTAGCTTCAACACCGTATCCAAGGTTATGAAAGAAAGCAACGGATTATTGGCTTCACCAGCGTATCCAAGGATCTGAAAGAAAGCAATGGAGTATTGTCTTCAACAGCGTATCCAAGGATCTGAAAGAAAGCAAGAGATTGTTAGCTTCAACACCGTATCCAAGGTTATGAAAGAAAGCAACTAATTATTCGCTTCAACAGCGTATACAAGGTTCTGAAAGAAAGCAACGGATTATTAGCTTCACCAGCGTACCCAAGGATCTGAAAGAAAGCAATGGAGTATTGGCTTCAACAGTGTATCCAAGGATCTGAAAGAAAGCAAGAGATTGTTAGCTTCAACACCGTATCCAAGGTTATGAAAGAAAGCAACTAATTATT
This sequence comes from Macrothele yani, assembly GCA_039090855.1. NCBI lineage: Eukaryota > Metazoa > Arthropoda > Arachnida > Araneae > Macrothelidae > Macrothele > Macrothele yani. The sequence continues at coordinate 9,806,242 of CM077034.1, read as the reverse complement.
CGCTTCAACAGCGTATACAAGGATCTGAAAGAAAGCAACGGATTATTAGCTTCACCAGCGTACCCAAGGATCTGAAAGAAAGCAATGGAGTATTGGCTTCAACAGTGTATCCAAGGATCTGAAAGAAAGCAAGAGATTGTTAGCTTCAACACCGTATCCAAGGTTATGAAAGAAAGCAACTAATTATTCGCTTCAACAGCGTATACAAGGTTCTGAAAGAAAGCAACGGATTATTAGCTTCACCAGCGTACCCAAGGATCTGAAAGAAAGCAATGGAGTATTGGCTTCAACAGTGTATCCAAGGATCTGAAAGAAAGCAAGAGATTGTTAGCTTCAACACCGTATCCAAGGTTATGAAAGAAAGCAACTAATTATTCGCTTCAACAGCGTATACAAGGTTCTGAAAGAAAGCAACGGATTATTAGCTTCACCAGCGTACCCAAGGATCTGAAAGAAAGCAATGGAGTATTGGCTTCAACAGTGTATCCAAGGATCTGAAAGAAAGCAAGAGATTGTTAGCTTCAACACCGTATCCAAGGTTATGAAAGAAAGCAACTAATTATTCGCTTCAACAGCGTATACAAGGTTCTGAAAGAAAGCAACGGATTATTAGCTTCACCAGCGTACCCAAGGATCTGAAAGAAAGCAATGGAGTATTGGCTTCAACAGTGTATCCAAGGATCTGAAAGAAAGCAAGAGATTGTTAGCTTCAACACCGTATCCAAGGTTATGAAAGAAAGCAACTAATTATTCGCTTCAACAGCGTATACAAGGTTATGAAAGAAAGCAACGGATTATTGGCTTCACCAGCGTACCCAAGGATCTGAAAGAAAGCAATGGAGTATTGGCTTCAACAGTGTATCCAAGGATCTGAAAGAAAGCAAGAGATTGTTAGCTTCAACACCGTATCCAAGGTTATGAAAGAAAGCAACGGATTATTGGCTTCACCAGCGTACCCAAGGATCTGAAAGAAAGCAATGGAGTATTGGCTTCAACAGTGTACCCAAGGATCTGAAAGAAAGCAAGAGATTGTTAGCTTCAACACCGTATCCAAGGTTATGAAAGAAAGCAACGGATTATTGGCTTCACCAGCGTACCCAAGGATCTGAAAGAAAGCAATGGAGTATTGGCTTCAACAGTGTATCCAAGGATCTGAAAGAAAGCAAGAGATTGTTAGCTTCAACACCGTATCCAAGGTTATGAAAGAAAGCAACGGATTATTGGCTTCACCAGCGTATCCAAGGATCTGAAAGAAAGCAATGGAGTATTGTCTTCAACAGCGTATCCAAGGATCTGAAAGAAAGCAAGAGATTGTTAGCTTCAACACCGTATCCAAGGTTATGAAAGAAAGCAACTAATTATTCGCTTCAACAGCGTATACAAGGTTATGAAAGAAAGCAACGGATTATTGGCTTCACCAGCGTACCCAAGGATCTGAAAGAAAGCAATGGAGTATTGGCTTCAACAGTGTATCCAAGGATCTGAAAGAAAGCAAGAGATTGTTAGCTTCAACACCGTATCCAAGGTTATGAAAGAAAGCAACTAATTATTCGCTTCAACAGCGTATACAAGGTTCTGAAAGAAAGCAACGGATTATTAGCTTCACCAGCGTACCCAAGGATCTGAAAGAAAGCAATGGAGTATTGGCTTCAACAGTGTATCCAAGGATCTGAAAGAAAGCAAGAGATTGTTAGCTTCAACACCGTATCCAAGGTTATGAAAGAAAGCAACTAATTATTCGCTTCAACAGCGTATACAAGGTTCTGAAAGAAAGCAACGGATTATTAGCTTCACCAGCGTACCCAAGGATCTGAAAGAAAGCAATGGAGTATTGGCTTCAACAGTGTATCCAAGGATCTGAAAGAAAGCAAGAGATTGTTAGCTTCAACACCGTATCCAAGGTTATGAAAGAAAGCAACTAATTATTCGCTTCAACAGCGTATACAAGGTTCTGAAAGAAAGCAACGGATTATTAGCTTCACCAGCGTACCCAAGGATCTGAAAGAAAGCAATGGAGTATTGGCTTCAACAGTGTATCCAAGGATCTGAAAGAAAGCAAGAGATTGTTAGCTTCAACACCGTATCCAAGGTTATGAAAGAAAGCAACTAATTATTCGCTTCAACAGCGTATACAAGGTTCTGAAAGAAAGCAACGGATTATTAGCTTCACCAGCGTACCCAAGGATCTGAAAGAAAGCAATGGAGTATTGGCTTCAACAGTGTATCCAAGGATCTGAAAGAAAGCAAGAGATTGTTAGCTTCAACACCGTATCCAAGGTTATGAAAGAAAGCAACGGATTATTGGCTTCACCAGCGTATCCAAGGATCTGAAAGAAAGCAATGGAGTATTGGCTTCAACAGCGTATCCAAGGATCTGAAAGAAAGCAAGAGATTGTTAGCTTCAACACCGTATCCAAGGTTATGAAAGAAAGCAACTAATTATTCGCTTCAACAGCGTATACAAGGTTATGAAAGAAAGCAACGGATTATTGGCTTCACCAGCGTACCCAAGGATCTGAAAGAAAGCAATGGAGTATTGGCTTCAACAGTGTATCCAAGGATCTGAAAGAAAGCAAGAGATTGTTAGCTTCAACACCGTATCCAAGGTTATGAAAGAAAGCAACGGATTATTGGCTTCACCAGCGTACCCAAGGATCTGAAAGAAAGCAATGGAGTATTGGCTTCAACAGTGTATCCAAGGATCTGAAAGAAAGCAAGAGATTGTTAGCTTCAACACCGTATCCAAGGTTATGAAAGAAAGCAACGGATTATTGGCTTCACCAGCGTACCCAAGGATCTGAAAGAAAGCAATGGAGTATTGGCTTCAACAGTGTATCCAAGGATCTGAAAGAAAGCAAGAGATTGTTAGCTTCAACACCGTATCCAAGGTTATGAAAGAAAGCAACGGATTATTGGCTTCACCAGCGTATCCAAGGATCTGAAAGAAAGCAATGGAGTATTGTCTTCAACAGCGTATCCAAGGATCTGAAAGAAAGCAAGAGATTGTTAGCTTCAACACCGTATCCAAGGTTATGAAAGAAAGCAACTAATTATTCGCTTCAACAGCGTATACAAGGTTCTGAAAGAAAGCAACGGATTATTAGCTTCACCAGCGTACCCAAGGATCTGAAAGAAAGCAATGGAGTATTGGCTTCAACAGTGTATCCAAGGATCTGAAAGAAAGCAAGAGATTGTTAGCTTCAACACCGTATCCAAGGTTATGAAAGAAAGCAACTAATTATTCGCTTCAACAGCGTATACAAGGTTCTGAAAGAAAGCAACGGATTATTAGCTTCACCAGCGTACCCAAGGATCTGAAAGAAAGCAATGGAGTATTGGCTTCAACAGTGTATCCAAGGATCTGAAAGAAAGCAAGAGATTGTTAGCTTCAACACCGTATCCAAGGTTATGAAAGAAAGCAACTAATTATTCGCTTCAACAGCGTATACAAGGTTCTGAAAGAAAGCAACGGATTATTAGCTTCACCAGCGTACCCAAGGATCTGAAAGAAAGCAATGGAGTATTGGCTTCAACAGTGTATCCAAGGATCTGAAAGAAAGCAAGAGATTGTTAGCTTCAACACCGTATCCAAGGTTATGAAAGAAAGCAACGGATTATTGGCTTCACCAGCGTATCCAAGGATCTGAAAGAAAGCAATGGAGTATTGGCTTCAACAGTGTATCCAAGGATCTGAAAGAAAGCAAGAGATTGTTAGCTTCAACACCGTATCCAAGGTTATGAAAGAAAGCAACTAATTATTCGCTTCAACAGCGTATACAAGGTTCTGAAAGAAAGCAACGGATTATTGGCTTCACCAGCGTACCCAAGGATCTGAAAGAAAGCAATGGAGTATTGGCTTCAACAGTGTATCCAAGGATCTGAAAGAAAGCAAGAGATTGTTAGCTTCAACACCGTATCCAAGGTTATGAAAGAAAGCAACGGATTATTGGCTTCACCAGCGTACCCAAGGATCTGAAAGAAAGCAATGGAGTATTGGCTTCAACAGTGTATCCAAGGATCTGAAAGAAAGCAAGAGATTGTTAGCTTCAACACCGTATCCAAGGTTATGAAAGAAAGCAACGGATTATTGGCTTCACCAGCGTACCCAAGGATCTGAAAGAAAGCAATGGAGTATTGGCTTCAACAGTGTATCCAAGGATCTGAAAGAAAGCAAGAGATTGTTAGCTTCAACACCGTATCCAAGGTTATGAAAGAAAGCAACGGATTATTGGCTTCAACCAGCGTATCCAAGGATCTGAAAGAAAGCAAGAGATTGTTAGCTTCAACACCGTATCCAAGGTTATGAAAGAAAGCAACTAATTATTCGCTTCAACAGCGTATACAAGGTTATGAAAGAAAGCAACGGATTATTGGCTTCACCAGCGTACCCAAGGATCTGAAAGAAAGCAATGGAGTATTGGCTTCAACAGTGTATCCAAGGATCTGAAAGAAAGCAAGAGATTGTTAGCTTCAACACCGTATCCAAGGTTATGAAAGAAAGCAACTAATTATTCGCTTCAACAGCGTATACAAGGTTCTGAAAGAAAGCAACGGATTATTAGCTTCACCAGCGTACCCAAGGATCTGAAAGAAAGCAATGGAGTATTGGCTTCAACAGTGTATCCAAGGATCTGAAAGAAAGCAAGAGATTGTTAGCTTCAACACCGTATCCAAGGTTATGAAAGAAAGCAACTAATTATTCGCTTCAACAGCGTATACAAGGTTCTGAAAGAAAGCAACGGATTATTAGCTTCACCAGCGTACCCAAGGATCTGAAAGAAAGCAATGGAGTATTGGCTTCAACAGTGTATCCAAGGATCTGAAAGAAAGCAAGAGATTGTTAGCTTCAACACCGTATCCAAGGTTATGAAAGAAAGCAACTAATTATTCGCTTCAACAGCGTATACAAGGTTCTGAAAGAAAGCAACGGATTATTAGCTTCACCAGCGTACCCAAGGATCTGAAAGAAAGCAATGGAGTATTGGCTTCAACAGTGTATCCAAGGATCTGAAAGAAAGCAAGAGATTGTTAGCTTCAACACCGTATCCAAGGTTATGAAAGAAAGCAACTAATTATTCGCTTCAACAGCGTATACAAGGTTATGAAAGAAAGCAACGGATTATTGGCTTCACCAGCGTACCCAAGGATCTGAAAGAAAGCAATGGAGTATTGGCTTCAACAGTGTATCCAAGGATCTGAAAGAAAGCAAGAGATTGTTAGCTTCAACACCGTATCCAAGGTTATGAAAGAAAGCAACGGATTATTGGCTTCACCAGCGTATCCAAGGATCTGAAAGAAAGCAATGGAGTATTGGCTTCAACAGCGTATCCAAGGATCTGAAAGAAAGCAAGAGATTGTTAGCTTCAACACCGTATCCAAGGTTATGAAAGAAAGCAACTAATTATTCGCTTCAACAGCGTATACAAGGTTCTGAAAGAAAGCAATGGAGTATTGGCTTCAACAGTGTATCCAAGGATCTGAAAGAAAGCAAGAGATTGTTAGCTTCAACACCGTATCCAAGGTTATGAAAGAAAGCAACTAATTATTCGCTTCAACAGCGTATACAAGGTTCTGAAAGAAAGCAACGGATTATTAGCTTCACCAGCGTACCCAAGGATCTGAAAGAAAGCAATGGAGTATTGGCTTCAACAGTGTATCCAAGGATCTGAAAGAAAGCAAGAGATTGTTAGCTTCAACACCGTATCCAAGGTTATGAAAGAAAGCAACTAATTATTCGCTTCAACAGCGTATACAAGGTTCTGAAAGAAAGCAACGGATTATTAGCTTCACCAGCGTACCCAAGGATCTGAAAGAAAGCAATGGAGTATTGGCTTCAACAGTGTATCCAAGGATCTGAAAGAAAGCAAGAGATTGTTAGCTTCAACACCGTATCCAAGGTTATGAAAGAAAGCAACGGATTATTGGCTTCACCAGCGTATCCAAGGATCTGAAAGAAAGCAATGGAGTATTGGCTTCAACAGTGTATCCAAGGATCTGAAAGAAAGCAAGAGATTGTTAGCTTCAACACCGTATCCAAGGTTATGAAAGAAAGCAACGGATTATTGGCTTCACCAGCGTATCCAAGGATCTGAAAGAAAGCAATGGAGTATTGGCTTCAACAGTGTATCCAAGGATCTGAAAGAAAGCAAGAGATTGTTAGCTTCAACACCGTATCCAAGGTTATGAAAGAAAGCAACTAATTATTCGCTTCAACAGCGTATACAAGGTTATGAAAGAAAGCAACGGATTATTGGCTTCACCAGCGTACCCAAGGATCTGAAAGAAAGCAATGGAGTATTGGCTTCAACAGTGTATCCAAGGATCTGAAAGAAAGCAAGAGATTGTTAGCTTCAACACCGTATCCAAGGTTATGAAAGAAAGCAACTAATTATTCGCTTCAACAGCGTATACAAGGTTCTGAAAGAAAGCAACGGATTATTAGCTTCACCAGCGTACCCAAGGATCTGAAAGAAAGCAATGGAGTATTGGCTTCAACAGTGTATCCAAGGATCTGAAAGAAAGCAAGAGATTGTTAGCTTCAACACCGTATCCAAGGTTATGAAAGAAAGCAACTAATTATTCGCTTCAACAGCGTATACAAGGTTATGAAAGAAAGCAACGGATTATTAGCTTCACCAGCGTACCCAAGGATCTGAAAGAAAGCAATGGAGTATTGGCTTCAACAGTGTATCCAAGGATCTGAAAGAAAGCAAGAGATTGTTAGCTTCAACACCGTATCCAAGGTTATGAAAGAAAGCAACTAATTATTCGCTTCAACAGCGTATACAAGGTTCTGAAAGAAAGCAACGGATTATTAGCTTCACCAGCGTACCCAAGGATCTGAAAGAAAGCAATGGAGTATTGGCTTCAACAGTGTATCCAAGGATCTGAAAGAAAGCAAGAGATTGTTAGCTTCAACACCGTATCCAAGGTTATGAAAGAAAGCAACTAATTATTCGCTTCAACAGCGTATACAAGGTTCTGAAAGAAAGCAACGGATTATTAGCTTCACCAGCGTACCCAAGGATCTGAAAGAAAGCAATGGAGTATTGGCTTCAACAGTGTATCCAAGGATCTGAAAGAAAGCAAGAGATTGTTAGCTTCAACACCGTATCCAAGGTTATGAAAGAAAGCAACTAATTATTCGCTTCAACAGCGTATACAAGGTTCTGAAAGAAAGCAACGGATTATTAGCTTCACCAGCGTACCCAAGGATCTGAAAGAAAGCAATGGAGTATTGGCTTCAACAGTGTATCCAAGGATCTGAAAGAAAGCAAGAGATTGTTAGCTTCAACACCGTATCCAAGGTTATGAAAGAAAGCAACTAATTATTCGCTTCAACAGCGTATACAAGGTTCTGAAAGAAAGCAACGGATTATTAGCTTCACCAGCGTACCCAAGGATCTGAAAGAAAGCAATGGAGTATTGGCTTCAACAGTGTATCCAAGGATCTGAAAGAAAGCAAGAGATTGTTAGCTTCAACACCGTATCCAAGGTTATGAAAGAAAGCAACTAATTATTCGCTTCAACAGCGTATACAAGGTTCTGAAAGAAAGCAACGGATTATTAGCTTCACCAGCGTACCCAAGGATCTGAAAGAAAGCAATGGAGTATTGGCTTCAACAGTGTATCCAAGGATCTGAAAGAAAGCAAGAGATTGTTAGCTTCAACACCGTATCCAAGGTTATGAAAGAAAGCAACTAATTATTCGCTTCAACAGCGTATACAAGGTTCTGAAAGAAAGCAACGGATTATTAGCTTCACCAGCGTACCCAAGGATCTGAAAGAAAGCAATGGAGTATTGGCTTCAACAGTGTATCCAAGGATCTGAAAGAAAGCAATGGAGTATTGGCTTCAACAGCGTATCCAAGGATCTGAAAGAAAGCAATGGAGTATTGGCTTCAACAGTGTATCCAAGGTTATCTGAAAGAAAGCAAGAGATTGTTAGCTTCAACAGCCGTATCCAAGGTTATGAAAGAAAGCAACGGATTATTGGCTTCACCAGCGTACCCAAGGATCTGAAAGAAAGCAATGGAGTATTGGCTTCAACAGTGTATCCAAGGATCTGAAAGAAAGCAAGAGATTGTTAGCTTCAACACCGTATCCAAGGTTATGAAAGAAAGCAACTAATTATTCGCTTCAACAGCGTATACAAGGTTATGAAAGAAAGCAACGGATTATTGGCTTCACCAGCGTACCCAAGGATCTGAAAGAAAGCAATGGAGTATTGGCTTCAACAGTGTATCCAAGGATCTGAAAGAAAGCAATGGAGTATTGGCTTCAACAGTGTATCCAAGGATCTGAAAGAAAGCAAGAGATTGTTAGCTTCAACACCGTATCCAAGGTTATGAAAGAAAGCAACTAATTATTCGCTTCAACAGCGTATACAAGGTTCTGAAAGAAAGCAACGGATTATTAGCTTCACCAGCGTACCCAAGGATCTGAAAGAAAGCAATGGAGTATTGGCTTCAACAGTGTATCCAAGGATCTGAAAGAAAGCAAGAGATTGTTAGCTTCAACACCGTATCCAAGGTTATGAAAGAAAGCAACTAATTATTCGCTTCAACAGCGTATACAAGGTTCTGAAAGAAAGCAACGGATTATTAGCTTCACCAGCGTACCCAAGGATCTGAAAGAAAGCAATGGAGTATTGGCTTCAACAGTGTATCCAAGGATCTGAAAGAAAGCAAGAGATTGTTAGCTTCAACACCGTATCCAAGGTTATGAAAGAAAGCAACTAATTATTCGCTTCAACAGCGTATACAAGGTTCTGAAAGAAAGCAACGGATTATTAGCTTCACCAGCGTACCCAAGGATCTGAAAGAAAGCAATGGAGTATTGGCTTCAACAGTGTATCCAAGGATCTGAAAGAAAGCAAGAGATTGTTAGCTTCAACACCGTATCCAAGGTTATGAAAGAAAGCAACTAATTATTCGCTTCAACAGCGTATACAAGGTTCTGAAAGAAAGCAACGGATTATTAGCTTCACCAGCGTACCCAAGGATCTGAAAGAAAGCAATGGAGTATTGGCTTCAACAGTGTATCCAAGGATCTGAAAGAAAGCAAGAGATTGTTAGCTTCAACACCGTATCCAAGGTTATGAAAGAAAGCAACTAATTATTCGCTTCAACAGCGTATACAAGGTTATGAAAGAAAGCAACGGATTATTGGCTTCACCAGCGTACCCAAGGATCTGAAAGAAAGCAATGGAGTATTGGCTTCAACAGTGTATCCAAGGATCTGAAAGAAAGCAAGAGATTGTTAGCTTCAACACCGTATCCAAGGTTATGAAAGAAAGCAACTAATTATTCGCTTCAACAGCGTATACAAGGTTCTGAAAGAAAGCAACGGATTATTAGCTTCACCAGCGTACCCAAGGATCTGAAAGAAAGCAATGGAGTATTGGCTTCAACAGTGTATCCAAGGATCTGAAAGAAAGCAAGAGATTGTTAGCTTCAACACCGTATCCAAGGTTATGAAAGAAAGCAACTAATTATTCGCTTCAACAGCGTATACAAGGTTCTGAAAGAAAGCAACGGATTATTAGCTTCACCAGCGTACCCAAGGATCTGAAAGAAAGCAATGGAGTATTGGCTTCAACAGTGTATCCAAGGATCTGAAAGAAAGCAAGAGATTGTTAGCTTCAACACCGTATCCAAGGTTATGAAAGAAAGCAACTAATTATTCGCTTCAACAGCGTATACAAGGTTCTGAAAGAAAGCAACGGATTATTAGCTTCACCAGCGTACCCAAGGATCTGAAAGAAAGCAATGGAGTATTGGCTTCAACAGTGTATCCAAGGATCTGAAAGAAAGCAAGAGATTGTTAGCTTCAACACCGTATCCAAGGTTATGAAAGAAAGCAACTAATTATTCGCTTCAACAGCGTATACAAGGTTCTGAAAGAAAGCAACGGATTATTGGCTTCACCAGCGTACCCAAGGATCTGAAAGAAAGCAATGGAGTATTGGCTTCAACAGTGTATCCAAGGATCTGAAAGAAAGCAAGAGATTGTTAGCTTCAACACCGTATCCAAGGTTATGAAAGAAAGCAACTAATTATTCGCTTCAACAGCGTATACAAGGTTCTGAAAGAAAGCAACGGATTATTAGCTTCACCAGCGTACCCAAGGATCTGAAAGAAAGCAATGGAGTATTGGCTTCAACAGTGTATCCAAGGATCTGAAAGAAAGCAAGAGATTGTTAGCTTCAACACCGTATCCAAGGTTATGAAAGAAAGCAACTAATTATTCGCTTCAACAGCGTATACAAGGTTCTGAAAGAAAGCAACGGATTATTAGCTTCACCAGCGTACCCAAGGATCTGAAAGAAAGCAATGGAGTATTGGCTTCAACAGTGTATCCAAGGATCTGAAAGAAAGCAAGAGATTGTTAGCTTCAACACCGTATCCAAGGTTATGAAAGAAAGCAACTAATTATTCGCTTCAACAGCGTATACAAGGTTATGAAAGAAAGCAACGGATTATTGGCTTCACCAGCGTACCCAAGGATCTGAAAGAAAGCAATGGAGTATTGGCTTCAACAGTGTATCCAAGGATCTGAAAGAAAGCAAGAGATTGTTAGCTTCAACACCGTATCCAAGGTTATGAAAGAAAGCAACTAATTATTCGCTTCAACAGCGTATACAAGGTTCTGAAAGAAAGCAACGGATTATTAGCTTCACCAGCGTACCCAAGGATCTGAAAGAAAGCAATGGAGTATTGGCTTCAACAGCGTATCCAAGGATCTGAAAGAAAGCAATGGAGTATTGGCTTCAACAGTGTATCCAAGGATCTGAAAGAAAGCAAGAGATTGTTAGCTTCAACACCGTATCCAAGGTTATGAAAGAAAGCAACTAATTATTCGCTTCAACAGCGTATACAAGGTTATGAAAGAAAGCAACGGATTATTGGCTTCACCAGCGTACCCAAGGATCTGAAAGAAAGCAATGGAGTATTGGCTTCAACAGTGTATCCAAGGATCTGAAAGAAAGCAAGAGATTGTTAGCTTCAACACCGTATCCAAGGTTATGAAAGAAAGCAACTAATTATTCGCTTCAACAGCGTATACAAGGTTCTGAAAGAAAGCAACGGATTATTAGCTTCACCAGCGTACCCAAGGATCTGAAAGAAAGCAATGGAGTATTGGCTTCAACAGTGTATCCAAGGATCTGAAAGAAAGCAAGAGATTGTTAGCTTCAACACCGTATCCAAGGTTATGAAAGAAAGCAACTAATTATTCGCTTCAACAGCGTATACAAGGTTCTGAAAGAAAGCAACGGATTATTAGCTTCACCAGCGTACCCAAGGATCTGAAAGAAAGCAATGGAGTATTGGCTTCAACAGTGTATCCAAGGATCTGAAAGAAAGCAAGAGATTGTTAGCTTCAACACCGTATCCAAGGTTATGAAAGAAAGCAACTAATTATTCGCTTCAACAGCGTATACAAGGTTCTGAAAGAAAGCAACGGATTATTAGCTTCACCAGCGTACCCAAGGATCTGAAAGAAAGCAATGGAGTATTGGCTTCAACAGTGTATCCAAGGATCTGAAAGAAAGCAAGAGATTGTTAGCTTCAACACCGTATCCAAGGTTATGAAAGAAAGCAACTAATTATTCGCTTCAACAGCGTATACAAGGTTCTGAAAGAAAGCAACGGATTATTAGCTTCACCAGCGTACCCAAGGATCTGAAAGAAAGCAATGGAGTATTGGCTTCAACAGTGTATCCAAGGATCTGAAAGAAAGCAAGAGATTGTTAGCTTCAACACCGTATCCAAGGTTATGAAAGAAAGCAACTAATTATTCGCTTCAACAGCGTATACAAGGTTATGAAAGAAAGCAACGGATTATTGGCTTCACCAGCGTACCCAAGGATCTGAAAGAAAGCAATGGAGTATTGGCTTCAACAGTGTATCCAAGGATCTGAAAGAAAGCAAGAGATTGTTAGCTTCAACACCGTATCCAAGGTTATGAAAGAAAGCAACGGATTATTCGCTTCAACAGCGTATACAAGGATCTGAAAGAAAGCAACGGATTATTAGCTTCACCAGCGTACCCAAGGATCTGAAAGAAAGCAATGGAGTATTGGCTTCAACAGTGTATCCAAGGATCTGAAAGAAAGCAAGAGATTGTTAGCTTCAACACCGTATCCAAGGTTATGAAAGAAAGCAACTAATTATTCGCTTCAACAGCGTATACAAGGTTATGAAAGAAAGCAACGGATTATTGGCTTCACCAGCGTACCCAAGGATCTGAAAGAAAGCAATGGAGTATTGGCTTCAACAGTGTATCCAAGGATCTGAAAGAAAGCAAGAGATTGTTAGCTTCAACACCGTATCCAAGGTTATGAAAGAAAGCAACTAATTATTCGCTTCAACAGCGTATCCAAGGTTATGAAAGAAAGCAACGGATTATTGGCTTCACCAGCGTACCCAAGGATCTGAAAGAAAGCAAGAGATTGTTAGCTTCAACACCGTATCCAAGGTTATGAAAGAAAGCAACTAATTATTCGCTTCAACAGCGTATACAAGGTTATGAAAGAAAGCAACGGATTATTGGCTTCACCAGCGTACCCAAGGATCTGAAAGAAAGCAATGGAGTATTGGCTTCAACAGTGTATCCAAGGATCTGAAAGAAAGCAAGAGATTGTTAGCTTCAACACCGTATCCAAGGATATGAAAGAAAGCAACGGATTATTGGCTTCACCAGCGTATCCAAGGATCTGAAAGAAAGCAACGGATTATTAGCTTCACCAGCGTACCCAAGGATCTGAAAGAAAGCAATGGAGTATTGGCTTCAACAGTGTATCCAAGGATCTGAAAGAAAGCAAGAGATTGTTAGCTTCAACACCGTATCCAAGGTTATGAAAGAAAGCAACTAATTATTCGCTTCAACAGCGTATACAAGGTTATGAAAGAAAGCAACGGATTATTGGCTTCACCAGCGTACCCAAGGATCTGAAAGAAAGCAATGGAGTATTGGCTTCAACAGTGTATCCAAGGATCTGAAAGAAAGCAAGAGATTGTTAGCTTCAACACCGTATCCAAGGTTATGAAAGAAAGCAACTAATTATTCGCTTCAACAGCGTATACAAGGTTATGAAAGAAAGCAACGGATTATTGGCTTCACCAGCGTACCCAAGGATCTGAAAGAAAGCAATGGAGTATTGGCTTCAACAGTGTATCCAAGGATCTGAAAGAAAGCAAGAGATTGCTGGCTTCAACACCGTATCCAAGGTTATGAAAGAAAGCAACTAATTATTCGCTTCAACAGCGTATACAAGGTTATGAAAGAAAGCAACGGATTATTAGCTTCACCAGCGTGTCCAAGGATCTGAAAGAAAGCAATGGAGTATTGGCTTCAACAGTGTATCCAAGGATCTGAAAGAAAGCAAGAGATTGTTAGCTTCAACACCGTATCCAAGGTTATGAAAGAAAGCAACTAATTATTCGCTTCAACAGCGTATACAAGGTTATGAAAGAAAGCAACGGATTATTAGCTTCACCAGCGTACCCAAGGATCTGAAAGAAAGCAATGGAGTATTGGCTTCAACAGTGTATCCAAGGATCTGAAAGAAAGCAAGAGATTGTTAGCTTCAACACCGTATCCAAGGTTATGAAAGAAAGCAACGGATTATTGGCTTCACCAGCGTATCCAAGGATCTGAAAGAAAGCAATGGAGTATTGTCTTCAACAGCGTATCCAAGGATCTGAAAGAAAGCAAGAGATTGTTAGCTTCAACACCGTATCCAAGGTTATGAAAGAAAGCAACTAATTATTCGCTTCAACAGCGTATACAAGGTTATGAAAGAAAGCAACGGATTATTAGCTTCACCAGCGTACCCAAGGATCTGAAAGAAAGCAATGGAGTATTGGCTTCAACAGTGTATCCAAGGATCTGAAAGAAAGCAAGAGATTGTTAGCTTCAACACCGTATCCAAGGTTATGAAAGAAAGCAACTAATTATTCGCTTCAACAGCGTATACAAGGTTATGAAAGAAAGCAACGGATTATTAGCTTCACCAGCGTACCCAAGGATCTGAAAGAAAGCAATGGAGTATTGGCTTCAACAGTGTATCCAAGGATCTGAAAGAAAGCAAGTGATTGCTGGCTTCAACACCGTATCCAAGGTTATGAAAGAAAGCAACTAATTATTCGCTTCAACAGCGTATACAAGGTTATGAAAGAAAGCAACGGATTATTAGCTTCACCAGCGTACCCAAGGATCTGAAAGAAAGCAATGGAGTATTGGCTTCAACAGTGTATCCAAGGATCTGAAAGAAAGCAAGTGATTGCTGGCTTCAACACCGTATCCAAGGTTATGAAAGAAAGCAACTAATTATTCGCTTCAACAGCGTATACAAGGTTCTGAAAGAAAGCAACGGATTATTAGCTTCACCAGCGTACCCAAGGATCTGAAAGAAAGCAATGGAGTATTGGCTTCAACAGTGTATCCAAGGATCTGAAAGAAAGCAAGAGATTGTTAGCTTCAACACCGTATCCAAGGTTATGAAAGAAAGCAACTAATTTTTCGCTTCAACAGCGTATACAAGGTTCTGAAAGAAAGCAACGGATTATTGGCTTCACCAGCGTATCCAAGGATCTGAAAGAGAGCGACGGAGTATTGGCTTCAACAGCGTATCTAACGATCTGAATAAAAGCAGCGGGCTCTTGGCTTCAACAGCGTATCCAAGAACCGAGAATGTCTCGCAAATCTCGCACCCCAACCCTGGCGTCAGCTATACGCGTTGGAGAGTGACAGGAGCGTAGGCCTTCGTGAAGCCGTTTGGCCATTTCGCAAATCGTGGTCCATGTCCACCCGGATGCATGAACTGTTGGATATTTAGGAACAATGTTTGCCAGAAGGCAACACCAGTGGGTGCAGCTGGATTGGTGCAGTCAGACGGGTGTCAGCCCCTCATGGTTGGAAATATTCGTCGCCAGGTAATTGTGGAGCCACAACCTACCTCACAGGGCATTCTACGATGACGATGAGTATTCCCGTCACGACTGGGACGAAAACCCGGACATTGGTTTAGCGATGTCTACGTTCCCAGTTGCTTTTGCATATACAGCCATGACAGTAGGACATAATCGAGCAATTCTGGAATGGGGTCATGGTGAAGCTGCATAGCTCTGTGTCTTGCCCAGAGATGAGTCCTGATCCTGCCTCCATGCCGGCGATCGTCCATTCCGCTACTTGGCCACAGAAAGGATCCAACAGTTGTTCGCGAGCTGCTCTCCAACCATGCACACTCGCATGTGGTGCCATTAGTTACGATAGCCGGTAATTTCTGATACCGCCGGGTGGTACGTGGGTGAAGTTTTGCAGCCCATGTTGTTCCATTTCTGGAGGAGGCCGTCTTCCAAAAATATAACGCTCCACCACACATATCCCGAGTGTGTCCACGAGTGGTCAATAAGCTATCATGGCCAGTGAGACCTACAGAGCTGTCAACCATCGAGCATTTACACAGTCGTATCAGAATAATATCACCACCCCAGGAACCACAGTGTAACCGCCCATGCGCGTCATAGAGTGCACGTGACAAGGTCGAACACACGGAGATATAAGCGGCCAGCCAGGAAAGATGATCCATAAGTCCATTTGGGGGGGGGGGTTAACGACCACCGTGAGCAACTCAGTGGGTTATAAGCAGTCGCCCGTCCCTAATTTAGAGTCGCTGGCTCCAGGGAAGGGAGAGAGCCAGTGCCGTAAGACAAACACAACATCCATGTCTCACCAGGATTCAAACCCGGACCCATCTCGGACGAATTATCAGGGGCACCCGTCTTAGGCCACTGCACCAGCAGGGTGGCATAAGTCCATCAAGTGAACACAATGGACAGAGACAGTAATTTGACGGACGTTCGAGAAAGGGATGGTCATCGGCTACAACGCCAAGGGTGGAAGTAAAACAGAAACAGCTGGCTCACGAGGTGCTGTAGTAAGGGTGCACCAAGAATGGACCAATGGCACACCGAGTACCTCCTGACGTCACAACTGTGGAGCCCCAAAGGCCATTGATCACAGAGGCGATAGTCGCCCCCGTCGACTCATAACAGTGCAGCAATGGACCACGCAGATGAACTCTGGGTCACCCAGGTACGTGTCACCATAACAGCAGAGCGAACGCCGTTGCGCATGGGTCTCCGGAGTCGACGCTGGGTCAAGGCGGCCATGTTAACTCAGGTCCATAGGCAACGACGCCCGCAGTTCGCATGGGAGTCCTGTCAGTGGACAGTGGAAGAATGGGAAAAGGTTTCCTTTTCCGACGAACCGAGGTTTCTACTTCACAGAAGTGACGAGCGGTGGTGGAAACAGTGTCAGGCATGCGGGAACCAACACTCAGACAGGCTTGTCGGTCAAGTGCATACCGGAGGTGGCAGTGCGCATGCCCGAGGGATGTTTTCCTGGTATGGCCTGGGACCGCTGGTACCACTGGATGGGCCTATAATTCTCATTTTTTTCCCAACATAACGATTTTTTAATGTCTTTCCGGGACTTTTGTTTGAAGTGGTTTAGTGCATGTTAAAACGAAAGATTCGTATATGCTCCAGCTTTGCTCGTCTGACTGTCTGTTTGTTCGTCCGTTCGCACGATAACTCGCGTAAAGACATGGGACCACTGGTACCACTGGATGGGTCCCTGAACGCCAATGGCCACGTTCCCATCTTCGCTGACCACACGCATCCCTTTATGTTGGACGTTTTACCCTGGTGGTGATGGTGTCTACCAACAGGACAATGCCACGTCGCTAAGGCGGTGCGTAGCCGCCCCGGTGGCGCAGTGGTGTAAAGCGCTGACATCTGATCATTCGTCCGTAAGGGGTCCGGGTTCGAATCCCGGTGAGGCATGGATGTTGTGTTTGTCTTACGGCACTGGCTCTCTCCCTTCCCTGGAACCAGTGACCCTAAATTAGGGACGGGCGACTGCTTATAGCCCATTGAGTTGCTCACGGTGGTCGTTAAACCTCCAATCAATCAATGAATGGATGTTGTGTTTGTCTTACGGCACTGGCTCTCTCCCTTCCCTGGAACCAGTGACTCTAAATTAGGGACGGGCGACTGCTTATAGCCCATTGAGTTGCTCACGGTGGTCGTTAAACCTCCAATCAATCAATGAATGGATGTTGTGTTTGTCTTACGGCACTGGCTCTCTCCCTTCCCTGGAACCAGTGACCCTAAATTAGGGACGGGCGACTGCTTATAGCCCATTGAGTTGCTCACGGTGGTCGTTAAACCTCCAATCAATCAATGAATGGATGTTGTGTTTGTCTTACGGCACTGGCTCTCTCCCTTCCCTGGAACCAGTGACCCTAAATTAGGGACGGGCGACTGCTTATAGCCCATTGAGTTGCTCACGGTGGTCGTTGAACCTCCAATCAATCAATGAATGGATGTTGTGTTTGTCTTACGGCACTGGCTCTCTCCCTTCCCTGGAACCAGTGACCCTAAATTAGGGACGGGCGACTGCTTATAGCCCATTGAGTTGCTCACGGTGGTCGTTAAACCTCCAATCAATCAATGAATGGATGTTGTGTTTGTCTTACGGCACTGGCTCTCTCCCTTCCCTGGAACCAGTGACCCTAAATTAGGGACGGGCGACTGCTTATAGCCCATTGAGTTGCTCACGGTGGTCGTTAAACCTCCCATAAAAAAAAAATCCCGGTGAGGCATGGATGTTGTGTTTGTCTTACGGCACTGGCTCTCTCCCTTCCCTGGAACCAGTGACCCTAAATTAGGGACGGGCGACTGCTTATAGCCCATTGAGTTGCTCACGGTGGTCGTTAAACCTCCAATCAATCAATGAATGGATGTTGTGTTTGTCTTACGGCACTGGCTCTCTCCCTTCCCTGGAACCAGTGACCCTAAATTAGGGACGGGCGACTGCTTATAGCCCATTGAGTTGCTCACGGTGGTCGTTAAACCTCCAATCAATCAATGAATGGATGTTGTGTTTGTCTTACGGCACTGGCTCTCTCCCTTCCCTGGAACCAGTGACCCTAAATTAGGGACGGGCGACTGCTTATAGCCCATTGAGTTGCTCACGGTGGTCGTTAAACCTCCAATCAATCAATGAATGGATGTTGTGTTTGTCTTACGGCACTGGCTCTCTCCCTTCCCTGGAACCAGTGACCCTAAATTAGGGACGGGCGACTGCTTATAGCCCATTGAGTTGCTCACGGTGGTCGTTAAACCTCCAATCAATCAATGAATGGATGTTGTGTTTGTCTTACGGCACTGGCTCTCTCCCTTCCCTGGAACCAGTGACCCTAAATTAGGGACGGGCGACTGCTTATAGCCCGTTGAGTTGCTCACGGTGGTCGTTAAACCTCCAATCAATCAATGAATGGATGTTGTGTTTGTCTTACGGCACTGGCTCTCTCCCTTCCCTGGAACCAGTGACCCTAAATTAGGGACGGGCGACTGCTTATAGCCCATTGAGTTGCTCACGGTGGTCGTTAAACCTCCAATCAATCAATGAATGGATGTTGTGTTTGTCTTACGGCACTGGCTCTCTCCCTTCCCTGGAACCAGTGACCCTAAATTAGGGACGGGCGACTGCTTATAGCCCATTGAGTTGCTCACGGTGGTCGTTAAACCTCCAATCAATCAATGAATGGATGTTGTGTTTGTCTTACGGCACTGGCTCTCTCCTTTCCCTGGAACCAGTGACCCTAAATTAGGGACGGGCGACTACTTATAGCCCATTGAGTTGCTCACGGTGGTCGTTAAACCTCCAATCAATCAATGAATGGATGTTGTGTTTGTCTTACGGCACTGGCTCTCTCCCTTCCCTGGAACCAGTGACCCTAAATTAGGGACGGGCGACTGCTTATAGCCCATTGAGTTGCTCACGGTGGTCGTTAAACCTCCAATCAATCAATGAATGGATGTTGTGTTTGTCTTACAGCACTGGCTCTCTCCCTTCCCTGAAACCAGTGACCCTAAATTAGGGACGGGCGACTACTTACAGCCCATTGAGTTGCTCACGGTGGTCGTTAAACCTTTAATAGCCGCCCCGGTGGCGCAGTGGTCTAAGCGATGGCCTCTGATCATTCGTCCGTAAGGGGTCTGGGTTCGAATCCCGATGAGGCATGGGTGTTGTGTTTGTCTTACGGCACTGGCTCTCTCCCTTCCCTGGAACCAGTGACCCTAAATTAGGGACGGGCGACTGCTTATAGCCCATTGAGTTGCTCACGGTGGTCGTTAAACCTCCAATCAATCAATGAATGGATGTTGTGTTTGTCTTACGGCACTGGCTCTCTCCCTTCCCTGGAACCAGTGACCCTAAATTAGGGACGGGCGACTGCTTATAGCCCTTTGAGTTGCTCACGGTGGTCGTTAAACCTCCAATCAATCAATGAATGGATGTTGTGTTTGTCTTACAGACTGGCTCTCTCCCTTCCCTGGAACCAGTGACCCTAAATTAGGGACGGGCGACTGCTTATAGCCCATTGAGTTGCTCACGGTGGTCGTTAAACCTCCAATCAATCAATGAATGGATGTTGTGTTTGTCTTACAGCACTGGCTCTCTCCCTTCCCTGGAACCAGTGACCCTAAATTAGGGACGGGCGACTGCTTATAGCCCATTGAGTTGCTCACGGTGGTCGTTAAACCTCCAATCAATCAATGAATGGATGTTGTGTTTGTCTTACAGCACTGGCTCTCTCCCTTCCCTGGAACCAGTGACCCTAAATTAGGGACGGGCGACTACTTACAGCCCATTGAGTTGCTCACGGTGGTCGTTAAACCTTTAATAGCCGCCCCGGTGGCGCAGTGGTCTAAGCGATGGCCTCTGATCATTCGTCCGTAAGGGGTCTGGGTTCGAATCCCGATGAGGCATGGGTGTTGTGTTTGTCTTACGGCACTGGCTCTCTCCCTTCCCTGGAACCAGTGACCCTAAATTAGGGACGGGCGACTGCTTATAGCCCATTGAGTTGCTCACGGTGGTCGTTGAACCTCCAATCAATCAATGAATGGATGTTGTGTTTGTCTTACGGCACTGGCTCTCTCCCTTTCCTGGAACCAGTGACCCTAAATTAGGGACGGGCGACTACTTACAGCCCATTGAGTTGCTCACGGTGGTCGTTAAACCTTCAATAGCCGCCCCGGTGGCGCAGTGGTCTAAGCGATGGCCTCTGATCTTTCGTCCGTAAGGGGTCCGGGTTCGAATCCCGGTGAGGCATGGATGTTGTGTTTGTCTTACGGCACTGGCTCTCTCCCTTCCCTGGAACCAGTGACCCTAAATTAGGGACGGGCGACTGCTTATAGCCCATTGAGTTGCTCACGGTGGTCGTTAAATTTCCAATAGAAAAAAAAAAAAGGCGGTGCGTGACTGGTTCCAGGAACACGACAGCGATGTCTCCATTCTCCCTTGGTTGGCGAAATCGCCCGATCTCAATCCCATAGAGCACCTGTGGGACTACTTGGATAGGCAGGTTCAACGCGCCGACCTACAACCACGTCATCTCCTGCACCTCCGTGATCTGCTGCAGTCCGAATCGTCACGTGTGCCTCGGGAAACCTTCCAGGGCCTCATTGTGTCCGTCCCACGCTGTCTCGCCGCTGTCATCCGGGCAAAGGGTGGTTATTTCCATTATTTGGTAGATGGTCCTATTATTCTGATACGACGGTAGACGACTTATTTGGACGACTCTTTAAAGCTGCCCCGAAACTATGCTGGATTATAGGGCCAGAGAAATGGTGCATGGTCGCAGATATCCCAGGATATCATTCGAGGGAGGATTTATCACTCTATGCCCCACCTAGTCTCTGATTGCATTGCCCACCAATATGTTCACGCAACGTACTGATTGCTTTAATGTGATCTTGTATGGTAGCCTGTTAAACTGATGCAGTGCCTTGGAAATCAAATTAGGTATTAGACTGAAGAGCAATTGAATTAGAGACAGCTGGCGTTATGCAAATGCGGCGCTGTGGGCGGCCCTGTAAACGGAAAAGACATAACGTATACAGCGATCCGACAATATAAGGAGTGATGCGACGGGAATCAGTAAGAGTAGGACGCAGTATGGGTAAGACGAAGGATCTAAGCGCATTTGATCGTGGGTTAATTGTCGGGGCCTGACGAATGGGTCACTCCATCTCGGAAGTCGTGCAAGCACTAGGAGTTTCACTAGCCACTGTGTCACGGGTGCATCGTGAGTACATCGAATCCGGTAAAACCATCCCTGCAAGGGCCAACTGCCGTGGACAACAGCGTGTGGATGAGCGAGGTCATCGTCGGCTAGCTCGCACTGTAACAGCGGATAGACGGGCCACAGTGCAAGAAATCACTCGGCAATTTAACGCTGGTGCACAAAAACGTGTAAGCAGCCACACCATCCAGAACCATCTCCTCGCTATGGGGTACAGAAGCCACCGTCCCACGAGGGTACCGCTGCTGACCGCACATCACAGGGTGCAAAGATTATCGTGGGCGCGGGAACATCGCCACTGGACCCTAGACATGTGGGAAAATGTTGCCTGGAGTGATGTGTCGAGATTCACGTTGGTGCATGCGGATTGCAGGATACGAGTACGGCGCAAACCACATGAAGCGATGGATCCTTCTTGCCAGCAGGGTACTCTTCAAGCTGGTGGGGGTGGCATTCTCGTCTGGGGACTGTTTACGTGGACTGAAATGGGACCCCCTGGTACGTGTGACATCGTCCCTCACAGGTCGACGTTACCGGGATAGCCTGGAGGACCATTTTCTCCTGTTTGTGAGTCTTCAACATCCCACTCGGGACCTCATCCTGCAACAAGACAATGCAGCTCCCGAATTGTATCCGAATGGTTGGATGAACACTCCACCGACGTGATCTCGCTTCCTTGGCCAGCTAGGTCACCTGATCGAGAACATCTGGGATGCCATCGAGAGAGATGAACCCCCGTCCTTCAAATCTTCGTGAACTGTGGTAGCTTGTTCAGGGGTCGTGGATCCGTATGGCTTCCGGTGTCTTGTCGAGTCCATGCCGAGACGAATCGCCGCCGTCATCAGGGCGAAAGGTGGTGCTACACGTTACTAGACAGGTATCTCTAATTCAATTGCCCTTCAGTGTATTGACTATTGCCAAAACCTAAGGAGCAAAGTAATCAAGTATTGTTATTTATCTATTACATTCTTATTAAATTTTGTCTTCTAAATGAATTCCTAGCTAGCCGCCTAAAACCTTGATTTCTGTAAATCCTAATTCTTTTGCGATTTCTAAAGTCTTTTCACGAATTAAAGTCCTTGATAAAGAAATGTTGTTGTTTCCTTTCATTCATAGGTAAGGCTGTCCGCTGGAGATGAGTTCGGGCTCAATTTTAACAGCCCGGGTCCAAAGGCCTACAGCCCGGTCTCGGCCCGCTTTCTTTGATTACATGTGTTTGTTGAGCCCGGGCCCTGATTCTTGGCAAATTTTGCTTATCAAGGATTGCATTTATGTATTATATACTGTCCAAAGATATGACCCAAGCAAAGATTAGTTTAAAAATCATTAGTTTAAAAAGTTCAGTTCAGTTAATCCATTTCACAATATTAATATGTTTTTAGAAATACTACGCATAAAGCCAAATATTCTAAAAATGCGGATTTGAAAATAAATAAATAATCGACGTGCCCTTCGACCGTATCAGGGGAATTACTTATTTTGGTAAAAGCTGAAGAAAACAAAAACGTTTTAAAAAAAATTCCATTCATTATTTCTTTTTGCTTTCCAAATTTACTTTTATTTTCTTCTTGATTGGAGGTTTAACGACCACCGTGAGCAACTCAATGGGCTATAAGCAGTCGCCCGTCCCTAATTGAGGGTCACTGGTTCCAGGGAAGGGAGAGAGTGAGTGCCGTATGACAAACACAACATCCATGCCTCACCGGGATTCGAACCCGGACCCCTTCGGACGAATGATCATAGGCCTTAGACCACTGCGCCACCGGGGCGACACTTTTATTTTGAATAAATTGCATTATACACTAACTTACGAACAAGTAATTGCACACCCCTGCAATCGACGACATCTGCGGTCCTGATACACGTCACGGCCGCCGCCGTTAAATATCGTGTGGGGAAACAACAACGCAACCAGTCGCATGCAAGATGCCACGCAGTTCGGAGCTCTCTGATTTCGAGAAAGGTGTAATCGTCGGGTATCACACAAATGGCCGATGACATATCCAGCGAGTTGAAGTACCCAAAATCGACAGTGGCCTACGTGATTGGCAAGTGGGAGACTAGAGGTGATTGTCGGAATGTGCCCCGACCCGACAGACCCACAAAACTGGGAGTTAGAGACCGACGGGTGCTGGCCAGAGAAATTCGGAAGAACCGCACCAAATCGAAGGGTCACATCTGCAAGGAGTTTCAACAGGCATCCGGGAGTGTTCTTTCGATGAATACCATCCGTAAGGAAGCCCATCTGCTCGGTTATCATGGACCCACAAGCCTTTGATCACCAAGTCCAATAGCGCTGCTCGGCTAACGTGGTGCAAATAACGTCGACACTGGACCTTTGAACAGTGGAAACAGGTTCTCTGGAGCGACGAATCAAGGTTCACCCTCTACCGTTCGGATGGCAGGGTCTGGGTTTGGCGTCTGCCTGGAGAACGCCTCCTGCCGGAATGTATTGTGCCAACTGTGAAGTTCGGCGGCGGTGGAATTATGCTATGGGGGTGTTTCTCCTGGTATGGCACGGGACCCTAAGTCGCAATTCCTGGTAGACTCAACGCCGAGACCTACTGCACCATTTTGGATGACCATACGCTTCCTACGTTGTGGCAGTTTTATGGGGTGGACCCATGTTACTTTCAGGATGACAATGCCTCCTGTCATGTTGCGAGGTCCACCATGGCTTGGTATGGTGACAATGGGGTTAATCGAATGGACTGAGCCCGGACCTTAACCCTATCGAGCACCTCTGGGACGAGTTGGAGCGTCGACTTAAGAGGTGCCCCCACCGTCCGAAATCGGTGAAGGAACTGACCTGTCTTCTCCAAGCCGAGTGGAAGAAAATACCGCTAGCCGTCGTACAACGCCTGGTTGAGAGTATGCGCAGCTGTAATCGCCGCTCGTGGAGGCTCCACCAACTATTGAAGGTGAATAAACTTCGTTTTCTTTTGCTATCACAAGTGTCCAATTACTTGTTGGGAGATAGTGTGGAACGTGCAACGCCTTACAGACAGTTGCAAGTGTTTGAAATTTTGACTCTAGAAAACTAATCTTCGCAATATAATTTACACATATGCTAATTGGTAAGGGTAGTGTAGAGTGAATTAGGAGAATATAAAAAAAAGCATGTAGGGAAATTTCCAAAATTAAAAAAAAAAGGACGTACATGCTTTCCAGACCAGATTATTCTGCATTTTGTAACATTAACAAAGCTTTGCGCTTAATAGTATAATAATCACAATATTATCATATGTGTGCGCAGTTTCCAGATAAAGTTCATCAAGAAAAAAGAGAGAGAGAGAGAATTGTATCTAATGCCTCAGCGCTTCAACTTGAACTTCTGTTCTCTAAAACTCGACCTGCTGCACTAAAATCCAGCCGCCCCGGTGGCGCAGTGGTCTAAGCGATGGCCTCTGATCACTCGTCCGAAAGGGGTCCGCGTTCGAATCCCGGTTAGGCATGGATGTTGTGTTTGTCTTACGGCACTGGCTCTCTCCCTTCCCTGGAACCAGTGACTCTAAATTAGGGACGGGCGACTGCTTATAGCCCATTGAGTTGCTCACGGTGGTCGTTAAACCTCCAATCAATCAATGAATGGATGTTGTGTTTGTCTTACGGCACTGGCTCTCTCCCTTCCCTGGAACCAGTGACCTTAAATTAGGGACGGGCGACTGCTTATAGCCCATTGAGTTGCTCACGGTGGTCGTTAAACCTCCAATCAATCAATGAATGGATGTTGTGTTTGTCTTACGGCACTGGCTCTCTCCCTTCCCTGGAATCAGTGACCCTAAATTAGGGACGGGCGACTGCTTATAGCCCATTGAGTTGCTCACGGTGGTCGTTAAACCTTCAATCAATCAATGAATGGATGTTGTGTTTGTCTTACGGCACTGGCTCTCTCCCTTCCCTGGAATCAGTGACCCTAAATTAGGGACGGGCGACTGCTTATAGCCCATTGAGTTGCTCACGGTGGTCGTTAAACCTTCAATCAATCAATGAATGGATGTTGTGTTTGTCTTACGGCACTGGCTCTCTCCCTTCCCTGGAATCAGTGACCCTAAATTAGGGACGGGCGACTGCTTATAGCCCATTGAGTTGCTCACGGTGGTCGTTAAACCTCCAATCAATCAATGAATGGATGTTGTGTTTGTCTTACGGCACTGGCTCTCTCCCTTCCCTGGAACCAGTGACCCTAAATTAGGGACGGGCGACTGCTTATAGCCCATTGAGTTGCTCACGGTGGTCGTTAAACCTCCAATCAATCAATGAATGGATGTTGTGTTTGTCTTACGGCACTGGCTCTCTCCCTTCCCTGGAACCAGTGACTCTAAATTAGGGACGGGCGACTGCTTATAGCCCATTGAGTTGCTCACGGTGGTCGTTAAACCTCCAATCAATCAATGAATGGATGTTGTGTTTGTCTTACGGCACTGGCTCTCTCCCTTCCCTGGAACCAGTGACCCTAAATTAGGGACGGGCGACTGCTTATAGCCCATTGAGTTGCTCACGGTGGTCGTTAAACCTCCAATCAATCAATGAATGGATGTTGTGTTTGTCTTACGGCACTGGCTCTCTCCCTTCCCTGGAACCAGTGACCCTAAATTAGGGACGGGCGACTGCTTGTAGCCCATTGAGTTGCTCACGGTGGTCGTTAAACCTCCAATCAATCAATGAATGGATGTTGTGTTTGTCTTACGGCACTGGCTCTCTCCCTTCCCTGGAACCAGTGACCCTAAATTAGGGACGGGCGACTGCTTATAGCCCATTGAGTTGCTCACGGTGGTCGTTAAACCTCCAATCAATCAATGAATGGATGTTGTGTTTGTCTTACGGCACTGGCTCTCTCCCTTCCCTGGAACCAGTGACCCTAAGTTAGGGACGGGCGACTGCTTATAGCCCATTGAGTTGCTCACGGTGGTTGTTAAACCTCCAATCAGATAATGTAAATGGACGATGTCATCACTCTTTCCACGTTATTTTCTCTTTCCACGTTGTCCATTTACATCACTCTTTCCACGTTGTCCATTTACATTATCTCCACGTATTTGATATATATTAACCATTTCTATCGCCCTTTGAATTTATCAGCTACAATTAAATAGCTGTTGCGTTAAATGCCACCAGATGACGACATCTCAGTTGCTGAGACCATCAATACGTATTCGTGTAGTCAGATGCTGACTGATAAACCACGCATGGCGCTGAGAATTGTTGGCGCCGTAGCGTAAATTCGAACGCACTCGACTAGTTATCGAGAGTTCTGGGGTTCGATCCCAGCAGTGCCGGAATACAATTTTTCAGTCGCTATGCGTTGTTTAAAAAATAACGTGGAAAGAGTGATGACATCGTCCATTTGCATTATCTCCACGTATTTGATATATATTAAATAGGTAATAATTGGCGACACTTGAATATGGCCTATTTCGAATGAAAAATTCGCTCTGAGCGAAATACAAACTACGCAGCATTGTAACCCACGAATCAACACATATCATATCCCAAAATGACCCGATTTGGTCCAGCAGAAAAAAAAACCATATGATCGAAAAAGTGTTTCGCCAAATACTTTTATTCGCTACTGTAAATCAATTTACTTACCCAACAAGCGTGCTGGTGGTCTACACTTGTAACTACACGTCCTCCCAAAAGTGGTTCCTTCAGGACAAACAGCATCAGCATGAGTCAGAACCGGAAGTCCACACTCTATGGGTTTGCAGTTTGGATCTGATCCACTCCATTCTCCCCCCATGCACACCACGGGCTGCAAACCATCGGGTCGAGAGTGTCCAGGATCGCAGACCACAGAGCAAGTATCTCCTTCCTGGCGTCCTGTGCACGTTAAATGAGCATGCTTCGCAAGAAGAGGAAGACATGGAGGGAGGTGGCAGAAACTATCACACTTCTGTAATCCTGGATGGTAAAGTTTTCCTATAGGACAATCCTCCAGACTCATGGGATTTATTGCATCAGAAGACCTCAGACGTATTGCGGAAACGGCTATCTCGGCTGAAGTAAAACTGAGATTAACAGATGAAGTTCGTCTCAAAGGAACACTAAGGTCCCAAATGATGGGAACTTCCTGTGGGTTTTGAGAACATGTAACACCGACATTCTGCTCGTGATGGACCAAACCCTCGGCGTCTAACAGTCGAAGTGTAGCTGGTGACGACCATCCTCCAAGAGCAGTCAAGACACCATCAGACGCCCAGTAGAAAAGTACTGAAGTCGCTACAACTGGTTGTGGAAATCCAGCCTTCAGCCATACTTCCGTTTCATAATCGCATGAATACCATGATGTTGATATATTTAGTTCACCTTTGCAATCCTGAAAAAGAAATGGAATTCAGTTTTAATTAATAACAAGGAACGGTACACCAATTACACTTAAATTAGCACTATTGATCCGAATTTGTTGGCGTAGAATATACACTGGCGGAAAGTGAAAAAAAGAACACCAAGAAGGAGACGTCTGATACCAACGAAATTTATACATAACGGAATACAGAGGATAACGTGATCAAAACATTAATGGCAAAATACAGCTGTATTTGCTGGTAAACTGAAAAATAACATTTCCATGTAACATGGTTAGTACGAGGTTGAACCGCCATGAACTGCGTCACACTGTGCAGATCTGGCATGGAGTCTGTCGTACAGATGTTGGATGTAAGTTTGGGGTATTGAGTTCCAAGCATCCTCAACCTGGACGCCTCAATCGGGGATGGTCGTGGCTGGCTGTGGAGACCGGATAAGTCGTTGTCCCATAAAATCCCACACGTGCTCAATGGGGGACAAATCCGGTGGCCATGGAAGTTGTCTCACACCATGAAGTGCATGTTGCGTTGCACGTGCCGTGTGTGGGTGTGCGTTATCTTGCTGGAAAACACCACGATGGACCGACCTTACAAATGGCACAACAACGGGCTGAAGGATCTTGTTGATGTAGGACGTGCTGTTTAACGTACCCGGTACAAACACTAGTTGTGTACGTGAGTGATAGCTGATCGCTCCCCACACCAGGAGACCAGGTGTAAGCCCTGTGTGCCGCTGGCAGATGCAAGAAGGGTGGAGACGCTCCCCTGTGTATCTGCGAGCACGCATACGTCCATCGGAGGCTCCCAAGCAGAATCTGATTTCATCGCTGAACACGACAAATCGACATTGTGTTCTCCAGTGCAGACGTTGGCGACACCACTGCAGCTGTTCCTGACGGTGGGCTGGAGTCATAGGTACACATGCCAGAGGCACACGTGCACGTAGTCCTGCATCCAGTAGAACGGTTGCGGATTTTTCGCACAGTCACCTCAGGTGCAACGGCAGCTCGGATTTGCGTCGCAGTGGACGTTCTGCTTGACAACGCCGCTCTTCTTATGCGTCGATCGGTCCGCTCATCAGTCCGTCTGTCACTCCCGGCTCCACGTCTTCTCGTGTGAGAATGTTCCTCGGACCATCTACGCCACCATCGTACCACCACCGATACTTCCCGTACAATTTGCTCCGCAATACGACGACACGACCACCCGGCCTCGCGGAGTCCGACTAGACGACCTCGCTCAAAGTCCGATAACTGCTGAAATCGAACACGTCTTCCATGTCCAGGCATTGCAGCTTCTTCAGGGTCTTCGCACGTGTCCGTACGCCGACGACCGATTATATTCACTTCGCCGTACTCCTTAAATACCACCGACGATCATTTGCATATTATGCCGTGCTGTGGCGTAAGCGCTCACCAGTTGGTCCCGAAATTAACATCACACCTACGTAAGCTCGACTCCATTAACATATGTAAATTTCGTGATCGTCCGCCAATTCCTTCTTGGTGTTCTTTTTTCACTTTCCGCCAGTGTAAATCAAAGTTTCCAAGCTTTCGCACATCAGTCATATGGCTTTTTCAAGGAAAGAAGAAAGTAAACAGTCACTAGTAATCCATCAGGTCAGTTAGCTGCCTACTTTCCTTGAAAAAGCCGTGTGTTTTTTGTGCGATAGCTCGGAAACTTTTATTTATATTCTACGCCAAGAAATTCGTATCACTAGTACTACAGTATAAGTGCAAACAAAAAGTTATGCTTGCTCAAATTACAGAAGAAATCGGTTCGCTATATGCTAAACACAGATTACATGTCTCATTCAAAACCATTATTTCTAAAACTAAATATTCTAAAAATTCCTGAAATTTTTACCTTGAAACTAGGTATCATGTTTTTTTTAAATAATGCATCTTAATCTGCCTATTTTTCCATCTGACATCAAACATCTGGATTATTCTATCTTCACCAGATCTGTTGCTAACAACAAATTATGTGAATGTCCTAAAAACATTTTACTATGCTTTTATTTATACCCATCTCTTCTATTGTCTTGGTATTCAAATATAAGTGCAAACAATAAGTTATGCTTGCTCAAATTACAGAAGAAATCTGTTCGCTATATGCTGAACACAGATTTCATGTCTCATTCAAAACCATTACTTCTAATATTCTAAAAATTCATGAAAATTTTACCTTGAAACTAGGTATCATGTTCTTTAAAATAATGCATCTTAAACTGCCTATTTTTCAATCTGACATCAAACATCTGGATTATTCTATCTTCACCAGATCTGTTGCTAACAACAAATTATGTTAATGTCCTAAAAACATTTTACTATGCTTTTATTTATACCCATCTCTGCTATTGTCTGGAATCCTGGTATTCAAATATAAGTGCAAACAAAAAGTTATGCTTGCTCAAATTACAGAAGAAATCGGTTCGCTATATGCTAAACACAGATTACATGTCTCATTCAAAACCATTATTTCTAAAACTAAATATTCTAAAAATTCCTGAAATTTTTACCTTGAAACTAGGTATCATGTTTTTTTTAAATAATGCATCTTAATCTGCCTATTTTTCCATCTGACATCAAACATCTGGATTATTCTATCTTCAATAGATCTGTTGCTAACAACAAATTATGTGAATGTCCTAAAAACATTTTACTATGCTTTTATTTATACCCATCTCTTCTATTGTCTTGGTATTCAAATATAAGTGCAAACAATAAGTTATGCTTGCTCAAATTACAGAAGAAATCTGTTCGCTATATGCTGAACACAGATTTCATGTCTCATTCAAAACCATTACTTCTAATATTCTAAAAATTCATGAAAATTTTACCTTGAAACTAGGTATCATGTTCTTTAAAATAATGCATCTTAAACTGCCTATTTTTCAATCTGACATCAAACATCTGGATTATTCTATCTTCACCAGATCTGTTGCTAACAACAAATTATGTTAATGTCCTAAAAACATTTTACTATGCTTTTATTTATACCCATCTCTCCTATTGTCTTGGTATTCAAATATAAGTGCAAACAATAAGTTATGCTTGCTCAAATTACAGAAGAAATCTGTTCGCTATATGCTGAACACAGATTTCATGTCTCATTCAAAACCATTATTTCTAAAACTAAATATTCTAAAAATTCCTGAAATTTTTACCTTGAAACTAGGTATCATGTTTTTTAAAATAATGCATCTTAAACTGCCTATTTTTCAATCTGACATCAAATATCTAGATTATTCTATCTTCACCAGATCTGTTGCTAACAACAAATTATGTCAATGTCCTAAAAACATTTTACTATGCTTTTATTTATACCCATCTCTGCTATTGTCTGGAATCCTGGTATTCAAATATAAGTGCAAACAAAAAGTTATGCTTGCTCAAATTACAGAAGAAATCGGTTCGCTATATGCTGAACACAGATTACATGTCTCATTCAAAACCATTATTTCTAAAACTAAATATTCATGAAATTTTTACCTTGAAATTAGGTATCATGTTTTTTAAAATTATTCATCTTAAACTGCCTATTTTTCAATCTGACATCAAATATCTAGATTATTCTATCTTCACCAGATCTGTTGCTAACAACAAATTATGTCAGCCGTGTGCTAGACTTAATTATGATTTAAATAGCATACTGTATAAATCCATTATCCTATGGAATAATCTCCCAGAGAGCATCAGATCCCTGGAAAATATCAAAAAGTTTTTCGTGTCTCTGCGAAATTACATTGTAAATCACCCTGATCTCCATAACAAATCTCAACCCTATCATTAAATTGTAGTTCCAAGCATGCTGCTAACAGTGGTGCTTCTGTTATAACCATCTTACTTGCTTTCATGTATGCCATATGTTTTATTCTTTTTCTTACATCTGATAGGAGGAATCGCCTTACAACCAATGTGTTCAGATTCCTTCTGGTGTATTGCATTTTCATATAACTATAAGTTTTAAATTTTGTGAAATAAGTAATTGTATTGTATTGTATGGGATGTAAGGTCAGGTGATGCGTAACATCACAGCCTCTCCTTGACAAATGTCAACCCCGCCTTCTCGTGGTGCATCCTGTTCCCACTAAAGGGGCTCTGACGACCGCAAATAGCGGTATAACTATACCATCGGGATCAGAGGAAATGCTATCCCACACTCACCAACCCGCTTGGCCAGCGTGGTGAGTTATGGCCAAACACCTCCAAAATGACTCTACAACTTAAATCTTGGCCCTCAGTCTCCGGCAGCTGGAATGTACCTGGCCAAGGCAGCGGCCAGTGCGACATGAAGGCAGAGGGTGCTAAGAATCCCCGGAGGACCGGACTAGGCTGCCATTTGATGCTGACCTTGGCTGCCTACAACGGACGCTCCCTATCTTCTGATTCAAGGCTTCTTGAATTGAAAGAGGAACTACAAAGGATCAAGTGGGAAATCGTCGGGCTGAGTGAGGTAAGGAGAAAAGGAGAAGATCTCATTGAACTGAAAAGTGGACATCTCTTCTATTATCGTGGGACAGATACTGGCAGAACTAGTGGTGTTGGATTTATAATAAACAAGAAACTGAAGGATAAAGTGGTAGAAGTTAAAAGTTCCTCTGACAGAGCTGCACGACTCGTTATCCAACTATCGAGAAGATACCAGACTCAGATTATTCAAATTTATGCACCCACCACAAGTCATCCTGAAGAAGAAATTGAAGAATTTTATGAGGAAATTCGTCATCTAAATAATAAAGGTAAGCAGCACTTGAAGATAATTATGGGAGATTTCAATGCAAAAATAGGGCACCGGCAACAGAATGAAACTTCAGTAGGTAAATTCGGTCACGGCAACAGAAACCAGCGTGGAAATACTCTCGTTGAGTTTGCAGAGGCAGAAGGATTTTTCATCTTGAATTCCTTTTTCAAGAAAAAGCCACACAGGAAATGGACATGGAGACATCCAATTGGGACGACAAGTGAAATTGATTTTATTATGTGTAACAAAAAATTCGTCATCGAAGACTGCAGTGTGCTAAACAAGTTCAACACAGGTAGTGACCATAGATTGGTGAGATGTAAGATGCACCTCAACACTAAACTGGAACGTGGCAAGCTCATAAGACAAACAAAATGTATTGACATAACCAACCTTAAAAAACACCATAATACTTTCAAGTTGGAACTGAAGAACAGATTCTCTGCTTTAGAAGGCCTAACATCGGAAGAAGTGGATATTTCTGAAGTTAACAGAAAAGTAACCAAAGCTCTTATGGAAACAGCAATAAAATTAGCTGGATCTAAGAACAAGTTGCATGTAAACGAATTATCAGGAAAAACGAAAATGTTGATGCAAAAAAGAAGAGAGATGAGGACAACTAAAGAAGATGTGACTTCCAAAGTGGAATATATAGAGCTATGCAAGACAGTACGAAAAAGTATCACTGAAGACGTAAGAAAATTCAACTGTGAACTAGTGAGGAAAGCAATTGAAAACAACCAAAGCCTAAAGATAGCAAAGGGACATCTCAGTAAGGGAAGAAAACAGATTATGGCTCTGACAAAAGAAGATGGTTCTATAACAAGAAATAGAGGCGAAATTTTGACAAGAGTGAAAGATTTCTACTCCAAACTATATGAAAGGGATGATACATGTACTCCAGACATCATGAAAGGTACCAAAGTTCTTCCAGTCCTCCCAGCAGAAGTTGCTCATGCAATCAAGAACATGAAGCGGGGGAAAGCTCCAGGAGAAGATGGAATTACTATAGACATCATACAAGAAGCAAATGGAGAAATTGAAACAGTACTCGCCCAAATTTTCACTCGATGCCTTAATGAAGGGAAGATTCCTGAGGATTGGAACAATGCTACAATGATCCTGCTACATAAAAAAGGATACATTGAGGATCTCAGGAACTACAGACCTATCAGCCTCCTATCAGTGGTTTATAAAATCTTCACTAAAGTTCTTTCACACCGCTTGAAGGTAACACTGGACATGGCTCAACCGAGAGAACAAGCTGGATTCAGGAGTGGCTACAGCACAATAGATCATATCCATGTACTGAGAGAACTAATTGAAAGAGCGAGGGAATATGAACTTCCATTGTGCATGGCTTTTATCGATTATGAAAAAGCCTTTGATTCGGTGAAACCATCAGCAGTTACCACGGCTCTGAAATCCTGCGGTATTGAAGATGCATACATTAATATTATTAATAACATCTATGAAAATGCAAGTGCAAAGATTCGGCTGTTTGAAAATACAACACACATAAAAATTGGAAAGGGAGTGAGACAAGGTGACACCATATCTCCGAAGCTCTTTAATGCCACATTGGAAAATGTCTTTCAATCACTGAACTGGGAAAACAAAGGGATAAAGATTAATGGAGATTATCTAACCCACCTTCGTTTTGCTGATGACGTAGTCATTTTTGCAACTACCCCATCAGAGCTGCAGAGTATGATCCAGGAACTTGCTGACAAGAGTAAAGAAGTGGGATTAAAAATGAACTTTCAGAAGACAAAAGTGATGTTCAATGCTTTTACAAGAAATGAAGATTTATCGATTGATGGAGAAAAACTGGAGATAACAGATACGTATGTTTATCTTGGACAGCAGATATCAAGTGAGGGTCACATTGATGAAGAAATTAATCGGCGTACAAAACTTGCCTGGAGAGCTTTTGGAAGAAACAGCATAATTTTCAAGAGCAATATGCCATTATGTCTTAAAAGAAAAGTGTTTGATCAATGCATCCTTCCAGTGCTTACGTATGGTGCAGAGACGTGGACCTTAACTAAAAGAGACATAAAAAGGCTGCAGACAACTCAAAGCAGCATGGAGAGGTGCATGCTTGGTATAACCAGGAGAGATAAGAAGAGGAACTCGTGGATCCGAAAAATGACGAGAGTGGAAGACATCATGATCAGAGTTAAATCCCTGAAATGGCAATGGGCTGGACATACTGCCAGAAGGACAGACCATAGATGGACAGCCGAAATTTTAGATTGGATTCCAAGGGACAGGAAAAGACCCAGAAAAAGACCACATGGGAGATGGGTGGATGAAATTCGTAAATATGCGGGAGTGACATGGAGGAGACTGGCACAAGACAGACCGTTGTGGAGGAAACTTGGGGAGACCTTCGTCCAGCAGTGGATTGATAATAGTTGACAATGATGATGATGATGATTGTATTGTATAAACACAACATCCATGCCTCATCGGGATTCGAACCTGGACCCCTCTTGGACGAATGATCAGAGGCCATCGCTTAGAGTACTGCGCCACCGGGGCGGCCCGGTTGTTTCGACTACCGAATCCTGTGATGGTTATATTCAATTTAATTGAAAACTTAGTCGTTTTGGGTGGTGTAGTGGTTAGCAAACTAGTGAACTATCCGGAAGACGCGAAGTCGATTCCCGCTCCAGGAGGATGCATTTTTCAAGTTTTGGGATATTATCTGACTTAACATGCATGTCATATTTACACCAATGAACGGATTCACATCTTCCAAATTTGGATTGTACAATGGTGTAATCTCGTATTTCGATCATTGTGGCTTTCATTGCATCCTAACGATATACGCCACTTTCACTAGCTCTAACGTTTCGGCAACACTTTTACCGATCTTCACTTACAATTTGATGTAATACGCTGCCCTAATTTCCATAACTCATTTTTGCCTCAAAACTCCACACAGACTTGCACTAATTTCGCAAACTACTCATTCACTGCTCTGCGGTTAACGCATTCACCACTTGAAACGTGTCCAGACACGCAAAGGCACGCAATTCATCCCGCATCTCCACAACAGCGACACTGAGCGAGCATTGCTGGAATTAAATTCCCACACTTCGTACATTTTGAAGCACTAATCAGCACCCACGACAGCACTAAATGTACAGTGTAAAGATAATACAGTACAATATCCAACGTGATGTTCTGCTAAGACTGGCCATTACGATTTATTGAATAAATCTTAATGGCCCGTGTTAGTGTCAAACGACGCGGGGCATCTGTGAGATTCCTCTATTTTCACTAGAGGGCGCTGCTGTGCAGGATGTGGTATCTTTCGCCTCCAGATTGCCTCAGTCACTGTGAAGATGTACACTCTACAGTAACGGATACTCCTTATGAAAACGTACTACACTGGCGTGCAAAAATTAAGAACGAAACGGTTTTTCGAATGTAACGTCGCGCAGAAGTGCTCTACATAGACTCAATTAATACCATAAGATCCCCAAGATGTAAGAATATGGGACAAGTGAGCAAAACCGTCCAAACAAGGAATCCAAAAGATACAAAGGCACTTTATTGAAAAGATAGCTTCGAGCACAACTTGACAGAAGGCAGAAACGTCCATGTGACAGGCGGCTGCCAAGAAAAATCCAGTCTTTAGTAGGGGATATGATCACCCCTGACTGCGTTGCAGAATTTACAACGTCTGTCCATGCGGAGGACGAGGTTGTCAAGGAACTGTTGAGGCATCGCGGCCCATTCCTCTTGTAGCGCCAATCGCAGCTGCGGAATCTTTGCTGGCTTCTGGTGACGTGCTTCCGTGCGTCTCCTGAGAAGGTCCCACACGTGTTCGATTGGATTTAGATCCGGGGACTTTGCGGGCCAATCCATGAGCTGAATATATTCCCTCTCCAACAGTTCTGCGATAGCCACTGTACGATGAGGTGTAGCGTTGTCGTCCATGAAGAAGAACTCAGGACCCACAGCACCTCTAAACAGACGCACGTGAGGCAGGAGAACCTTGGTACAATAGCGGACACCAGTGACTGAAACTCCTTGGAAGATGTGGAGATCAGTACTGCTACCAAATATGATGCCGCCCCAAAACGAGAATTCCGCCACTTCCAAACCTGTCCCTTTTGATGATGTTGGAGGTATAATTGCGTGTTCCCTGCTCTCTCCAGATGTGTATACGTCCAGAATCGCTCGTCAGACTAAATCGGCTCTCATCCGTAAAGAAAACTCGACCCCACTGCTGATGTGTCCAGTTCTTGTGTTCCTGGCACCACAGAAACCGCCATCTCCGATGAGCAGGCGTTAATGGCACACACCGTATTGGTCGTCGTGCAAATAGACCACCTTTGTGCAGCCTCCTGGCCAACGGTAAAACGCGATAACGGACGTCCAGTTGTCTGTTGCATGTGCCTTGCGATTTCTTCCGCTGTCTGCCGTTTGTCTCTTCTCGCCTGTAGGACAATATACCGGTCGTCCGCTGCCGTGGTTGCTCGTGGACGACCACTGCTAAACTCTCGGACAGCTGTTCCTGTCGTTTGAAATGCTCTCCAAGCTCGTAAAACGATGCTGTGAGTGATCCCGAACTCTTCGGTCACACTTCGACCTTCTTCCAACTTCCCAATGATTCGACCTCGGGTAAAGTCATCCAGATGTCGTCTACTGGATTGCCTGTTGGCCATATCACACGGAGGCAGCAACTCGACGTCGTTCAAACACATGTACACCGTGCAATAGCTTTCACCGAATTGCTGAGCGTACACCGCCCGTGGGATTCATACCCTTTCGACACTCTCCCCCCTACGTCATGCTGCATATATGCGCATGCCCTACCGTACCGGACCCTAGTCTATCTCCTGAGTGGTCTTTCGGTCGGGTCTGCCTGCTCGTTCCCCTGTTATGCTAATTTCTCCTCTTCGTCCTTAATTTTTGCACACCAGTGTTGATTACAAACTGGATCACAGGTCCGCAAAGAGTATAGGTGAGGGAATTTGGTGTTAGCAAACCTCTCCAGGGGAACTCCATACTGCCGCTTGTACGAAAGATAGAAACAACGTTTGAGTGAAACCGGGAAGCATCGTTCATCTGCACTGCCGACGGTTGCTACGGACGTTGAGGCACGACTGCAGCGGTCACCCCGGAAGTCATTAGGGAGTCTTTCGTAAGGGACCGGGTACTCGTGTCAGAGAGCTGCTAAGAAAGCGAGGCCAAAGCCGTATAGGTTTATAGCGGTTCATAAGTTCCGGGAGCCAGATAAGGGAAAACGAGTGCACTATTATCGCTGGTTTCATGACTTCATTGCTTATCATCCTGGCATGTTATCAATCACGTGGTTCACGGAGGAGGTGGGGTTTCACTTATGTGGTTATGTCAATTAACAGAGCACACGCATTTGGGCCTGAAAACATCCGCACACCTTTTAGGAAGCGTCTATGCACCCACAAAAAGTCGGAGTTTATCCGCGGAAAGGAATTGTGGGTCCCATTTCTTTTCAACTGGACTGTCAACACTGCAGGATACCAACGAATTTTCGTGGACTCTGTTGATCAATTCGACGACAAGACTTTGTTGAGCAATTCGACGACAAGACTTTGTTGAGCAATTCGACGACAAGACTTTGTTGAGCAATTCGACGACAAGACTTTGTCGATCAATTCGACGACAAGACTTTGTTGAGCAATTCGACGACAAGACTTTGTCGATCAATTCGACGACAAGACTTTGTTGAGCAATTCGACGACAAGACTTTGTCGATCAATTCGACGACAAGACTTTGTTGAGCACTTCGACGACAAGACTTTGTTGAGCAATTCGACGACAAGACTTTGTTGAGCAATTCGACGACAAGACTTTGTTGAGCAATTCGACGACAAGACTTTGTCGATCAATTCGACGACAAGACTTTGTTGAGCAATTCGACGACAAGACTTTGTTGAGCAATTCGACGACAAGACTTTGTCGATCAATTCGACGACAAGACTTTGTTGAGCAATTCGATGACAAGACTTTGTTGAGCAATTCGAGGACAAGACTTTGTTGAGCAATTCGATGACAAGACTTTGTTGAGCAATTCGACGACAAGACTTTGTCGATCAATTCGACGACAAGACTTTGTTGAGCAATTCGACGACAAGACTTTGTTGAGCAATTCGACGACAAGACTTTGTCGATCAATTCGACGACAAGACTTTGTGGAGCAATTCGACGACAAGACTTTATCGATCAATTCGACGACAAGACTTTGTTGAGCAATTCGACGACAAGACTTTGTTGAGCAATTCGACGACAAGACTTTGTCGATCAATTCGACGACAAGACTTTGTGGATCAATTCGACGACAAGACTTTGTTGAGCAATTCGACGACAAGACTTTGTCGATCAATTCGACGACAAGACTCTGTTGAGCAATTCGATGACAAGACTTTGTTGAGCAATTCGATGACAAGACTTTGTTGAGCAATTCGATGACAAGACTTTGTTGAGCAATTCGACGACAAGACTTTGTTGAGCAATTCGACGACAAGACTTTGTCGATCAATTCGACGACAAGACTTTGTCGATCAATTCGACGACAAGACTTTGTTGAGTAATTCGACGACAAGACTTTGTTGAGCAATTCGACGTCAAAGCTATTTTCAGCCGAATGGCGCCATGTGCCATTCGGCTGAAAATGAGTATATGGTTGTTAGTTTCTTTGAGGACCGGATGATTTCCCGTTACGCGTGGCCACTGAGATCACATGATTTGACAACAGCAGATTTCTTCCTGTGGAGATTTCTTAAGGAAAAAAGTGTACTCTACACGCCCTCGGACATTAGACGAATTGAAAGAGAATATCACAAACGAAATCAACGGTATCGACAAGACGATGCTCCAACGAACAACCAGGGATACGGAACGACGTGTCCAGATGTGCCTTCAGGATGGGGACGAATATTTTCAGCACTTGACGTAAAGATAAATGTTATGTAATGTAAACTCCCATAGACATGCAACATCTCAGCTGGCATAACTTGCTGTTAGCTTTATTCTTGTTCACATACACTGACGGGAAAAAAATCCCAACACCACGAAAAACTAGTTGTAGAGGAATGAAGTGGCGGAAATAAATTTGTATAGGTAACATATTTAATCGATTAAGGTTTCAAGATCACAGCTTAATGTAAGCGCGAGAAGAGCCATTTTAAATGCTGGTACATTAATAACCGGTGTAACCGCCAGAATGTTGAATGCAAGCACGCAAACGTTCATGCATTGTGTCGTACAGGTGCTGGATGTCAGTTTGTGGGATGGAGTTCCATGCCTGTTGCACTTAGTCGGTCAATACAGGGACGGTTAATGCTGGTTGGGGGTGACGCTGGAGTTGTCGTCCAATGATGTCCCATACGTGCTCGATTGGAGAAAGATCTGGTGATCTAGCAGGCCACGGCAACATGTCGACACTCTGTAGAGCGTGTTGGGTTACAACAGCGGTATGCGGGCGAGCGTTATCCTGTTGGAAAACACCCCCTGGAATGCTGTTTATAAATGGCAGCACAACTCCAAGCAAGTTTTATGCACCGATTTATTTCTTCATCAGTGTGACCCTCACTTGATATCTGCTGTCCAAGATAAAGGTACGTGTCTGTTATCTCCAGCTTTTCTCCATCAATCGATAAATCTTCATTTTTTGTAAAAGCATTGAACATCACTTTTGTCTTCTGAAAGTTCATTTTTAATCCCACCTCTTTATTCTTGTCAGCAAGTTCCTGGATCATACTCTGCAGCTCTGATGGGGTAGTTGCAAAAATACCTATGTCATCAGCAAAACGAAGGTGGGTTAGATAATCTCCATTAATCTTTATCCCTTTGTTTTCCCAGTTCAGTGATTGAAAGACATTTTCCAATGTGGCATTAAAGAGCTTTGGAGATATGGTGTTACCTTGTCTCACTCCCTTTCCAATTTTTATGTGTGTTGTATTTTCAAACAGCCGAATCTTTGCACTTGCATTTTCATAGATGTTATTAATAATATTAATGTATGCATCTTCAATACCGCAGGATTTCAGAGCCGTGGTAACTGCTGATGGTTTCACCGAACCATATATATATATAAAAAAAGCATTTCGTAATAGCTTCTGCCCCCCCCCCTTTTGTACCCGTACCGCCACCCTACAGTGAACTTCTGTATCCGCCCCTGACTAGTACGATAGGGGTCAACTATCATACAACGTTCAACGCCTCTCATATCACTCATGTTGACCATTTCGACCCTCATTTGAACGTTCACCCGACGGGATGGTTTGAATGATACCCATAGGAATGAATCCCTTATATGATAATAGAAGGTTTACCCCTAATAAACAAGAGGGTGATTCATATAAAACTAACACATTTCGTTATCAATTTACACTGACGGAAAAAAAAATCCCAACACCAAGAAGGGGTTGTGTTAGATAAACGACAGTTGGTAGGCGGTGAGAGTACATCTGTAAGATGACGTCTATGCAAATTTCGCGCTCGGCGCATACGTGTGGCGCTAGTAGCGCCCCTCGGAACATGCAAAGCAGGTTTGCTGTAAATACGCGCTGTAACGTTCGTGAGCTTTAGTTATCGTTGAGATTCGACGTAAGGTGTTGACGTTAGTCAAGAATTCCTTTAAGAAAACAAAGAAGCCAATATCAACAGCTCACGGAGTTTGAACGAGGTCGTGTAATAGGGCTACGAGAAGGTGGATTTTCTTTCCGCAATATTGCAGAACGACTTGGCAGGAATGTAGCCACTGTGCATGATTGTTGGCAGCGGTGGTCAAGGGAAAGTACTGCCTCAAGAAGACCGGGTTCCGGCCAGCCACGTGGCACTACTGAGAGGGAAGACCGCCATGTACGGTGTATGGCCGTAGCACATCGTACCGCGTCTGAGGCAGCAATTCGAGCTGCAGTTGCCACCACAGTGACACAACGAACTGTTGCAAATCGGTTACTTGAAGGACAGCTCCGAGCCAGACGCCCTGTAGCGTGCATTCCACTTAATCCAAACCACTGCCGTTTGCGATGTCAGTGTTGTCAAGCTAGAGCTCATTGGAGGACGGACTGAAGATCCGTTGTGTTTTCTGATGAAAGCCGGTTCTTCCTGGGTGCCAGTGATGGGCGTGTGTTGGTTAGAAGGAGGCCAGGTGAGCGCCTGCAACCAACCTGTCTGCGGCCGAGACACACTGGACCTACACCTAGAGTTATGGTCTGGGGAGCAATTTCCTATGACAGCAGGAGCACTCTCGTGGTTATCCCACGCACCCTGACGGCACAGTTGTACGTCGGTCTGGTGATTCAACCTGTTGTGCTGCCATTCATGAACAGCATTCCAGGGGTGTTTTCCAACAGGATAACGCTCGCCCGCACACCGCTGTTGTAACCCGACATGCTCTACAGAGTGTCTACATGTTGCCTTGGCCTGCTAGATCACCAGATCTTTCACCAATCGAGCACGTATGGGACATCATTGGACGACAACTCACGCGTCACCCCAACTAGCATTAACCGTCCCTGTATTGACCGACCAAGTGCAACAGGCATGGAACTCCATCCCACAAACTGACATCCAGCACCTGTACGACACAATGCATGAACGTTTGCGTGCTTGCATTCAACATTCTGGCGGTTACACCGGTTATTAATGTACCAGCATTTCACATTTAAAATGGCTCTTCTCGCGCTTACAATAAGCTGTGATCTTGAAACCTTAATCGATTAAATATGTTACCTATACAAATGTATTGCCGCCATTTCATTCCTCTACAACTATTTTTTCGTGGTGTTGGGATTTTTTTCCGGCAGTGTATATATACTCACCAGAGGTAAGCTGGGAGGGCCAACGACGGCACTTGGGGGACATAATACAGCAACGTCTTCTGGTCCTGAGAATGCTGTATCTGCCCACTGGTCTGTGAAACCTTGTGGGGTGAAAAATCCGCAGTCCCGAACGCTCACTTCGCGTT
The DNA here is from genome assembly GCA_039090855.1 of Macrothele yani. Classification (NCBI taxonomy): domain Eukaryota; kingdom Metazoa; phylum Arthropoda; class Arachnida; order Araneae; family Macrothelidae; genus Macrothele; species Macrothele yani. The sequence continues at coordinate 9,764,052 of CM077034.1, read as the reverse complement.
CAAAATCTTGGCAGACACCATCGCCTTCATACCATGAGCACAAACTCGGCTCACCTGGTGGAAGAAAAAAAGGTCATCAAATGAGAAGTAGAGATATTGATTCTTTTCAGGAAATAAACAACACGAATATAACCATAGAAAACAAGTGCATGTGCAAATTAAAATTCTAACAAAAGGGAAGGAAACATGGCCTAACCGCAAGCGGCAAAGACCTTTCTTTATTTTTTTTTTGAGGTTTAACGACCACCATGAGCAACTCAATGGGCTATAAGCAGTCGCCCGTCCCTAATTTAGGGCCACTGACTCCAGCGAAGGGAGAGAGCGCGTGCCGTAAGACAAACACAACATCCATGCCTGACCGGGATTCGAACCCGGACCCCTTACGGACAAATGATCAGAGGCCAGCGCCTTAGACCACTGCACCACCGGGGCGGCAGACCTTTCTTTACTCGTGACTTATAACACCCCTTCCACATAGCACAACATGCACTCGCTGGCACCAAAATGACGAACTTTTATGATACACTGGTGGCCACCCAAAATGCAGCCGCCCTTGTGGAGCAGTGGTCTAAGCGATGGCCTCTGATCATTCGTACGAAAGGGGTCCGGGTTCGAATCGCGGTGAGGCATCGATGTTGTGTTTGTCTTACGGCACTGGCTCTTTCCCTTCCCTGGAACCAGTTACTCTAAATTAGCGACGGGCGACTTCTTATAGCCCATTGAGTTGCTCACGGTGGTCGTTAAACCTCCAAACCTCCTCCTCCTCCTCCCAAAATGCAACACCAAGAAGGAAGCATCCGATTGGCCCGAAATTCGCAGCATGCGTCGCCCGCGAGAGGACATGCAAACGATTAGCATTGCAGGGAATATGCAAATCATGTGCGCCCGGCACGCCACCGAGAAGCACTATAAGAAGGGTGCACAGAAGGCGGGGTGTAAGTAGTGGAAGTGCGTTGTGCTGTCGGACCTGTGGGTGGGAAGCTTCCTGATGCCTCGTCGCAGAATACGGCAGTCGTTCCAGCACGTTTCGGAGTTCGACAGAGGACGAATAGTGGCTTATCGCGACAGCGGTTTATCGTACCGAGACATCGGTGCCAGTGTGGGACGACATCCTGCCACAGTGAGGTGTGTATGGATTCGATGGGTGCAGGTGGGATGGACGGACCGACGTGAGCGATTGCCGCAGCCGCGGCACACCACCGAACGAGAGGACCGGCATGTTGTGCGGCGGGCATTGACGGCTCGCACCGCCACATCACGAACGTTAACGCAGGAATTAGGGTGTGTTGCACAGCAACCTGTGTCAGCACGTACCGTTCGACGTCGTCTGCAGGAGCGGGGACTTGTCACACGATGTTCATTGCTCCGATTACCATTGACGGTACACCACCGGCGAGTGCGACGGCAGTGGACCGTTGAACGCCGCACCTGGACTACGGAATGACCCGACACTGTCTTCTCTGACGAATCCCGCTTCTGCCTGCAACACCACGATGGTCGGATCCGCGTGTGGCGCCACCGCGGCGAGAGACTGTATGACGTCTGCACTAAGCATTGCTATACCGGTCCGTCGCCTGGCGTTATGGTTTGGGGCGCAATTGGATATGACACCCGCACCCCTCTGGTACGCATCGCCGGTACACTCAACAGCCACCCCACCATCTCCGACGTTTTGGAGCCTGTAGTCCTCCCTTACCTGCAGGACCTGCCGACGGCCACGTTTCAACAGGACAATGCGCGCCCGCACGTAGCACGCATCGTGAAACAATTCTTTACGGCCCGCCTGTTCTCCCGATATGTCGCCCATCAAACACGTCTGGTCGCTGATCGTCAACCGAGTGGCCCGGTAAGCACCACCCGCGACTACGTCTGATGAACTGTGGCAACTTGTGGAAGCAGCCTGGACCGACATACCCCAAGCCTACATCCAAAGCCTCTTTAGTTCGATGCCGCGGCGTGTAGCGGCCGTTATTGCCAGCCATGGGGGCCACACGAACTATTGATGTCTGCGCGTTCCACAAGTCGCACGGGCCTGTAATCTCAATCGTTTCATCTTTGTATCTGTTGTTATGTGTCTTGTAAATCTGGCTTTGCTATCTCGTGTCCTTCTTGGTGTTGCATTTTGGGTGCCCAGCAGTGTAACACATTCACAGAAAACAGACGACCATATTGCGAAAGGAACATAAGCTAATTATGTTTTCTTTTTTTGTTGTTGTTGTTGGACGTTTAACGACCACCGTGAGCAACTCAATGGGCTGTAAGCAGTCGGTCGTCCCTAATTTAGGGTCACTGATTCTAGGGAAAGGAGAGAGGCAGCGCAGTAACATAAACACAGCATCCATGCCTCACCGGAATTTGAACATGGACCCATATCGGACGAATTGTCAGAAACCATCGCAGCGCCACTGGGATGGTCTAATGACGTTTTGCTATGTTTTTATTTATAAAAAGTGTGAGATTGTTCGGTTTTGCGGTAATTCATATCAATATGGGGGGGGGGATCCTGGATCTGTAAGATTTCAAGAAAAGCCTCATCCTACGAGCACGTTTAGCTCTAGCCACAAATAGCGAAACGAAAGAAAGTATTAGTTTCTCAAAAACAACCATTTCCAAGCCATTTACGGACTGGAAGACAAGAGAATCTTCCATATCAAAAAAGCATAAATGTAACAGGAAAACTAGACTTCAGGAGATGTAAGAGTTCATATTGAGAGCCATGATTAAGAAAATACACTGACGGAAAAAAAAAATCCCAACACCAAGAAGGGGTTGTGTTAGATAAACGACAGTTGGTAGGCGGTGAGAGTACATCTGTAAGATGACGTCTATGCAAATTTCATGCTGGGCGCATACGTGTGGCGCTAGTAGCGCCCCTCGGAACATGTAAAGCAGTTTTGCTGTAAATACGCGCTGTAACGTTCGTGAGCGTTAGTTATCGTGGAGATTCGACGTAGTGTGTTGATGTTAGTCAAGAATGCCTTTAAGAAGACGAAGAAGCCATTATCAACAGCTCACGGAGTTTGAACGAGGTCGTGTAATAGGGCTACGAGAAGGTGGATTTTCTTTCCGCAATATTGCAGAACGACTTGGCAGGAATGTAGCCACTGTGCACGATTGTTGGCAGCGGTGGTCAAGGGAAGGTACTGCCTCAAGAAGACCGGGTTCTGGCCGGCCACGTGGCACTACTGAGACGGAAGACAGCCGAGTACGGCGTATGGCCGTGGCGCATCGTACCGCGTCTGCGGCAGCAATTCGAGCTGCAGTTGCCACCACAGTGACACAACGAACTGTTACAAATCGGTTACTTGAAGGACAGCTCCGAGCCAGACGCCCTGTAGCGTGCATTCCACTTACTCCAAACCACTGCCGTTTGCGCCGTCAGTGGTGTCAAGCTAGAGCTCATTGGAGAACGGAGTGGAGATCTGTTGTGTTTTCTGATGAAAGCCGGTTCTGTCTGGGTGCCAGTGATGGCCGTGTGTTGGTTAGAAAGAGGCAAGGTGAGCGTCTGCAACCAACCTGTCAGCGGCCGAGACACACTGGACCTACACTTAGAGTTATGGTCTGGGGAGCAATTTCCTATGACAGCAGGAGCACTCTCGTGGTATAACGAAGTAAATTTCTCCGTCATTTCTGTCCACGCCAGGATTCGAACCCGGATCCCCTCATTCCGGAATAAGTCACTCTACCAATTGAGCTACGCGGACGTTTATTCTGATTGCTATGTGCCTTTGTGTCGTGTGCATCCTGCTGGCAGGTACGTCACTGTGGTTATCCCACGCACCCTGACGGCACAGTTGTACGTCGGTCTGTTGATTCAACCTGTTGTGCTGCTATTCATGAACAGCATTCCAGGGGGTGTTTTACAACAGGATAACGCTCGCCCGCATACCGCTGTTGTAACCCAACATGCTCTACAGAGTGTCGACATGTTGCCGTGGACTGCTAGATCACCAGATCTTTCACGAATCGAGCACGTATGAGACATCATTGGACGACAACTCCAACGTCACCCCCAACCAGCATTAACCGTCCCTGTATTGACCGACCAAGTGCAACAGGCACGGAACTCCATCCCACAAACTGACATCCAGCACCTTGTACGACACAATGCATGAACGTTTGCGTGCTTGCATTCAACATTCTGGCGGTTACACCGGTTATTAATGTACCAGCATTTCACATTTAAAATGGCTCTTCTCGCGCTTACATTAAGCTGTGATCTTGAAACCTTAATCGATTAAATATGTTAGCTATACAAATGTATTGCCGCCATTTCATTCCTCTACAACTATTTTTTCGTGGTGTTGGGATTTTTTTTTTCCGTCAGTGTAAAAGAAATTACTGGTTTCACCAAAGCAACCATTTCAAAGGTATTTAGCGACTGGAAGACAAGAGTATCTTCCATATGAAAAAGTCGTAATTTTGACAGGAAAACTAGACTTAAGGTGAAGTAGAGCCATGATTAACAAAACAAAAGAAATTACTGGTTTCTTAAAAGCAACCATCTGAAAGACGTTTACCGACTGGACATCATGGGTAGCTTCCATATTCAAAAGGTAAACAAATCAGTGCGTTGCACTGTAATTGTGGCAAGAGAACCAGAGAAAAAGGCTAACAAATAGCCTGCCGGGCTCCTGTCCCCCCACCCACCCCCCAAAAAAAAAGAATCTAAATAGTCAAGCCAAAGAACAATTTAAACCATTATGCAGTAAATTAAAGTAATAATACGTAATATATGACCAAACGTTAATCGACCATTAATTTTGAAGGTCCTCAGTTATTTTTTAAATACCGAAAAGTGTGTCATCGTCTTGATTCGAAACGGCAACCCATTCCAGGAACTAGGGCAGGTCAAGTTAATATTATTAAATATTAAATTAGTACGCGCTCTAGGTATTAAAAAACTAGTACACTGCTGGACAATTGCTAAGGACGGATCATAAACGGCTATATAGCACATAAAAAAGTAAGTGTGGTTGGATGCCAAGTGAAATAAAATAATGTCAGAATGCCAGGACATTACAAGAAAGACAATTTATTGTGCTCTGAAATCCAGAAGGCTTTGGAACGTGTTCAAGGGACAAACAGGCCATTTTGTGCAGAATACGTAAACGTGAAAAAAATGCAATTACCGTCCGCAGGCGTTCCGGCGTAAGATGTCAATACGGGATATGGCCACCATGGAGGGCGATGCAAGATTCCACACGTCGTGTCATGCTTTGCACAACATTATCAAGCAGCTGTTGGGGTAATTTATCCCATTCCTCTGTCAGTGCACGGATGAGGGTGTCCTTGTTTATTGGAGGGCATTGGCGACCAGCAAGACTCCTCCCCAAAGCCTTCCACGCATTTTCGATGAGATTCAGATCTGGAGAACGTGCTGGCCATACGAGGCGTTGAATATCCTCGCTCTCAAGACACTCCTGGACAGCGACTGTTCGATGACATGTTGCGTTGTCGTCCATGAAAATGAATCTATCACCGACAGCACCACGGAACATGCGAACATGAGGTAGCAGAACATCATTAATGTATCGTTGGCCAGTCATAGTCCCAGTTGGAAGCACATAGAGGGACGTACGGCCATTGATCATGATGCCAGCCCATACCATGACACTACATGTCGGATATCGGTCCCTTTCCTGTATGTTTGCTGGACAATATGCAGTACCACTATCACGCCAGATCAGTTGTCGTCGACAATCAGACGATAGACTGAATCTACTCTCATCTGAGAAGAGGACAGCAGACCAGTCGTTATCAGTCCAATTGCGATGTTGATGGCACCATTGCAAACGGGCGGTACGGTGACGTCTGGACAATGGGATGCACACAACAGGACGGCGGGCGTATAGTCCTCCTTCATGCAAACGTCTGGCGACAGTTTTTCGGGAGATCCGCTTGCCAGTAGCAGCCATAAACTGATTCGCTACCTCACTAGCTGTGCTGCGCCGGTGTCTTTTTGTTGATAGCACTATGTACCGATCTTCTGCAGGTGTCGTACTGCGAACACGACCTCCCCCGTGACGTTTGCTACACTCTCCATTTGTTTGAAATGATTTCCAAAGCCTTGAAACAACACTGTGGCTGACGTCGAACTCCCTGGCAACATCTGTTATTTTTCGCCCTTCTTCAATCTTGCCAATAATACGGCCACACGTAAAATCATCTAGGTGATGTCGGGAAGACATACTGAAAGTTGCAAGTTCGTCAATTGATTCTTTCCCTTTCAACTTTGCGTTTGAACAACAACGGTCAATACGCGTCAAATCCTTTATATCTCTTATCAGCGCTATGACGTCACGAACAAGTTCGGCAATCCAAAATTTGCATACGCACAACACGTCTTACTGTATCCCGCACTTATGCTAATTTCCACATTTTCCTGCCTTTCATTTTATGGTTGCTATCGTTGCTATTGTCATCCGTCCTTAGCAATTGTTTGGCAGTGTATTTCCACGAGTGCCATGATAATGGGAACGGAAATGCAAGGTGATTAGATCTGAATATTTCTTAGCATATATACGTTCATGCATAAACAGTAATAATCGAAAACTGTATAATTTATCAAATGACATTATCTGATAACTGAGAAAAAGAGAATGTACCTGTAAAGACGGATTCACCAAACGTAAAAATTTTTTTTTTGTAAAACATAAATTCTATTAATACTCGCAAAAGGCGTGCAACCCCAAGCCAAGAGACAATAAGATAGAACTGGATACATAAATGAAAAATACAATAGCAACTTAACCCTGGCAGGCAACAAACTTGAAATCCTATAAATGACCCCAATGCGGGATCTGAGCCCAACCGTAATTTCACTAACATGTGCATCCCATCTCAAATTATCTTCTAAATACACACCCAAGAACTTTTTTTTTTTTTTTTTTTTTTTTGGTTGGAGGTTTAACGACCACCGTGAGCAACTCAATGGGCTATAAGCAGTCTCCCGTCCCTAATTTAGGGTCACTGGTTCCAGGGAAGGGACAGAGCCAGTGCCGTAAGACAAACACAACATCCATTGATTGATTGGAGGTTTAACGACCACCGTGAGCAACTCAATGGGCTATAAGCAGTCGCCCGTCCCTAATTTAGGGTCACTGGTTCCAGGGAAGGGACAGAGCCAGTGCCGTAAGACAAACACAACATCCATTCATTGATTGATTGGAGGTTTAACGACCACCGTGAGCAACTCAATGGGCTATAAGCAGTCTCCCGTCCCTAATTTAGGGTCACTGGTTCCAGGGAAGGGACAGAGCCAGTGCCGTAAGACAAACACAACATCCATTGATTGATTGGAGGTTTAACGACCACCGTGAGCAACTCAATGGGCTATAAGCAGTCTCCGTCCCTAATTTAGGGTCACTGGTTCCAGGGAAGGGACAGAGCCAGTGCCGTAAGACAAACACAACATCCATTGATTGATTGGAGGTTTAACGACCACCGTGAGCAACTCAATGGGCTATAAGCAGTCGCCCGTCCCTAATTTAGGGTCACTGGTTCCAGGGAAGGGAGAGAGCCTGTGCCGTAAGACAAACACAACATCCATTCATTGATTGATTGGAGGTTTAACGACCACCGTGAGCAACTCAATGGGCTATAAGCAGTCGCCCGTCCCTAATTTAGGGTCAATGGTTCCAGGGAAGGGAGAGAGCCAGTGCCGTAAGACAAACATAACATCCATGCCTGACCGGGATTCGAAACCGGACCCCTTTCGGACGAACGATCAGAGGCCAGCGCCTTAGACCACTGCGCCACCGGGGCGGCCCCCAAGAACTTTACAACAGCCTGAAAGTCAATGGTTCACTCCACCAAATAATAGCCCATTTGCAACATCCTCTCTTCGCCTACATCGCGAAAATAGTACACTATTAGTTTTGGAAAAAATTATTGTTAAGGAATTACAGCAAAACCAACGAAAGTAATCCTGAAGTTCCAGATTCACTCGTGGGATCAACTCAGATATCGAGTGTCCCCGTAAAAAAATAGTCTTGTGTCATCAGCATATAAAGCAGGAGTAGCACTTGAAGTAATAGTAAATAAATCATTAACATAAATTAAAATCGGGCCCAAAACCGATCTCTGAGGAACACCATGACGAACTATAAGCGTAGAAGATCGAACACCCTGTATTTGTACAAATTGCTTCCTGCCTGTTAAATAATTTTGAAAGAAAGTCTTAACAACCCCCCTGATGCCAATAGTTTCTAACTTAGATAACAATATGTCGTGACAAATTATATCAAAAGCGCGGGAAAGATCACAAAAGACCCCCGCCGCACTAGTGCCACTATCAAGACTAAAATGTAAATACACTGGCGGAAAGTTAAAAAAGAACACCAAGAAGGAATTGGCGGACGATCATGAAATTTACATATGTTAATGGCGTCGAGTTTACGTAGGTGTGATGTTAATTTCGGGACCAACCGGTGAGCGCTTATACGCCACAGCACGGCATAATATGCAAATCATCGTCGGTGGTATTTAAGGAGTACGGCGAAGTGAATATAATCAGTCGTCGGCGTACGGACACGTGCGAAGACCCTGAAGAAGCTGCAATGCCTGGACATGGAAGACGTGTAGGATTTCAGCAGTTATCGGACTTTGAGCGAGGTCGTCTAGTCGGACGGCGCGAGGCCGGGTGGTCGTATCGTCGTATTGCGGAGCGAATTGGACGGGAAGTATCGGTGGTGGTACGATGGTGGCGTAGATGGTCCGAGGAACATTCCCTCACGAGAAGACGTGGAACCGGGAGTCACAGACGGACTGATGAGCGGACCGATCGATGCATAAGAAGAGCGGCGTTGTCAAGCAGAACATCCACTGCGAAGCAAATCCGAGCTGCCGTTGCACCTGAGGTGACTGTGCGAACAATCCGCAACCGTCTACTGGATGCAGGACTACGTGCACATGTGCCTCTGGCATGTGTACCTCTGACTCCAGCCCACCGTCAGGAACGGCTGCAGTGGTGTCGCCAACGTCTGCACTGGAGAACGCAATGGCGATCTGTCGTGTTCAGCGATGAAAGAAGATTCTGGTTGGGAGCCTCCGATGGTAGTATGCGTGTTTGCAGAGGCACAGGGGAGCATCTCCACCCTTCTTGCATCTACCAGCGACACACAGGGCCTACACCTGGTCTCCTGGTGTGGGGAGCGATCAGTTATCACTCCTGTACGCAACTAGTGTTTGTACTGGGTACGTTAAACAGCCCCTCCTACATCAACAACATCATTCAGCCCGTTGTTGTGCCATTTGTAAGGTCGGTCCATCGTGGTGTTTTCCAGCAAGATAACGCACGCCCGCACACGGCACGTGCAACGCAACATGCACTTCAGGGTGTGAGACATCTTCCATGGTTCACCGGATTTGTCTCCCATTGAGCACGTGTGGGATTTTACGTGACAACGACTTATCCGGTCTCCACCGCCAGCCACGACCATCCCCGATTGAGGCGTCCAGGTTGAGGATTCTTGGAACTCAATACCCCAAACTTACATCCAACATCTGTACGACAGACTCCATGCCAGAATTGCACAGTGTGACGCAGTTCATGGCGGTTCAACCTCGTACTAACCATGTTACATAGAAATGTTATTTTTCAGTTTACCAGCAAATACAGCTGTATTTTGCCATAATGTTTTGATCACGTTTTCCTCTGTATTCCGTTATTATGCTGTATAAATTTCGTTGGTATCAGACGTCTCCTTCTTGGTGTTCTTTTTTCACTTTCTAGCCACGACCATCCCCGATTGAGGCGTCCAGGTTGAGGATGCTTGGAAGTCAATACCCCAAACTTACATCCAACATCTGTACGACAGACTCCATGCCAGAATTACACAGTGTGACGCAGTTCATGGCGGTTCAACCTCGTACTAACCATGTTACATGGAAATGTTATTTTTCAGTTTACCAGCAAATACAGCTGTATTTTGCCATAATGTTTTGATCACGTTATCCTCTGTATTCCGTTATTATGCTGTATAAATTTCGTTGGTATCAGACGTCTCCTTCTTGGTGTTCTTTTTTCACTTTCTAGCCACGACCATCCCCGATTGAGGCGTCCAGGTTGAGGATGCTTGGAACTCAATACCCCAAACTTACATCCAACATCTGTACGACAGACTCCATGCCAGAATTGCACAGTGTGACGCAGTTCATGGCGGTTCAACCTCGTACTAACCATGTTACATGGAAATGTTATTTTTCAGTTTACCAGCAAATACAGCTGTATTTTGCCATAATGTTTTGATCACGTTATCCTCTGTATTCCGTTATGTATAAATTTCGTTGGTATCAGACGTCTCCTTCTTGGTGTTCTTTTTTCACTTTCCAGCCACGACCATCCCCGATTGAGGCGTCCAGGTTGAGGATGCTTGGAACTCAATACCCCAAACTTACATCCAACATCTGTACGACAGACTCCATGCCAGAATTGCACAGTGTGACGCAGTTCATGGCGGTTCAACCTCGTACTAACCATGTTACATGGAAATGTTATTTTTCAGTTTACCAGCAAATACAGCTGTATTTTGCCATAATGTTTTGATCACGTTATCCTCTGTATTCCGTTATGTATAAATTTCGTTGGTATCAGACGTCTCCTTCTTGGTGTTCTTTTTTCACTTTCCAGCCACGACCATCCCCGATTGAGGCGTCCAGGTTGAGGATGCTTGGAACTCAATACCCCAAACTTACATCCAACATCTGTACGACAGACTCCATGCCTGAATTGCACAGTGTGACGCAGTTCATGGCGGTTCAACCTCGTACTAACCATGTTACATGGAAATGTTATTTTTCAGTTTACCAGCAAATACAGCTGTATTTTGCCATAATGTTTTGATCACGTTATCCTCTGTATTCCGTTATGTATAAATTTCGTTGGTATCAGACGTCTTCTTGTTGGTGTTCTTTTTTCACTTTCCAGCCACGACCATCCCCGATTGAGGCGTCCAGGTTGAGGATGCTTGGAACTCAATACCCCAAACTTACATCCAACATCTGTACGACAGACTCCATGCCAGAATTGCACAGTGTGACGCAGTTCATGGCGGTTCAACCTCGTACTAACCATGTTACATGGAAATGTTATTTTTCAGTTTACCAGCAAATACAGCTGTATTTTGCCATAATGTTTTGATCACGTTATCCTCTGTATTCCGTTATGTATAAATTTCGTTGGTATCAGACGTCTCCTTCTTGGTGTTCTTTTTTCACTTTCCGCCAGTGTAGTTTAATACATCCAAAATAGCAGTTTCTGCCGAAAACCCCTTACGAAACCCATGTTGGCTTTTATTTAAAATATTTTGTTTATCGATATAAGATAAGAACTGTTTGTCCACGCATAGCCGAGGTTCGTCCTTCTGAGATGTTAGCACCTGTGCGTCTGGCACCCACCATCACGCCGCTTTCGATGTAGCTTAAAAACGAATCTTTCCTGCACCTAGTCGTAGCAGAATAATATTACCACCTACCTAATAATGGGAATACCCGCCCTTGGCCCGAATGACACGCCGTGACATGGACGCAATGCGGCTCTGGAAGGTTGCCCGAGGCACACGTGACCATTCGGACTGCAGCAGAGCACGTAGGTCCCAGAGATGATGTGGCTGTGGGTCAGAACATCGAACCTGTGGATCCAAATAGTCCCACAAGTGCTGCGTGGGATTGAGCTCGGGCGATGACCAAGGGGAGACGGAGACATTGCTGTAGTGCTCTTGAAACCAGTTACGCACCCCCTTAGTCACGTGGCAGGGCTCATTGTCCTGTGGTAGACACCATCACCACCAGGGTAAACGTCCGACATGAAGGGATGCATTTGGTCAGCGAGGATGGACAGGTAGACATTGGTATTCAGGGACCCATCCAGTGGTACCAGTGGTCTCAGTTCATACCAGGAAAACATCCACTATGAGACGCTTCCATACTGTGACCTCCGGCTTGCATTTAACCGACAAACGCGTCCGGGTGTTGGGTTCATGTGTGTCTGATGCCGCATCCGCCGCCTCCCATCACTCTTGTGGAGTAGAAACCTCCCTTTGCCGGAGAAAACAACTTTTTTCCACTCTTGCACTGTCCAATGGCAGTAGTCCCATGCGAACTGCAGGCGTCGTTGCCGATGGACCTGAGTCAATATGGGCGCCTTGATACAGCGTCGACACCGGAGACCTTTGTGTGAAGGTGCTCGCTCTGCTGGTATCGGGTACATGTACCTGGGTGCCCCAGCGTTCATTTGTGTGGTCAGTTGTTGCACCGTTGCGCGTCGATTGCCCTTTACCAGTAGAAGGAGGCAACGTTCTCCTCTGGGGTTGATGGCCTTTGGGGCTCCACAGTTATGACGTCACGAGGTACTCGGTGTGCTAGCGGTACATTCTTGGTACACCTTTACTACAGCACCTCCCGAGCAGTAAACGAAGTCTGCTGTTTCTCAGACGCTTCCACCCATAGCTTGTCTCAGAAACAACAGTGAACTGTTTCTGAGACGCTTCCACCCATGGCGCATCTCAGAAACGACAGTGAGCTGTTTCTGAGACGCTTCCACCCATGGCGCATGAGACACTTCCACACATGGCGCGTGAGACGCTTCCACCCATAGCGCATGAGACGCTTCCACCCACGGCGCATCTCAGAAACCGCAGTGAGCTGTTTCTGAGATGCTTCCACATATGGCGCATCTCAGAAACAACAGCGAGCTGTTTCTGAGACGCTGCCACCCATCGCGCATGAGACGCTTCCACCCGTGACGCATGAGACGCTTCCACCCACGGCGCATCTTTGAAACCGCAGTGAGCTGTTTCTGAGACGCTTCCACACATGGCGCATGTCAGAAAGAGCAGTGAGCTGTTTCTGAGACGCTTCCACCCATGGCGCATCCCAGAAACTGCAGTGAGCTGATATGAGACGTTTGCACACATGGCGCATTTCAGAAACAACAGTGAGCTGTTTCTGAGACGCTTCTCACCCATGGCGCATCCCAGAAACAGCAGTGAGCTGCTTCTGAGACGCTTCCATCCATGGCGCATCTCAGAAACAGCAGTGAGCTGCTTATGAGACGCTTCCTCACATGGCGCATTTCAGAAACAACAGTGAGCAGTTTCTGAGATGCTTCCTCCCATGGCGCATCTCAGAAACAACAGTGAGCTGTTTCTGAGACTCTTCCACCCATTGCGCATGAGACGCTTCCACCCATGGCGCATGAGATGCTTCCACTCATGACGCATGAGACGCTTCCACCCACGGCGCATCTCAGAAACCTCAGTGAGCTGTTTCTGAGATCCTTCCACCCATGCTTCCGAGACGCTTCCACACATGGCGCATTTCAGAAACAACAGTGAGCTGTTTCTGGGACGCTTTCACGCATGACGCATCTCAGAAACAGCAGTGAGCTGCTTCTGAGACGCTTCCACCGATGGCGCATCTCAGAAACAGAGTGAGCTTTTTCTGAGATGCTTCCATCCATGGCCCATATCAGAAACAACAGTGGGCTGTTTCTGAGACGCTTCCATCCATGGCGCATTTCAGAAACAACAGTGAGCTCCTTCTCAGACGCTTCCACCCATGGCGCGTCTCAGAAACAGCAGTGAGTTGCGTCTCAGACGCTTCCACCCATGGCGCAGAAACAACAGTGAGCTGTTTCTAAGACGGTTCCACCCATGGCGCATCTCAGAAACAGCAGTGAGCTGCTTCTAAGAAGCTTCCACCCATGGCGCATCTCAGAAACAACAGTGAGCTATTTTTGAGACGCTTCCACCCATGGCGCATCTCAGAAACAACAGTGAGCTGTTTCTGAGACGCTTCCACCCATGGCGCATTTCAGAAACAACAGTGAGCTGTTTCTGAGACGCTTTCACGCATGACGCATCTCAGAAACAGCAGTGAGCTGCTTCTGAGACGCTTCCACACATGGCGCATTTCAGAAACAACAGTGAGCTGCGTCTCAGACGCTTCCACCCATGGTGCGTCTCAGAAACAGCAGTGAGCTGCGTCTCAGACGCTTCCACCCATGGCGCAGAAACAACAGTGAGCTGTTTCTAAGACGGTTCCACCCATGGCGCATCTCAGAAACAGCAGTGAGCTGCTTCTAAGAAGCTTCCACCCATGGCGCAGAAACAGCAGTGAGCTGTTTCTAAGACGGTTCCACCCATGGCGCATCTCAGAAACAGCAGTGAGCTGCTTCTAAGAGGCTTCCACCCATGGCGCAGAAACAACAGTGAGCTGTTTCTAAGACGGTTCCACAAATGGCGCATCTCAGAAACAGCAGTGAGCTGCTTCTAAGAAGCTTCCACCCATGGCGCAGAAACAACAGTGAGCTGTTTCTAAGACGGTTCCACCCATGGCGCATCTCAGAAACAGCAGTGAGCTGCATCTAAGAAGCTTCCACCCATGGCGCAGAAACAACAGTGAGCTGTTTCTAAGACGGTTCCACCCATGGCGCATCTCAGAAACAGCAGTGAGCTGCTTCTAAGAAGCTTCCACCCATGGCGCAGAAACAACAGTGAGCTGTTTCTAAGACGGTTCCACCCATGGCGCATCTCAGAAACAGCAGTGAGCTGCTTCTAAGAAGCTTCCACCCATGGCGCAGAAACAACAGTGAGCTGTTTCTAAGACGGTTCCACCCATGGCGCATCTCAGAAACAGCAGTGAGCTGCTTCTAAGAAGCTTCCACCCATGGCGCAGAAACAACAGTGAGCTGTTTCTAAGACGGTTCCACCCATGGCGCATCTCAGAAACAGCAGTGAGCTGCTTCTAAGAAGCTTCCACCCATGGCGCAGAAACAACAGTGAGCTGTTTCTAAGACGGTTCCACCCATGGCGCATCTCAGAAACAGCAGTGAGCTGCTTCTAAGAAGCTTCCACCCATGGCGCAGAAACAACAGTGAGCTGTTTCTAAGACGGTTCCACCCATGGCGCATCTCAGAAACAGCAGTGAGCTGCTTCTAAGAAGCTTCCACCCATGGCGCAGAAACAACAGCGAGCTGTTTCTAAGACGGTTCCACCCATGGCGCATTTCAGAAACAAGAGTGAGCTGCTTCTAAGAAGCTTCCACCCATGGCGCAGAAACAACAGTGAGCTGTTTCTAAGACGGTTCCACCCATGGCGCATCTCAGAAACAGCAGTGAGCTGCTTCTAAGAAGCGTCCACCCATGGCGCATCTCAGAAACAACAGTGAGCTATTTTTGAGACGCTTCCACACATGGCGCATTTCAGAAACAACAGGAAGCTGTTTCTGAGACGCTTCCACCCATGGCGCATTTCAGAAACAACAGTGAGCTGCTTCTGAGAGGCTTCCACACATGGCGCATTTCAGAAACAACAGTGAGCTGCTTCTCAGACGCTTCCACCCATGGCGCGTCTCAGAAACAGCAGTGAGCTGCGTCTCAGACGCTTTCAACCATGGCGCATCTCAGAAACAGCAGTGAGCTGTTTCTGAGACGCTTCCGCGCATGGCCTATCTCAGAAACAATAATGAGCTGTTTCTAAGACGCTTCCACCCATGGCGCATCTCAGAAACAGCGGTGAGATGTTTGTAAAGCCATCTTAACGTCCTACTAGTGGTATGCAAAAGTTTCCGCCGCCCCTGCCTGCGGGCGCTGAGCGGGTCTAACCGGCCGGCGGCTCCTGGTCTTAGTTCGAACATGGATACAAGCATGGACGTCAATAAAGTTCATTTGCGGCACTGTTTGTTATTCGTGTTTCATTTAGGGAAAAGGGCGAGTGAAACATACGATTCAGGCGTATGAAGAAACGGTTATGGGTTTGCTGACGTGTCGAGAATGGTTTGCCAGGTTTCAGAGAGGTGATCTAAGCTTGGAAGACAAGCCACGTGCAGGTAGACCTCAGGAAATCGCGGACGGGAAGCCGGAATCGCTGCTGCAAGAAGATGCCACACAATCGACCACGCAACTAGCGAAACGTTTGAAAGTGGTTCAATCGACGTTGGTACGGGGTCTACAGGACTTGAGGAAGATCCGGAAAATTGGTAAGTGGGTTCCGCATAATTTAACGGAACGCAATATTGGTCAACGACTGGGCATCTGCATGTCGTCGCTGAAGAGGTTTCAAGGGAAGAATTTCTTGTGGAAGATTGTCACCGGGATGAAAAATGGATCTATTGCGACAACCCCGTACGCAAGCGATTTTTAGTCAACCCTATCCAGCGATCAACATCCACTGCAAAACAGGATATCCACGGGGAAAAGGTGCTGTCGTGTGTGTGTGTGTGTGTGTGTGTGTGTGTAGTGGTATATGAACAGAGTGCTGTATTTCCAACTGTTGAAACCCTGCGAAACAATCACTGCACAACGATATAGCGATCAGTTGTGGAAACTAAACCACGCAAAAACGCCCATGGATATGCAAAGGATGCCACCCAGCCATCGTGTTACACGGTAATGTCAGTCCACATGTCGGTGCCACCACGAACTCAACCCATAAACAGTTACACTGTGAGGTTTTACCGTACCCGGTTTACTCTCCGGATATTGCACCCTCAGACTTTCAATCTGTTTCGCTCTATGCAACATGCCTAAGCCCAGTGTTATCAAACTCAGACCCTTGGAAGGGCCACTTTCCTGTTTTGAAGGAATTTAGGGGGCCTCATGAATATTAAACAATTTCTTATTAATACATATTAACTTTACAAAACTACATCAATGGCTTGGCACTACAGTGGAATATTATTTCTACTTATATCGGTGATTGGTAAAAATAAATGCTTCATCAATCACTGAAAACAGTCACTTTTATGTGCAATAATAATTATTTTCACTTAAGGTGGACGTCAAGTAATTTTGCTTCCTATACTTCCAATGGAAAAACTTTTGTACACATTTCCTTCACAATTAGTGTGCTCCCAAGGATGAAAATCTGAACATTGATTAAAATAACTTCATATTATAACTTGGAATACTTAATATTTTCTAAAACATAACCATAATTATATTAAAAATCAATAACTTTTCCTTTGGTGGTGTTGAAACCAGAAAAAAGATGGCGGGACCTGTACTTTGATGACGTCACTAGACAAACAAATGTTGGATTGCATAACTATGGTTATGTTTTATAAAATATTAAATATCCCAAGTTACAAAACGAAGATATTTTAATCGATATTCAGATTTTCATCCTTGGGAACGCATTAAGGTGGACATCAAGTAATTTTGCTTCCTATACTTCCAATGGAACAATTTTGTACACATTTCCTTCACAATTAATGCGTTCCCAAGGATGAAAATCTGAACATCGACTAAAATAACTTCATATTATAACTTGGAATACTTAATATTTTCTAAAACATAACTATAATTATATTAAAAATCAATAACTTTTCCTTTGGTGGTGTTGAAACCAGAAAAAAGATGGCGGGACCTGTACTTTGATGACGTCACTAGACAAACAAATGTTGGATTGCATAATTATGGTTATGTTTTAGAAAATATTAAATATTCCAAGTTACAAAGCGAAAATATTTTAATCGATATTCAGATTTTCATCCTTGGGAACGCATTAAGGTGGACATCAAGTAATTTTGCTTCCTATACTTCCAATGGAACAATTTTGTACACATTTCCTTCACAATTAATGCGTTCCCAAGGATGAAAATCTGAACATCGACTAAAATAACTTCATATTATAACTTGGAATACTTAATATTTTCTAAAACATAACTATAATTATATTAAAAATCAATAACTTTTCCTTTGGTGGTGTTGAAACCAGAAAAAAGATGGCGGGACCTGTACTTTGATGACGTCACTAGACAAACAAATGTTGGATTGCATAATTATGGTTATGTTTTAGAAAATATTAAATATTCCAAGTTACAAAGCGAAGATATTTTAATCGATATTCAGATTTTCATCCTTGGGAACGCATTAAGGTGGACATCAAGTAATTTTGCTTCCTATACTTCCAATGGAACAATTTTGTACACATTTCCTTCTCAATTAGTGTGTTTCCAAGGATGAAAATCTGAACATCGACTAAAATAACTTCATATTATAACTTGGAATACTTAATATTTTCTAAAACATAACTATAATTATATTAAAAATCAATATCTTTTCCTTTGGTGGTGTTGAAACCAGAGAAAAGATGGCGCGACCTGTACTTTGATGACGTCAGTAGACAAACAAATGTTGGATTGCATAATTACGGTTATGTTTTAGAAAATATTAAGTATTCCAAGTTATAAAATGAAGCTATTTTCATCGATGTTCAAATTTTCATCGTTGGGAACGCATTAATTGTTAAGAAAATGTGTACAGAAGTTTTTCCATTGGAAGTATAGGAAGCAAAATTACTTGTCGTCCACCTTAAATCTTACTACTACACCAATGGCTTGGCACTACAGTGGAATACTATTTCTAGTTATATCGATAATTACTAAAAATAAATGCTTCATCAATCACTGTAAACAGTCGCTTTTATGTACAATAACAATTATTTTCACTTAAGGTGGACGTCAAGTAATTTTGCTTCCTATACTTCCAATGGAAAAACTTTTGTACACATTTCCTTCACAATTAGTGATGAAAATCTGAACATCGACTAAAATAACTTCATATTATAACTTGGAATACTTAATATTTTCTAAAACATAACTATAATTATATTAAAAATCAATAACTTTTCCTTTGGTGGTGTTGAAACCAGAAAAAAGATGGCGGGACCTGTGATTTGATGACGTCACTAGACAAACAAATGTTGGATTGCATAATTACGGTTATGTTTTAGAAAATATTAAGTATTCCAATTTATAAAATGAAGCTATTTTAATCGATGTTCAAATTTTCATCCTTGGGAACGCATTAATTGTCAAGAAAATGTGTACAGAAGTTTTTCCATTGGAAGTATAGGAAGCAAAATTACTTGTCGTCCACCTTAAATCTTACTACTACACCAATGGCTTGGCACTACAGTGGAATACTATTTCTAGTTATATCGATAATTACTAAAAATAAATGCTTCATCAATCACTGAAAACAGTCGCTTTTATGTACAATAACAATTATTTTCCCTTAAGGTGGACGTTAAGTAATTTTGCTTCCTATACTTCCAATGGAAAAACTTTTGTACACATTTCCTTCATAATTAGTGATGAAAATCTGAACATCGACTAAAATAACTTCATATTATAACTTGGAATACTTAATATTTTCTAAAGCATAACTATAATTTTATTAAAAATCAATAACTTTTCCTTTGGTGGTGTGGAAACCAGAAAAAAGATGGCGCGACCTGTACTTTGATGACGTCACTAAACAAACAAATGTTTGATTGCATAATTACGGTTATGTTTTAGAAAATATTAAGTATTCCAAGTTATAAAACGAAGCTATTTTCATCGATGTTCAAATTTTCATCCTTGGGAACGCATTAATTGTCAAGAAAATGTGTACAGAAGTTTTTCCATTGGAAGTATAGGAAGCAAAATTACTTGTCGTCCAACTTAAATCTTACTACTACATCAATGGCTTGGCACTACAGTGGAATACTATTTCTAGTTATATCGATAATTACTAAAAATAAATGCTTCATCAGTCACTGAAAGCAGTCACTTTTATGTACAATAACAATTATTTTCACTTAAGGTGGACGTCAAGTAATTTTGCTTCCTATACTTCCAATGGAAAAACTTTTGTACACATTTCCTTCACAATAAGTGTGTTCCCAAGGATGAAAATCTGAACATCGACTAAAAGAACTTCATATTATAACTTGGAATACTTAATATTTTCTAAAATATAACTATAATTATATTAAAAAACAATATCTTTTCCTTTGGTGGTGTTGAAACCGGAGAAAAGATGGCGCGACCTGTACTTTGATGACGTCAGTAGACAAACAAATGTTGGATTGCATAATTACGGTTATGTTTTGGAAAATATTAAGTATCCCAAGTTAAAAAATGAAGCTGTTTTAATCGATGTTCAAATTTTCATTCTTGGGAACGCATTATTTGTCCAGAAAAAAGATGGCGCGACCTGTACTTTGATGACGTCAATAGACAAACAGATGTTGGATTGCATAATTACGGTTATGTTTTAGAAAATATTAAGTATTCCAAGTTATAAAATGAAGCTATTTTAATCGATGTTGAAATTTTCATCCTTGGGAACGCATTAATTGTCCAGAAAAAAGATGGCGCGACCTGTACTTTGATGACGTCAGTAGACAAAGAGATGTTGGATTGCATAATTATGGTTATGTTTTAGAAAATATTAAGTATTCCAAGTTATAAAATGAAGCTATTTTAATCGATGTTGAAATTTTCATCCTTGGGAACACACTAATATGTGAAGAAAATGTGTACAGAAGTTTTTCCATTGGAAGTATAGGAAGCAAAATTACTTGACGTCCAACTTAAATCTTAAAAAAAGCGCATTTTACCAACTGAACACGATAGCTTGGTTCATTCTTGAAAACAACTATTCAGATGAGTATGCTGTTCCGAAAATAGACATAACCACAGCAGCTATAGGTTAAAAATGTTTAAGTACTTGTCCTTTGTAACTAAGTGGTAAAACTGTGTTAGATTGCAGCTGTTGAGTTTTTTTCTTAGGAAAGAATCACACTAAATGTCAATTAATTCATGCTGAAGTTCTTCATGTGCGTTGTTAGCATTATATAGGATAATGGAGACTTGAAAACATTGAAAATATTTTACTTAATACAGTTATATTCTTCGTAAATAAACTTGTTTCTTGTTAAGAGAATGGCTTTGCTGAGCATTACTACACTGAAGAGCAATTGAATTAAAGACAGCTGGCGTTATGCAAAGTGGCGCTGTGGGCGGCCATGTAAACGGAAACGACATGACGTATGTAGCGATCCGACAATATAAGGAGTGATGCGACGGGAATCAGTAAGAGTCGGACGCAGTATGGGCAAAGAATATAAACGCTTCGCGTGAAGAAGCTCAACTCTCGTAGAGATAATGTAAAACAGGCGACAGCAGCGCCACCATGTAATGCGGCAGCAGATGCTCTGCGGGAAAGTTAACATTCAGGCGCAAAAAGCGTAGGAGACACGGGACAGGAAGCCTATTTCACGGAAAGGAAGCTAAGCTTTGATCTGCGACTGTTTCCTTCGGTCTCATTGGGTCTACTAAAGCATTTTTTTTTTGTTGTTGTTCTTTTCTGAGTATCCCTCCTGTCCCTTCTTTTGGTGAAACAAATATATACATTAGCAATTAATGTTATTTTAAGGAAATTTTAGCAGTTTTATTCTCACTTTAAGCACCGTAGTAATACCAGGTTGCTTGGCATGAATTTCATATTTACAATATACCTTAAATGTCAAAAATGCTGAGGCTGGTTTCCCAGTAGCAGCCATAATAAAAAAAAAAAAAAAAAGCAAAGACAACCGCAGTTTCCCAAAGCTACAATTTTTTTTTCTACCCTTCCGAAGTTTGTAAATTAAACGCACTGCGCTGGAGAAATTTTCTCAACAGATCGGAAAAACATCCGTTCGTATCTGAGTAGGTTCGAACCCGTGCCGCGATAGCTGAGCTCTCTACCGACCGGACTAACTCGCCACGATTGAGTGTATGCTTAAAGCTGTCTGTTTGGTATGCATTGTGTAATCGAATGCTTCCCTCTTTCATTTTACAATATTACGAGGTATTTTTCATAAAAGTCAGTTTCATATAATTGATAAATTAATTTTTTCAACGTAACGATAGCTTTTTTTTTCAGCAAACGTTGTTTTAATGGTTTTCCAGGATATTTGTTTCAAACGGTTTCAAATTTGTTCTTGTTATTCATCCACTCCATTCCATGAATTGTTATTCATCGGAATGGAGTGGGTGTATTTCATGGCTGTAATATAAACGCAGATCTAGATGAGAACAACAAAACCTTTGAACAGAACGCCAACACAAACAAGCGTTTATATTCTTTGAACACAAACACGCATGCTCAGTCTAACTCAGTCTGCTCGGCATCCTGCGGCATCAGCCTGTAATGTTGGCTTCCGTGTAATGAGTCTTTGCCGCATAATATAGTGGCGCTAGTTACGTCTCGCTGAGCCTTACCTTCTTATCAGTTAGATATTCTTTGGTATGGGTAAGACAAGCGCATTTGATCGTGGGCAAATTGTCGGGGCCCGACGAATATGTCACTCCATCTGAGAAGTCGTGAAGGCACTGGGATTTTCACGAGCCACTGTGTCACGGGTGCACCGTGAGTACATCGAATCCGGTAAAACCATCCCTGCAAGGGCCAACTGCCGTGAACAACAGCGTGTGGACGAGTGCGGTCATCGTCGGCTAGCTCGCATTGTAACAGCGGATAGACGGGCCACAGTGCAAGAAATCACTCGGCAATTTAACGCTGGTGCACAAAAACGTGTAAGCAGCCACACCATCCAGAACCATCTCCTCGCTATGGGGTACAGAAGCCATCGTCCCACGAGGGTACTGCTGCTGACCGCACATCACAGGGTGCAAAGATTAGCATGGGCGCGGGAACATCGCCACTGGACCCTAGACATGTGGGAAAATGTTGCCTGGACTGATGAGTCGAGATTCACGTTGGTACATGTGGATGACAGGAAACGAGTACGGCGCAAACCACATGCAGCGAGGGATCCTTTATGCCAGCATGGTACTCTTCAAGCTGGTGGGGGTGGCATTCTCGTCTAGGGACTGTTTACGTGGAATGAAATGGGACCCCTGGTACGTGTGACATCGTCCCTCACAGGTCAACGCTACCGGGATGTCCTGGACGACCACTTGCTCCCGTTTGTGCGTCTTCAACATCCCACTTGGGACCTCATCCTGCAACAAGACAATGCAGCTCCCGAATTGTATCCGAATGGTTGGATGAACACTCCACCGACGTGACCTCGCTTCCTTGGCCAGCTAGGTCACCTGACCTCAATCCCATCGAGCACATCTGGGAAGCCATCGAGAGAGATGTTCGAGGCTCTGAATCCCCTCCATCAAATCTTCGTGAACTGTGAGAGCTTGTTCAGGGGTCGTGGATCCGTATGGCTTCCCAACGCTTCCGGTGTCTTGTCGAGTCCATGCCGAGACGAATCGCACCGGTCATCAGGGCGAAAAGTGGTGCTACACGTTACTAGACAGGTATCTCTAATTCAACTGCTCTTCGGTGTATGTTTATATTATATTTAGTATACTATAATATACTTGAAAAGAGGGTGATTTATTTTCATTTTGTAGTTACCCATGCGGGCCGAAAAACAGTTGGCATAGGGTCGCGAGTTTGAGGCCACTGTCCTAGCCTAACAGCAGTTCACCACAGTTCCACATGTGGAAAATTTGGTCACTGCGTTCTTCAGCTCAAAACCTGAGTCCTTCTATCACAGGGGCATTCATTTGTTGCCTGAAAAATGGCAAATGGTCATTGATGCCAACGGCCAATATTTCGTTGAGTAAATGTGTACTGGATTCCTGATTGTTCCTGTCTCCTTTCTCCTTAAAACGGAGGAAAATTTTGCATATCCCTAACAGATGCCTACACGTGTTCGATTGCTATTGGGTGATCAAAAAATTTGCTATAAGTTATTTCAACGTATATCACCTATTGCAGACATGTAGGCTTGATTGATGAAACGATTGGAGCAACTTGTGTAGGAACGGATTTCTTAAATTGCGACCTACCTGTGCAGTGGAAAAATTCTTCAGAGGAACATAAAGAATTGCATCCGTCTCCGTCTAAAAGGTTGCTGTCGTCACATTCTTCGTCCCTAAGGGGAAAAATAATCATTAAAAGATATCTTATTTAGAATGTACACTGAAGAGCAATTGAATTAGAGATGCCTGTCTAGTAACGTGTAGCACCACCTTTCGTCCTGGTGACGGCGACGATTCGTCTCGGCATGGACTCGACAAGACACCGGAAGCGTTGGGAAGCCATACGGATCCACGAACCCTGAAAAAGCTCCCACAGTTCACGAAGATTTGATGGAGGGGGGTCATCTCTCTCGATGGCATCCCAGATGTGCTGAGGTCAGGTGATCTAGCTGGCCAAGGAAGCGAGGTCACGTCGGTGGAGTTTTTCATTCAACCATTCGGATACAATTCGGGAGCTGCATTGTCTTGTTGCAGGATGAGTCCCCAGTGGGTTGTTGAAGACGCACAAACGGGAGCAAATGGTCGTCCAGGATATCCCGGTAACGTTGACCTGTGAGGGACGATGTCACACGTACCAGGGGTCCCATTTCAGTCCACGTAAACAGTCCCCATACGAGAATACCCCCCCCCCACCAGCTTGAAGAGTCCCCTGCTGGCAAGAAGGATCCATCGCTTCATGTGGTTTGCGCCGTACTCGTATCCTACCACCCGCATGTACCAACGTGAATCTCGACTCATCAGTCCAGGCAACATTTTTCCACATGTCTAGGATCCAGTGACGATGTTCCCGCGCCCATGCTAATCTTTGCACCCTGTGATGTGCGGTCAGCAGCGGTACCCTCGTGGGACGATGGCTTCTGTACCCCATAGCGAGGAGATGGTTCTGGATGGTGTGGCTGCTTACACGTTTTTGTGCACCAGCGTTAAACTATCGAGTGATTTCTTGCACTGTGGCCCGTCTATCCGGTGTTACAATGCGAGCTACTCGACGATGACCCTGCTCATCCACACGCTGTTGTCCACGGCAGTTGGCCCTTGCAGGGATGGTTTTACCGGATTCGATGAATTCGCGGTGCACCCGTGACACAGTGGCTAGTGAAAATCCCAATGCCTGCATCGCCTCCGAGGTGGAGTGACACATTCGTCGGGTCCCGATCATTTGCCCACCATCAAATGCGCTTAGATCCTTCGTGTTACCCGTACTGAGTCCGACTCTTACTGATTCCCGACGCATCACTCCTTATATTGTCGGATCGCTGCATACATCATGTGGCTTCCGTTTCCAGGGCCGCCCATAGCCCCACAGCCCCACATTTGCATAACGCCAGCTGTCTCTAATTCAGTTGTTGTTCAGTGTATGTGTTTCCATTCAATCTACAAGAAAGATGACACGGAATATTCGGCTGTAATGAGCATGTCTTTAGAATTCTTACTGACGCGAATTAAATTAATCAAAGTTATTCAAAGTCAATGCAACCAGTTAGAAACAAAAACAACCTGGTTTCTGCAATCGATAAATCAACGAGAAATAAAAAAAAATCCATCTACTTATTTCAACCAGCGGCTAAAAAGGTATGTTACGAAGATTAACAAATGGCGCACATAAACGTTTCTCATAGCAGAAGGATGGCATCAGAGACGAAGAGATTCTCATATCGAACGGATAAAAGATGAAATAACAGTACGTTCAAAAAGTTCCGGAACTTTTTATATTAAAAAAAAAATGAGTACAGATAATACCTGTTCATGCGGTGTTTCCTTCGAAGTAGTTTCCCTGTGCAACTACGCCTTTTCGCCAGCGCTCATACAAAGATTTAAATACACATTACAAGCATTTTTTTGCCCTCCGCCTCAGTTCGTTGCACTTCTTCGGAACTTGAGAAGCGTCGCCCCTTAAGGCGGCTCTGCGAGACCCGCCATTTTGTATTGCTGCTTTCTCTTGTTAACCAACGGGCAAGCGTATTTCACAAATTGCTCGGGCATTTTTGCAAATTTTTTGGAACGCCGTTTGTGGCTAACGCAAGATACACAGTGTGGCAAAGAATTTTTTTAGACTGGGTCTGTAAAATGAAATAGAAACAAGAAATTATAATTTGTGTTGGTTTGTTATTCAAAATAAGTCCCTCCGGCTTCAATACACTTGTTACAGCGATTTAATAATGATTCGAATGCCTTCACTTTGCGGAATTGCCTCCAAAGCACGCGTCGAAGCTGTTTGTATGGTCGAAATATCATAAAAATAACACCGTTTTAATGTCATTTTAAGTTTTGGGAACAGAGAAAAGTCGCAGGGTGCTAAATCAGGATAATACGGTGAATGTTTCAATACGCAGACATTATCTTTCGCCAAAAAAATCTACGAACAAGAAGTGAGGTGTGACTGGGTGCATTATCGTGCAACAAACACCAACTGTTTTCATCTCGATATCCTGGACGAATGCGACGAATTCTTCCCATCAAACGCCTCAAAACATTTAAATAAAACTCAGCAGTAATTCAAATTTTGAAGATGACAATCCGATTTTTGGCGTAAATGTGACAAGGATGGTAAGTCAGATAATATTTGAAAACTTGAAAATTTTCATCGTCCTGGAGCGGGACTCGAACCCGCGTCTCCCAGAAAACGCCTAGGTAAGTCCCTCCGGCTTCAATACACTTGTTACAGCGATTTAATAATGATTCGAATGCCTTCACTTTGCGGAATTGCCTCCAAAGCACGCGTCGAAGCTGTTTGTATGGTCGAAATATCATAAAAATAACACCGTTTTAATGTCATTTTAAGTTTTGGGAACAGAGAAAAGTCGCAGGGTGCTAAATCAGGATAATACGGTGAATGTTTCAATACGCAGACATTATCTTTCGCCAAAAAAATCTACGAACAAGAAGTGAGGTGTGACTGGGTGCATTATCGTGCAACAAACACCAACTGTTTTCATCTCGATATCCTGGACGAATGCGACGAATTCTTCCCATCAAACGCCTCAAAACATTTAAATAAAACTCAGCAGTAATTCAAATTTTGAAGATGACAATCCGATTTTTGGCGTAAATGTGACAAGGATGGTAAGTCAGATAATATTTGAAAACTTGAAAATTTTCATCGTCCTGGAGCGGGACTCGAACCCGCGTCTCCCAGAAAACGCCTAGGTAAGTCCCTCCGGCTTCAATACACTTGTTACAGCGATTTAATAATGATTCGAATGCCTTCACTTTGCGGAATTGCCTCCAAAGCACGCGTCGAAGCTGTTTGTATGGTCGAAATATCATAAAAATAACACCGTTTTAATGTCATTTTAAGTTTTGGGAACAGAGAAAAGTCGCAGGGTGCTAAATCAGGATAATACGGTGAATGTTTCAATACGCAGGCATTATCTTTCGCCAAAAAATCTACGAACAAGAAGTAAGGTGTGACTGGGTGCATTATCGTGCAACAAACACCAACTGTTTTCATCTCGATATCCTGGACGAATGCGACGAATTCTTCCCATCAAACGCCTCAAAACATTTAAATAAAACTCAGCAGTAATTCAAATTTTGAAGATGACAATCCGATTTTTGGCGTAAATGTGACAAGGATGGTAAGTCAGATAATATTTGAAAACTTGAAAATTTTCATCGTCCTGGAGCGGGACTCGAACCCGCGTCTCCCAGAAAACGCCTAGGTAAGTCCCTCCGGCTTCAATACACTTGTTACAGCGATTTAATAATGATTCGAATGCCTTCACTTTGCGGAATTGCCTCCAAAGCACGCGTCGAAGCTGTTTGTATGGTCGAAATATCATAAAAATAACACCGTTTTAATGTCATTTTAAGTTTTGGGAACAGAGAAAAGTCGCAGGGTGCTAAATCAGGATAATACGGTGAATGTTTCAATACGCAGACATTATCTTTCGCCAAAAAATCTACGAACAAGAAGTGAGGTGTGACTGGGTGCATTATCGTGCAACAAACACCAACTGTTTTCATCTCGATATCCTGGACGAATGCGACGAATTCTTCCCATCAAACGCCTCAAAACATTTAAATAAAACTCAGCAGTAATTCAAATTTTGAAGATGACAATCCGATTTTTGGCGTAAATGTGACAAGGATGGTAAGTCAGATAATATTTGAAAACTTGAAAATTTTCATCGTCCTGGAGCGGGACTCGAACCCGCGTCTCCCAGAAAACGCCTAGGTAAGTCCCTCCGGCTTCAATACACTTGTTACAGCGATTTAATAATGATTCGAATGCCTTCACTTTGCGGAATTGCCTCCAAAGCACGCGTCGAAGCTGTTTGTATGGTCGAAATATCATAAAAATAACACCGTTTTAATGTCATTTTAAGTTTTGGGAACAGAGAAAAGTCGCAGGGTGCTAAATCAGGATAATACGGTGAATGTTTCAATACGCAGACATTATCTTTCGCCAAAAAAATCTACGAACAAGAAGTGAGGTGTGACTGGGTGCATTATCGTGCAACAAACACCAACTGTTTTCATCTCGATATCCTGGACGAATGCGACGAATTCTTCCCATCAAACGCCTCAAAACATTTAAATAAAACTCAGCAGTAATTGTTTGTCCACTTGGAACAAATTCTTTCTTATTATCGAAGAATGTAATCAGCATTGTTTTGATTTTCGATGGAACTCGGCGTATGTTTTGATACGCTGCCGGATACAAAGCTTCAGCTCTATAGCCGAGCTCTTAAATCCATTTTACCGGCGGATGCAATAGATTATGTTGCCCGAAAACCACGATCAGTGCTGGTTTACTTCAAGAAAAAGGAACATGCAGACCTTGTCTTGACAGCAGGACTGACCGTTAATGATGTACATCTACTACCACAACCAGTCGCGCACCGCCCCGTGCAGGTGACTTTCTACCCTGTCCCGCCAGAGGTTTCTGATACAATTCTTTGCACGTTACTCAGTAAGTTCGGCCGAGTAGTCGGTCTCATAACAACCCTCTCGGCGGCACCCAGAGACCCCGAAGACAAAGCCATTCGTGGCTTCCGTCGCACCGCTCGTGTGCTCTATCCGTCCGATACTCATCTTCAGGCCTGTCCAACTGTCCTTCACGTGCGCTGTGGGCAACAGCGACGTCGTATCGAGATCATCGCTTCTCAGCATTGCACCCTTTGTCAAAGTGAGAGTCATGTGCGAGCCAATTGCACTCGTGCTGTTTCCATAACCGTGCCAAGTGCTGCGGCACCTTCTGTCCCTCCTGTTACTGCCGTGTCAACGTCTCCACACGAGTGGAAGGTTGCAGGACCCAGATCTTCCCGACGTCGGCCTACAAACGTTGGTCGACAAACGGTCTTTGGCAGACTC
The DNA here is from genome assembly GCA_039090855.1 of Macrothele yani. NCBI lineage: Eukaryota > Metazoa > Arthropoda > Arachnida > Araneae > Macrothelidae > Macrothele > Macrothele yani. Next base: position 9,735,135 of record CM077034.1, on the reverse strand, counting down.
ACTTTCAGTTACAGATCGGAATTTTCCCACGCTTCCTACGGCACCCTTGCAGCGCATACTTTCTGCTCCTACGGATTTACCTGCTGATCTGTCGTCGGTGTTTACCGTTGGCACTGCAGATCCAGCAGCCGATACCCTTTACAGCACAGAAACTTCTATACCAGCTGGTTCCTCCACGATTTTTGGCAAACGCAGTGTCTCCTCACGGAAGAAGTTGAAGAAGTCTAAGACGTCCTCATCCCCGCACTTGTTCACAAGGCGGTCTAATCGCCCGGTTACTCGCGCAATCTTCCATCGACGTGGCATTTCGTCTTCTCAAGTACAAGCCTGGACTGAACCAGAGACGGAGGATGTTTCTCCCTCGTTAGAGGACTTCACTAATCTCCTTCAAGAAAATGCTTTTCCCGCTGAGCCGCTGCCTTACGTGAATCTTCTTGAATATTTAGTGAGTCCCACCAGCACGGCCACTGCCCGTGCTTTTTTACTAAAGTATGAAGCTGCCCTACCTCGGGTTCTCAGTCAACTTGATTCTCTTTTGCACACTCTTCGGCGGAACGTCAATGACATTCCGTGGGGTCTGGGTTTTATCCAGCGCCTACATGTTCTCGCTACTGCAAGTCAACACATCTTACATCCGCCGACGGACCTAAAAGTTCAAGGTCACGTCACTTAATTGTCGCGGTTTTGCGACACCACTTGCGAACGCCTTAGCCTATGAGGACCTTTCCCCACTGAGTGCGGACGTGCTACTTTTACAAGAGACGAACTGTCATCCTACCACTTTGTTTACCCGTTGGCGATCATGGAATTTTACTTTCCACCACGCATTCAGCTGTTCATCATATGGTGGCATTGCCGTCGGGGTACGCTCGACTTTTCGCTCTACGATGACTCTCTTCTCTGTAAAAAATCTCTGTCGTGATCTCTTACAACAAGTCACGTTCACTATTCAAACGGAGAGGTTTCATATCTTTAACATCTACGTGCCAAACACCTCCACTTATGTGTCGGAGCTTTTTATGTGCTTTCGCGGTGGTCTCTCTCTGGTATACCTGCCACCGACCGAGTTCTCGTGGGTGGTGGCGACTTTAATTGTACTCTACACCCTCTACTTGATCGTTCCCCGCCTTCACGCGAACATCGTGCAGACCTTGTACAGCAGCTACAGTCCCTCGTTTTTGATTTCTCACTGATAGATGTCCATCGACACTTATATCCGACTACACCGTCCCATACCTGGCGTGCAGCTGGTGCAATAAACCCGGCCACGGTCAGAATTGACAGATTTTATACCACGTCCATACTTCTTCCAGCGATCTCTGCATCCTGTCGCCAGCCCACTGCGTCGTCCGACCATTGTGCCATCACTCTCACAGTGTTCCACACTCATGCACAGCACAGGACAACCCGGCCGTGGACATTTGATGCCGCTCTTTTGGATGACGCCGCCGGTTTTTGCTCTTCAGTCCGCCATTTCCTCTCCGAATGGCGCACGCAACTGCAGTCTGCGCCGTGTGCCCTGACTTTCTGGCTGGAGGTAAAACATCGCCTCTTGCTTCATGTGCGAAATCAGGCTTTTACGATCACGACGCTACAGAGGATGCGTTTGGATCACATCCGTACGATGCTTTCCCTTATAAATATGGCTGACCCTCTTTTTGCTGTGTATAAGGCTGAACTGAATTCTCTCCTAGTCCCACTTGCGCAACAGGTCATTCGGCGGCTGAGATTACAGCATCTCGCGCCCGATGCTTGCACATATGAGTTTCTTTCCAATCTTGAATCTAAGCGTCATGCCTCTGCTTCAATTCGCCATCTCCGCCTCTCTACCGGCGAATTATCCTCTGACCCAGTTACTCTTTGCTCTGTTGCCCGCAGCTATTTTACAACGAAGTTTTGTGAGACTCCTCCTCCTTCTAGCATTGCCTTATCTGGTCTACACTCTGCTTTACCTCAAGTCCCCTCTTATTTTTCTGATTCTCTCCTCCGGCCTCCCACGCTAACAGAGATTTCCGAGACGTTTTCTTCTCTAAACTCCAAGGCTGCACCTGGCCCGGATGGACTTCCTTTCTGTTTTTACAAAGCTTTCCTCCCAGCCCTCCTCCCTTTTCTGCTTAGTGCTTTCTCCGCTGCTTTCCACCTATCCACCCTTCCGAGGAGTTTCACAATTGCCCATGTAGTCCTCTTCCCAAAGAAGGGTGATCTCCTAGACTTGGGGAACTGGCGTCCCATCTCACTTCTGAATCTTGATTCCAAGCTTTATTCTAAACTACTCTCGTGCCGTATTAATCCAATCCTCCCCCACATCCTGTCCTCTAACCAGACCTACACTGTCCCAGGGCGCTCCATCTCGCATAACATTCAACTTCTCAGTGACCTAATCCATCTCGCTCGATCTCGCTCTGAACCTCTTGCTCTGCTGTCTCTCGATCAACAATCCGCTTTTGATAATATTTCTCATGCTTACCTCTCGTCTACACTTTATAGTTTCGGGTTTCCACCTCCTTTTGTTTCTGTTCTCCTCTCCCTCTATCAGGACGCCCCTTTCCACGTCAGGTTGCCCACCCTTCTCACAGCGCCAATTCCTTTCCGTCGCGGCGTCCGGCAAGGCTGCCCCTTGTCCAGACAGCTCTTTGCTCTTGCAATCGAACCTTTTCTCCGCTCCGTTCACAGATCCTTCTATGCTTCTCTGCCTCCAGTGGTCGCCAGCACTCGCCATCATTTTGTCACCTATGTTGCCTATGCTGATGACGTGACTTTTTGTGTTCGACGAGATGCACAATTCTGCAAACTTCGCCACCTCTACGATCGGTATGCCTCTTGTTCTAGTGCCACGCTAAACGAGTCAAAAAGCACTGGCTTGTGGTGTGGGTCGTGGGCTAGTCGAACCGACTCTCCATGGGGAGCCGAATGGTCCACATCCTCACAGCGTTTTCTAGGAGTGCACCTGAGCAAACCTCCTACAGCCTCGACGATCACGTGGAATGCACTGCACCCCCGCCTGCTGCGTACGGCTGCCAACTGGAGACAAGCACAGTTCTGCACTTCGCTGTACCAGCGTGCCCAGATCACTCGAACATATTTGTTATCCACGTGCACGTTCTCTTGGCTTGCGTCCAAACAACCTGTCTATCGTCTTCTTGCAATCACCCAGTGCCAAACCAATATCGTGTGGGCTGGTCATCATTGGGTTAACGCTTCACTTCTCAGCTTGTCTCCTCAGAATGGCGGTATTGGACTGCTTGACGTGCGGTTATACTATCAGGCATTCCGAGTGTCTGCTTTTCTTCGCCTTCTTGCTTCACCTGTTCTGCCTGCGGAGACAATCCGGGACGTCACTGTCTCCCCGCGTAATCCCCACCTTACTTTTCTTTCCTATCTTTTAATGGATCATTGCCCCCTCCTTTCCAACTTACCTCCTGTCTATCGGGAGGCTATCACCTTGCTTCGCTCTTTCCCTCTGTCTCGCTCTCCACCAGCTATAACCTCCGAACTACTCTCAGAACCTCTATTTTTCTGCTCCGTCATTCATCCTCCGCACCTCCCATGTTTTGTTTTTCCCACCTGGCTCCGCGCCGGAGTAGTCACAGTCCGAGACCTTGTCACCCCTGATTTTCTCTGGCGCTCCTTCTCCGACTTTCCTCCTGCTATTCGTGTTCTACCCCATGCTCTTCAGGTTCACACCTCCTTACTGTCATCCCTTATTTCTCTCTTTCCTGCTCTTGCTTTCCCCGCCGGTCTCGTTCCCGTTCTATCCGCCGCGTCTCTCGCCCTCCCCTTTTTCTTGTCGGCTCACGGCATAGATCTTCCGATTTTCTCCTTCTCCACATCCGCTCTTTACAGATTTCTCTCTCTCTCTCCCGCTCTTCTACGCCTACACCTATCCCTGATATCCCGTCTTCCGCTCTCTCTGCTGTGTGGTCTGCCACCCTCTCTCCTCTATCTACACCCCCAGAGATCAACACCCACTGGTTCTTCTTACATAACCGTCTTCCCGTACCCTCAATCTTGCACCGTATGACCCTTCTTTCCTCCCCACTCTGCCGTTTCTGCGCCGGGGAGGCAGATGTGAGTCATGTCTATCAATATTGCACTATACTGCTACCAATGCTGAATCTTGCCTTTTCGATTGCGCAAAGATCCTGTACAACTGATCTTTCCTTCAGTGCTTACCGAACGCTGTTGCTCAACCTTGTGCCTCCAATCAGACTCCCTGTAGTCTGCACCTACATTTTTGTGCTAGTGAAACACGTTATATACGTCTATCATCAACAGTGTCGTGCTCGGGAGGTGCCTCCTACGGTACTTCACGCAAGTGCCGCGTTGCTCAGTTTTTTTCGGGAATGTCTCCTTTCTCGATTACGCCTTGAGTACCACACCGCCGTTGCTCGACAAAGTGAACCAAGCTTCTTCTCTACATGGTCCCCAGCGGCCCCATGGTTCGCTGGGACACCGACTTCATTGCATCTTACAGTTGGTGCTTGTATGACTATTTAACAGTTAACTCGGTGACTCTTTATCCGAACTTTCGTCACACCTGCTCATCAAAATATGTCTTATCTCCACGAGATTCCTGAGCATCTATTTCCATCTGAATGTCATGCAACTATAATGTCTCTTTGTTTCTACAGTCATCTGTACATATCCCATTTCTATGTCACAATTATCGGGTCATTCTACTTTTGCTCGTCTCATGTACATGTACTTATCTTGTTTTCATAACGGTGCCGTTGCGTCTTCAAGTGAACCCAGCTTCTTCTATCCATGGTCCCCAGAGGCCTTGGGGTTGTTGGGACTCCACCTTCGCTGCACAGTACAGTTGGTGCTCATAAGACTATATTATAACATTTTACTCTGTGCTGCTCTACCTGAACTCTTGCCATATCTGCTCAACCTAGTGTGTACGATCTCCTCAAGATTTGTTCACATCTAAATGTCATGTATATATTGTAAATAGGTATCTACTGTCATCTGTAAATAGTGCATTCATGTGTCACTGTTTTTTTTTTTTCTTGAGACGTTTTTCTCTTGCTTGTCTCATGTACATTCCTTGAATAAATACTTTGTGAACACCATGAGATAGTATACCAGATTTGGTGGTTCTGAATTGAAAACGGTGGTTTTTAAGAAAATTTTGTATGTGATGGGCTCTGACCCCCCCCCCTCCCCCCGGTATTGACCCGTTCCAAAAACGGTCTGCCGTCTAATTTAGAATATCATGAGTTAGTATACCAAATTTGGTGGTTCTAAATTAAAAACGGTACATGGAAATGCTATTTTTATTTGAAGAATAAAGACAATTTTGAAATGTAGATTTTGCGATTTTTTTTTATGAGGGGGTACCCTTACTCCCCGGGCTGCAACCCCTTCAAATAATCGTCTAGCGCCTAAGTTAGAGTACCATGAGATAATATACCAGATTTGGTGGTTCTGAATTGAAAACGGTGGTTTTTAAGAAAATTTTGTATGTGGTGGTCTCTGACCCCCCGGGTATTGACCCGTTCCAAAAACGGTCTGCCGTCTAATTTAGAATACCATGAGTTAGTATACCAAATTTGGTTATTCTAAATTAAAAACGGTACATGGAAATGCTATTTTTATTTGAAGAATAAAGACAATTTTGAAATGTAGATTTTGCGAATTTTTTTTATGAGGGGGTACCCTTACCCCCTGGCTGCAACCCCTTCAAATAATCGTCTAGCGTCTAAGTTAGAGTACCAAGAGATAGTATACCAGATTTGATGGTTCTGAATTGAAAACGGTGGTTTTTAAGAAAATTTTGTATGTGGTGGTCTCTGACCCCAGGGTATTGACCCGTTCCAAAAACGGTCTGCCGTCTAATTTAGAATACCATGAGTTAGTATACCAAATTTGGTTATTCTAAATTAAAAACGGTACATGGAAATGCTGTTTTTATTTGAAGAATAAAGACAATTTTGAAATGTAGATTTTGCGATTTTTTTTTATGAGGGGGTACCCTTACTCCCCGGGCTGCAACCCCTTCAAATAATCGTCTAGCGTCTAAGTTAGAGTACCAAGAGATAGTATACCAGATTTGATGGTTCTGAATTGAAAACGGTGGTTTTTAAGAAAATTTTGTATGTGGTGGTCTCTGACCCCCCAGGGTATTGACCCGTTCCAAAAACGGTCTGCCGTCTAATTTAGAATACCATGAGTTAGTATACCAAATTTGGTTATTCTAAATTAAAAACGGTACATGGAAATGCTATTTTTATTTGAAGAATAAAGACAATTTTGAAATGTAGATTTTGCGAATTTTTTTTATGAGGGGGGCCCTTACCCCCCGGGCTGCAACCCCTTCAAATAATCGTCTAGCGTCTAAGTTAGAGTACCAAGAGATATTATACCAGATTTGATGGTTCTGAATTGAAAACGGTGGTTTTTAAGAAAATTTTGTATGTGGTGGTCTCTGACCCCCAGGGTATTGACCCGTTCCAAAAACGGTCTGCCGTCTAATTTAGAATATCATGAGTTAGTATACCAAATTTGGTGGTTCTAAATTAAAAACGGTACATGGAAATGCTATTTTTATTTGAAGAATAAAGACAATTTTGAAATGTAGATTTTGCGAATTTTTTTTTTATGAGGGGGTACCCTTACTCCCCGGGCTGCAACCCCTTCAAATAATCGTCTAGCGTCTAAGTTAGAGTACCAAGAGATAGTATACCAGATTTGATGGTTCTGAATTGAAAACGGTGGTTTTTAAGAAAATTTTGTATGTGGTGGTCTCTGACCCCCAGGGTATTGACCCGTTCCAAAAACGGTCTGCCGTCTAATTTAGAATACCATTAGTTAGTATACCAAATTTGGTTATTCTAAATTAAAAACGGTACATGGAAATGCTCTTTTTATTTGAAGAATAAAGACAATTTTGAAATGTAGATTTTGCGAATTTTTTTTATGAGGGGGTACCCTTACCCCCCTGGCTGCAACCCCTTCAAATAATCGTCTAGCGTCTAAGTTAGAGTACCAAGAGATAGTATACCAGATTTGATGGTTCTGAATTGAAAACGGTGGTTTTTAAGAAAATTTTGTATGTGGTGGTCTCTGACCCCAGGGTATTGACCCGTTCCAAAAACGGTCTGCCGTCTAATTTAGAATACCATGAGTTAGTATACCAAATTTGGTTATTCTAAATTAAAAACGGTACATGGAAATGCTGTTTTTATTTGAAGAATAAAGACAATTTTGAAATGTAGATTTTGCGAATTTTTTTTTATGAGGGGGTACCCTTACTCCCCGGGCTGCAACCCCTTCAAATAATCGTCTAGCGTCTAAGTTAGAGTACCAAGAGATAGTATACCAGATTTGATGGTTCTGAATTGAAAACGGTGGTTTTTAAGAAAATTTTGTATGTGGTGGTCTCTGACCCCCCAGGGTATTGACCCGTTCCAAAAACGGTCTGCCGTCTAATTTAGAATACCATGAGTTAGTATACCAAATTTGGTTATTCTAAATTAAAAACGGTACATGGAAATGCTATTTTTATTTGAAGAATAAAGACAATTTTGAAATGTAGATTTTGCGAATTTTTTTTATGAGGGGGGCCCTTACCCCCGGGCTGCAACCCCTTCAAATAATCGTCTAGCGTCTAAGTTAGAGTACCAAGAGATATATATACCAGATTTGATGGTTCTGAATTGAAAACGGTGGTTTTTAAGAAAATTTTGTATGTGGTGGTCTCTGACCCCCCAGGGTATTGACCCGTTCCAAAAACGGTCTGCCGTCTAATTTAGAATATCATGAGTTAGTATACCAAATTTGGTGGTTCTAAATTAAAAACGGTACATGGAAATGCTATTTTTATTTGAAGAATAAAGACAATTTTGAAATGTAGATTTTGCGAATTTTTTTTTATGAGGGGGTACCCTTACTCCCCGGGCTGCAACCCCTTCAAATAATCGTCTAGCGTCTAAGTTAGAGTACCAAGAGATGGTATACCATATTTGATGGTTCTGAATTGAAAACGGTGGTTTTTAAGAAAATTTTGTATGTGGTGGTCTCTGACCCCCCCGGGTATTGACCCGTTCCAAAAACGGTCTGCCGTCTAATTTAGAATACCATGAGTTAGTATACCAAATTTGGTTATTCTAAATTAAAAACGGTACATGGAAATGCTATTTTTATTTGAAGAATAAAAACAATTTTGAAATGTAGATTTTGCGAATTTTTTTTTATGAGGGGGGACCCTTACCCCCCGGGCTGCAACCCCTTCAAATAATCGTCTAGCGTCTAAGTTAGAGTACCAAGAGATAGTATACCAGATTTGATGGTTCTGAATTGAAAACGGTGGTTTTTAAGAAAATTTTGTATGTGGTGGTCTCTGACCCCCCAGGGTATTGACCCGTTCCAAAAACGGTCTGCCGTCTAATTTAGAATACCATGAGTTAGTATACCAAATTTGGTGGTTCTAAGATGAAAACTGTAGATTTTACGAAAAATTTTATGAGGGGGTGGGGCTCCGACCCCCGGGCTCCTACCCCACAGACTCCAACCCCTTCCAAAACCCGTCTAGCGTCTAAGTTAGAGTTTCATGATACCAAATTTGATGGTTCTGAAATGAAAACTAGATTTCACGAAAATTGTGTATGTATGTGGGGGTGTGGGGCTCTGACTCCCCGGTGCTTGACCGGTTCCAAAAACCGACAACCATCTAAGTTCGAGTACCATGAGATAGGATACCTGATTTGGTGGTTCTGAATTGAAAACTGTAGATTTTACGAATATTTTGTGTATGGGGGCTCTGACCAACCGGGCCCTGACCCCTTCCAAAAACTGTCTACCGTCTAATATTTTTAGTGCAAAAGAAAAAGCGTAATATTCCTATCCTGTCTGAGTGTCCAAACTTTATAAATTTGATCAGGGAGGAAGACGTTCGAAATCGTACGTTTTCCTGCATTCATTTTGTATGTAACCAAAATCTGTAAACGCGACGAATTGACGTTCATCGTTATGTGTTCCAAATCTGACAGCACGTGACTGCATTCATCCACAGGTGTTTCTATTTTTTGAGAACTGTGCATAAAAAAAATGCAAAAAACGAACTTTTCGAAACCTTAACGAAACGGGCTGAAATTTTTATTAACACCATGAATTGGTAGTAAGAGGATTCCTTCAAAATTTCACCTGAATCCTGTCAAAAAGTTTTAAAACAGCCGTGGAATTTTTAATTAATTGATAAACAGAAATACACTGGCGTGCAAAAATTAAGGACGAGACGGTTTTTCGAACGTAACGTCGTGCAGAAGTGCTCCACATCGACTCAAATCATACCATAAGTTCCCCAAGATGTAACAATATGGGACAAGTGAGCAAAACCGTCCAAACAAGGAATCCAAAGGATACAAAGACACTTTATTGAAAAAGTAGCTTCGAGCACTGAAGACAGAAACGTCCATGTGACAGGCGGCTGCCAAGAAAAATCCAGTCTTTAGTAGGAGATATGATCACCCCCTGATGGCGTTGCAGGATTTATAACGTCTGTCCATGCTGAGGACGAGGTTGTCAAGGAGCAGTTGAGGCATCGCGGCCCACTCCTCTTGTAGCGCCAATCGCAGCTGCGGAATCCTTGCTGGCGTCTGGTGACCTGCTGCCAAGCGTCTCCCGAGAAGGTCCCACACGTGTTCGATTGGATTTAGGTCCGGGGACCTTGCGGGCCAATCCATGCGTTGAATATCTTCACTCTCCAACAGCTCTGCGACAGCCACTGTACGATGAGGTGTAGCGTTGTCGTCCATGAAGAGGAACGCAGGACCCATAGCACCTCTAAGCAGACGCACGTGAGGCAGGGGAACCTCGGTACAATAGCGGACACCAGTGACTGAACCTCCTTGGAAGATGTGGAGGTCAGTACGGCTACCAAGCATGATACCGCCCCAAACGAGAACTCCGGCACCTCCAAACCGGGCCCTTTCGATGAAGTTGGAGGTGTGATTGCGTGTTCCCTGCTCTCTCCAGATGTGTATACGTCCAGAATCGCTCGTCAGACTAAATCGGCTCTCATCCGTAAAGAGAACTCGACCCCACTGCTGATGTGTCCAGTTCTTGTGTTCCTGGCACCACAGAAACTGCCGTCTCCGATGAGCAGGCGTTAATGGCACACATCGTAATGGTCGTCGTGCAAATAGACCACCTTTGTGCAGCCTCCTGGCCACGGTAAAACACGATAACCGACGTTCAGTTGTCTGTTGCATGTGCTTTGCGATTTCTCCCGCTGTCTGCTGTCTGTCTCTTCTCGCCTGTAGGACAATATACCGGTCGTCCGCCGCCGTGGTTGCTCGCGGACGACCACAGCTAAACTCTCGGACAGCTGTTCCTGTCGTTTGAAATGCTCTCCAAGCTCGTGAAACGATGCTGTGAGCGATCCCAAACTCCTCGGCCACACTAGTCACACTTCGACCTTCTTCCAACTTCCCAATGACGCGACCTCGGGTAAAGTCATCCAGATGTCGTCTACTGGATTGCCTGTTGGCCATATCACACGGTGGCAGCAACTCGACGTCGTTCAAACTGATGTACACCGTGCAATAGCTTTCATCGAATTGCTGAGCGTGCACCACCTGTGTGCTTTATACCCCTCCGATACCCCACCCCCTACGTCATGATGCATATATGCGCATGCCCTACCATACCGGACCCTAGTCTATCTCCTGAGAGGTCTTTCGGTCCGTTACGCCTGCTCGTTCCGCTATTATGCGAATTTCTCCTCTTCGTCCTTAATTTTTGCACACCAGTGTATATACGCAGAAACAAAAATACGTCTTTAACTTTTTTTCCAGAGATTCGCCCCTCAAAGACGTCTGAAACGGAAAACACGTGATGCATTTGATCGTCGATAACAAATTGTTAGCGAATTTTGTTCAGTCAGTGTTCTAATGCTGTGTCTCCTGGACGCGTGTTAAATAATTCGTAACGCTTTTGATCCGTTTGATTCGACAGATTCCATACATTCTGTGCGTTTCGTTCCTTTAATTCTCGACAAATATTTGTGGCAGCGATGTACGGTCAAGTGCTGAAATAATCACACTATGAATAAATAATTTGTAATGACCGAATTTGTGAAATCGGCTTTTTTCTTTCTTGCAAGCATCAATTTTTTTCCCCGATTTTCTCAGTGACATATAAGGGAATAGGAAATTAATAAGCCTAAATACTGGGCGACGCCGGGTAGTAAAGCTAGTGCTATATAAGCGATGAAATAACAATGAAAACTACACTATCTACCAACAAGTAATTGGACACGCCTGCAATAGACGATATCTGCGGTACTGATACACGTCACGGCCGCCGCCGTTAACTATCGTGTGGGAAACAACAACGCAACCAGTCGCATGCAAGACGCCACGCAGTTCGGAGCTCTCTGATTTCGAGAAAGGTGTAATCGTCGGGTATCACAGAAATGGCCGATGACATATCCAGCGAGTTGAAGTACCCAAAATCGACAGTGGCCTACGTGATTGGCAAGTGGAAGATGAGAGGTGACTGTCGGAATGTGCCCCGACCCGGCAGACCCACAAAACTGGGAGTTAGAGACCGACGGGTGCTGGCCAGAGAAATTCGGAAGAACCGCACCAAATCGATGGGCCACATCCGCGAAGATTTTAACAGGCATCCGGGAGTGTTCTTTCGATGAATACCATCCGTAAGGAAGCCCATCTGCTCGGTTATCATGGACGTGCTGCCGCCCACAAGCCTTTGATCACCAAGTCCAATAGCGCTGTTCGGCTAACGTGGTGCATAGAACGTCGACACTGGACCGTTGAACAGTGGAAACAGGTTCTCTGGAGCGACGAATAAAGGTTCATCCTCTACCGTTCGGATGGCAGGGTCTGGGTTTGGCGTCTGCCTGGAGAACGCCTCCTGCCGGAATGTATTGTGCTAACTGTGAAGTTCGGCGGCGGTGGAATTATGCTATGGGGGTGTTTCTCCTGGTATGGCACGGGACCCTTGGTCGCAATTCCTGGTAGACTCAACGCCGAGACCTACTGCACCATTTTGGACGACCATGCGCTTCCGACGTTGTGGCAGTTTTACGGGGTGGACTCATGTTACTTTCAGGATGACAATGCCACCTGTCATGTTGCGAGGTCCACCATGGCTTGGTATGGTGACAATGGGGTTAATCGAATGGACTGAGCCCGGACCTTAACCCTATCGAGCACCTCTGAGACGAGTTGGAGCGTCGACTTAAGGGGTGCCCCCACCGTCTGAAATCGGTAAAGGAACTGACCTGTCTTCTCCAAGCCGAGTGGAAGAAAATACCGCTAGGCGTCGCACAACGCCTGGTTGAGAGTATGCGCAGCTGTAATCGCCGCTCGTGGAGGCTCCACCAACTATTGAAGGTGAATAAACGTCGTTTTCCTTTGCTATCACAGGTGTTCAATTGCTTGTTGGTAGATAGTGTAGTTAGTTAAACAAAGAGAAACTTTAAAATTCACGTTTTTCTGTAGGTTATGGAATACTTTTCCACACCAGCTGCTTCGAATGACAATAAAAGTTTGTACGCAGTGGGTTCAGTTGTTTCTGTTCTAAGTGTCAAAAACCTTTCGAAACCCTATGTATTGATGCATTTGACTTACCTGTCAATAATTCCATCTCCACACACAGGGGATCCGGTCACGTGAGATAATATCGGAGAGAATTCAGATACTCTGGAACCCAGCCAAGCCTGTACTTTGTATTCGTACTTCGTATCTGGTAGAAGATTTCTGAAAGAACATAAAATCATAAAAAACATGACGTCAGTAGCCTCGTGTGTAACACATGAATTCCTTCTGTTAAAAATCTATTAAACATTTAAGGTGGACGTCAAGTAATTTTGCTTCCTATATTTCCAATGGAAAAACTTCTGTACACATTTTCTTCACATATTAGTGTGTTCCCAAGAATGAAAATTTGAACATCGATTAAAATAACTTCAAATTATAACTTGGAATACTTAATATGTTCTAAAACATAATCATATTTATGCAATCTAACATTTGTTTGTCTACTGACGTCATCAAAGAACGGGTCGCGCCATCTTTTTTCTGGACAATCAATGCGTTACCAAGGATAAAAATTTGAACATCGATTAAAATTGCTTCATTTTATAACTTGGAATACTTAATATTTTCTAAAACATAACCACAATGCAATTCAACATTTGTTTGTCTACTGACGTCATCAAAGAACGGGTCGCGCCATCTTTTTTCTGGACAATCAGTGCGTTACCAAGGATGAAAATTTGAACATCGATTAAAATAACTTCATATTCAAACTTGGAATAGTTAATATTTTATAAAGCATAACCATAATTATGCAATTCAACATTTGTTTGTCTACTGACGTCATCAAAGAACGGGTCGTGCCATCTTTTTTCTGGACAATCAATGCGTTACCAAGGATAAAAATTTGAACATCGATTAAAATTGCTTCATTTTATAACTTCGGATACTTAATATTTTCTAAATTATAACCACAATTATGCAATTCAACATTTGTTTGTCTACTGACGTCATCAAAGAACGGGTCGCGCCATCTTTTTTCTGGACAATCAATGCGTTACCAAGGATAAGAATTTGAACATCGATTAAAATTGCTTCATTTTATAACTTGGAATACTTAATATTTTCTAAAACATAACCACAATTATGCAATTCAATATTTCTTTGTCTACTGACGTCATCAAAGAACGGGTCGCGCCATCTTTTTTCTGGACAATCAATGCGTTCCCAAGGATGAAAATTTGAACATCGATTAAAATTGCTTCATTTTATAACTTGGAATACTTAATATTTTCTAAAACATAACCACAATTATGCAATTCAACATTTGTTTGTCTACTGACGTCATCAAAGAACGGGTCGCGCCATCTTTTTTCTGGACAATCAATGCGTTCCCAAGGATGAAAATTTGAACATTGATTAAAATTGCTTCATTTTATAACTTGGAATACTTAATATTTTCTAAAACATAACCACAATTATGCAATTCAACATTTGTTTGTCTACTGACGTCATCAAAGAACGGGTCGCGCCATCTTTTTTCTGGACAATCAATGCGTTCCCAAGGATGAAAATTTGAACATCGATTAAAATAGCTTCATTTTATAATTTGGAATACTTAATATTTTCTAAAACATAACCATAATTATGCAATCCAACATTTGTTTGTCTACTGTCGTCATCAAAGAACGGGTCGTGCCATCTTTTTTCTGGACAATCAATGCGTTCCCAAGGATGAAAATTTGAACATCGATTAAAATAGCTTCATTTTATAATTTGGAATACTTAATATTTTCTAAAACATAACCATAATTATGCAATCCAACATTTGTTTGTCTACTGACGTCATCAAAGAACAGGTCGCGCCATTTTTTTTCTGGACAATCAATGCGTTTCCAAGGATGAAAATTTGAACATCGATTAAAAAAACTTCAGATTATAACTTGGAATACTTAATATTTTCTAAAACTTAACCATAATTATGCAATCCAACATTTGTTCGTCTACTGACGTCATCAAAGAACAGGTCGCGCCATCTTTTTTCTGGACAATCAATGCGTTCCCAAGGATGAAAATTTGAACATCGATTAAAATAACTTCGTATTATAACTTGGAATACTTAATATTTTATAAAGCATAACCCTAATTATGCAATTCAACATTTGTTTGTCTACTGACGTCATCAAAGAACGGGTTGCGCCACCTTTTTTCTGGGCAATCAATGCCTTTCCCAAGGATGAAAATTTGAACATCGATTAAAATAGCTTCATTTTATAGCTTGGATTACTTAACATTTTCTAAAACATAACCATAATTATGCAATCCAACATTTGTTCTTCTACTGACGTCATCAAAGTACAGGTCGCGCCGTCTCTTTTCTGGACAATAAATGCATTCACAAGGATGAAAATTTGAACATCGATTAAAATTACTTCATATTATAACTTGGAATACTTAATATTTTATAAAACATAACCATAAATATGCAATCCAACATTTGTTTGTCTACTGACATCATCAAAGAACGGGTTGCGCCACCTTTTTTCTGGGGAATCAATGGGTTCCCAATAATGAAAATTTGAACATCGATTAAAATTGCTTCATTTTATAATTTGGAATACTTAATATTTTCTAAACAATAAATATAATTATGCAATCCAACATTTGTTTGTCTACTGACGTCATCAAGGAACGGGTCGCGCTATCTTTTTTCTGGACAATTAATGCATTCATAAGGATGAAAATTTGAACATCGATTAAAATAGCTTCATTTTATAAATTGGAATATTTCACATTTTCTAAAACAAAACCATAATTATACAATTCAACATTTGTCTGTCTACTAACGTCATCAAAGAACAGGTCGCGCCATCTTTTTCTGGACAATCAGTGCATTCCCAAGGATGAAAATTTGAACATCGATTTAAATAACTTCATATTATAACTTGGAATACTTAATATTTTCTAAAACATAGCAATAATTATGCAACCCGACATTTGTTTGTCAACTGACGTCATCAAAGAACAGGTCGTGCCATCTTTTTTTTTTTTTGATTGGAGGTTTAACGACTACCGTGAGCAACTCAATGGGCTATAAGCAGTTGCCCGTCCCTAATTTACGCCTTAGACCACTGCGCCGCCCCGGTGGCGCAGTGGTCTAAGGCGTTGGCCTCTGATCATTTGTCCGTAAGGGGTCCGGGTTCGAATCCCGGTCAGGCATGGATGTTGTGTTTGTCTTACGGCACTGGCTCTCTCCCTTCCCTGGAACCAGTGACCCTAAATTAGGGACGGGCAACTGCTTATAGCCCATTGAGTTGCTCACGGTAGTCGTTAAACCTCCAATCAAAAAAAAAGTTTTCATCCTTAGGAACACAGTAATTGGGGAGGAAATCTGTACAAAAGTTTTTCGATAAAACAAAACCATAATTGGAAGTATAAGAAGCAAAATGGCTTGACGTCCACCTTAAGAGCAGAATACATTGAAGTAGCAAAAGTCATGAGGTGTAATCTCGCGGGTTAGGCTGAACAACCGCCAGTAGAATGCACGAATTCCAGAGAATGCACGTGAGATAAATGCAGATAGCAGTGAGAGCACATGCCGGTGTAGTATAGTGGATAACACTCGGAACTCCGGAGCTGAGATTTGTGGGTTCGAATCCCAGAGGACGCACATGAGATAAAGGCAGATAGCAGTGAGAGCCCATGCCAGTGTAGTATAGTGGATAGCACTCGGAACTCCGGAGCTGAGATTTGTGGGTTCGAATCCCAGACGACGCACATGAGATATAGGCAGATAGCAGTGAGAGTACATGCCAGTGTAGTGTAGTGGATAGGACTCAGAGCTCCGGAGCCGATAGTTGTGGGTTCGATTCCCAGAGGACGCACATGACATAAAGGCATATAGCAGTGAAAGCACATGCCAGTGTAGTATAGTGGATGGCACTCGGAACTCCGGAGCCGAGATTTGTGGGTTCATATCCCGGAGGAAGCACATGAGATGAAGGCAGGTAGCAGTGAGAGCACATGCCAGTGTAGTATAGTGGATAGCACTCGGAGCTCCGGAGCCGATAGTTGTTTGTTCGAATTCCAGAGAATGCACGTGAGATAAAGGCAGATAGCAGTGAGAGCACATGCCAGTGTAGTATAGTGGATAGCACTCGGAACTCCGGAGCTCAGAGTTGTGGGTTCAAATCCCATAGGACGCACATGAGATAAGCAGTGAGAGCACATGCCAGTGTAGTATACTGGATAGCACTCGGAGCTCCGGAGCCGCGAGTTGTGGGTTCGAATCCCAGACGACGCACATGACATAAAGGTAGATAGTAGTGAGAGCACATGCCAGTGTAGTATAGTGGATAGCACTCGGAACTCCGGAGCTGAGATTTGTGGGTTCGAATCCCAGAGGACGCACATGAGATAAAGGCAGATAGCAGTGAGAGCCCATGCCAGTGTAGTATAGTGGATAGCACTCGGAGCTCCGGAGCCATGAGTTGTGGGTTCAAATCCCAGACGACGCACATGAGATAACGGCAGATAGTAGTGAGAGTATATGCCAGTGTAGTGTAGTGGATAGGTCTCAGAGCTCCGGAGCTGATAGTTGTGGGTTCGATTCTCAGAGGACGCACATGACATAAAGGCATATAGCAGTGAGAGCACATGCCAGTGTAGTATAGTGGATAGCACTCGGAACTCCGGAGCCGAGAGTTGGGGGTTCGAATCCCGGAGGACGCACATGATATAAAAGCAGATAGCAGTGAGAATACATGCCAGTGTAGTGTAGTGGATAGGACTCAGAGCTCCGGAGCCGATAGTTGTGGGTTCGATTCCCAGAGGACGCACACGACATAAAGGCAGATAGCAGTGAGAGCACATGCCAGTGTAGTATAGTGGATAGCACTCGGAGCTCCGGAGCTGAGAGTTGTGGGTTCGAATCCCAGAGGACGCACATGAGATAAAGGCAGATAGAAGTGAGAGCACATGCCAGTGAAGTATAGTGGATAGCACTCGGAGCTACGGAGCTGAGAGTTGTGGGTTCAAATCCCAGAGGACGCACATGAGATAAATGCAGATAGCAGTGAGAGCACATGCCAGTGTAGTATAGTGGATAGCACTCGGAGCTCCGGAGCTGAGAGTTGTGGGTTCAAATCCCAGAGGACGCACATGAGATAAATGCAGATATCAGTGAGAGCACATGCCAGTATAGTATAGTGGATAGCACTCGGAGCTCCGGAGCTGAGAGTTGTGGGTTCAAATCCCAGAGGACGCACATGAGATAAAGGCAGATAGCACTGAGAGCACATGCCGGTGTAGTATAGTGGATAGCACTCGGAGCTCCGGAGCTGAGAGTTGTGGGTTCGAATCACAGAGGACGCACATGAGATAAAGGCAGATAGCAGTGAGAGCACCTGCCAGTGTAGTATAGTTGATAGCACTCGGAGCTTCGGAGCCGAGAGTTGTGGGTTCGAATCCCAGAGAACGCACATGAGATAAAGGCAAATAGCAGTGAGAGCACATGCCAATATAGTATAGTGGATAGCATTCGGAGCTCCGGAGACGAGAGTTGTATGTTCGAATCCGTCCGCTGGTATAAAAATGATGGAGAAATTTACTTCGTCATACAATCCTCTTTAATGCTTCCTTGTCTCTATCAGACAGGGTCGTTTTCCGGCCGCTCTTGGATTTTGCAGACGAGGTTTTGCCCAGAACACGGTATGCTGTCATAACGCTAGACACAGTTGCTCTCGATACCTCCACCACCCTGGAGACTGTTGTCACGGAGGCACCAACAAGCCGGCCACCAACAATTAGCCCTCTTTAGAAGTCCGTTAGGTTATTTATATAGTCGTTACCCTTACGGCTGTCTTTGCACGAGTGTGAGAGAAATTATATCCTATATCTGCATTGTAAATTCTTTTGTACACATTTTCTCAAAGACTATTACTTTTTGGTGTTTGAAATTTTGAGAACCAGTAAAAACTACCTATAACTAATACGTGCAGCAGTTTTTATTCCTTTAAAAAGGTTAGAATTTTTTTTTTAATTCAATTTATCTGACTCGAAAGTATTCCAATTTGGCCGCAAGATGGCGCGCGATAAGTTAGCTTAGTAGTGTTTCTGTCAGGAAGGAACGAAATCTCTCATTTTTGTCTGATTTTTTTTTTTAATTATGTAGGCCAAATAGAAATAATTAAATGGGGCCAAAAGTGAGACTGGAAGCTTGTATCCCATAGAACATCTCAAATCCTACTGTACATTCATTTTTTGAAGAGAAAATCTGTACACTAGCAGAAAACGCCCCAATTCGAGCTATCGAAACTCCGCCCCCCCCCAGAAAACGTCACTGGTTAAAACGTAACAGCGCGTATTTGATCTTCTCATTGTGGAGTCAACAAGAGACCGCATCCTATCTGAATATGGCGAGGTCTACAGTGATTTGCTGACGCCAACTTCTGGGACAGTCTTTCAAAGCGTAAAATTGACGCCCAAGAAGCGCCTTCTATCTCAGAAAATGAACCCTAATACTCATTCAAAGGCAGCCTTAAAGAAATTTTGCAACAAGACACTTTAAATGCACTTAAACAGGACCTTGAGGTTCTAAACAAAGCAATTACAACCAAAAAGTGGTGCATACCGTTGCTTATTGCGACGTAAGCAGCTGCATTTAAAGTCACGGCTATGAGCGTGTTGTTCATACACTGACGAAAAAAATCCCAACACCACGAAAAAATAGTTGTAGAGGAATGAAATGGCGGCAATACATTTGTATAGCTAACATATTTAATCGATTAAAGTTTCAAAATCACAGCTTAATGTAAGCGCGAGAAGAGCCATTTTAAATGTGAAATGCTGGTACATTAATAACCGGTGTAACCGCCAGAATGTTGAATGCAAGCACGCAAACGTTCATGCATTGTGTCGTACAGGTGCTGGATGTCAGTTTGTGGGATGGAGTTCCATGCCTGTTGCACTTGGTCGGTCAATACAGGGACGGTTAATGCTGATTGGGGGTGACGCTGGAGTTGTCATCCAATGATGTGTGCTCGATTGGTGAAAGATCTGGTGATATAGCAGGCCACGGCAACATGTCGACACTCTGTAGAGCATGTTGGGTTACAACAGCGGTATGCGGGCAAGCGTTATCCTGTTGGAAAACACCCCCTGGAATGCTGTTCATGAATGACAGCACAACAGGTTGAATCACCAGACCGACGTACAACTGTGCCGTCAGGGTGCGTGGGATAGCCACGAGAGTGCTCCTGCTGTCATAGGAAATTGCTCCCCAGACCATAACTCCAGGTGTAGGTCCAGTGTGTCTTGGCCGCAGACAGGTTGGTTGCAGGCGCTCACCTGGCCTCCTTCTAACCAACACACGGCCATCACTGGCACCCAGGCAGAACCGGCTTTCATCAGAAAACACAACAGATCTCCACTCCGTCCTCCAATGAGCTCTAGCTTGACACCACTGACGTCGCAAACGGCAGTGGTTTGGAGTAAGTGGAATGCACGCTACAGGGCGTCTGGCTCGGAGCTGTCCTTCAAGTAACCGACTTGTAACAGTTTGTTGTGTCACTGTGGTGACAACTGCAGCTCGAATTGCTGCCGCAGACGCGGTACGATGCGCCACGGCCATACGCCGTACACAGCGGTCTTCCCTCTCAGTAGTGCCACGTGGCCGGCCGGAACCCGGTCTTCTTGAGGCAGTACCTTCCCTTGACCACCGCTGCCAACAATCATGCACAGTGGCTACATTCCTGCCAAGTCGTTCTGCAATGTTGCGGAAAGAAAATCCACCTTCTCGGAGCCCTATTACACGACCTCGTTCAAACTCCGTGAGCTGTTGATAATGGCTTCTTCGTCTTCTTAAAGGCATTCTTGACTAGCATCAACACACTACGTCGAGTCTCAACGATAATTAACGCTCACGAACGTTACAGCGCGTTTTTACAGCAAACCGGCTTTGCATGTTTCGAGGGGCGCTACTAGCGCCACACGTATGCGCCGAGCGCGAAATTTGCATTGACGTCATCTTACAGATGTACTCTCACCGCCTACCAACTGTCGTTTATCTAACACAACCCCTTCTTGGTGTTGGGATTTTTTTTTCCGTCAGTGTATTATTCTGTCTAATCCCTATATACATTCATTGTACAAGGAAATAGAGGAAGTATGTGGATTTTCCTGGTGTATTTTAGTTGTCGAACATGACGGTGTTCCTGGGGATTTTCACGGAAAGTGTCGCAGAGTCCCAGGGCTCCGCGAACACACTTTGAGAACTACTGCTCTAAAGTAAAGGCAAATTTTCTTATTTTCTTACCTGTCTGTAAAAACGTTGTCATCCAAGTCCTTGCTTTCTGCTACCAAAAATGGGGGATTCCTCAGTAAACGATATCGGAAAGGTTTACACGGAGTGCAGAGTGGATTATTCGACACAGAAATTAACTTCACGGCATCGATGCTCACAAAGATGTTCCGTGTTCGAATGCGGATCTAAGAAATTGAAAGAAATTGAAATATCGGTTGAGATAAAAGAAAGAAATATTACGTGCTGAAAGAATATCATTTGCTTTTCAAAATCGCTTTATTGGTATAACGAAATAAAATAGACGTTCAGCAAGAAGCGTCTTACAAACAAAATTCAAACTGACAAAATCAATGATATTTACACTGTGTAACGTACCGGGAGATGTGACGTACCTGCCAGAAGGACTCACTCGACATAAAGGCAGATAGGAATCAGAATAAAACGTCCGCGTAGCTCAGTTGGTAGAGCGACTGGTTCCGGAATAAGCGGCCTCGGGTTCGAATCCCGGCGTAGACCAAAAATGACGGAGAAATTTACTTCGTTATAATGGCGCCCGAACTATCCGGATGACCCGACCGTTCAAAATCTCGCATTGGTGTGATGTGATTTCCACACCGTGAGATAGGAAAAATAAGAGAATCCCTTCTCCAGCACTTCGGAAAAAAAAAAAATGAGAGGGAGATGATGTAACGTACCGGGAGATGTGACGTACCTGCCAGAAGGACGCACACGACATAAAGGCAGATAGGAATCAGAATAAAACGTCCGCGTAGCTCAATTGGTAGAGTGACTTATTCCGGAATGAGGGGATCCGGGTTCGAATCCTGGCGTGGACAGAAATGACGGAGAAATTTACTTCGTTATAATGGCGCCCGAACTATCCGGATGACCCGACCGTGCAAAATCTCGCATTGGTGTGATGTGATTTCCACACCGCGAGATAGGAAAAATAAGAGAATCCCTTCTCCAGCACTTCGAAAAAAAAAATAATAATAAGGGGGAGATGATGTAACGTACCAGGAGATGTGACGTACCTGCCAGAAGGACGCACACGACATAAAGGCAGATAGGAATCAGAATAAAATGTCCGCGTAGCTCAACTGGTAGAGCAACTTATTCCGGAATGAGTGGACCCGGGTTCGAATCCTGGCGCGGATAAAAATGACGGAGAAATTTACTTCGTTATAATGGCGCCCGAACTATCCGGATGACCCGACCGTTCAAAATCTCGCTATGGTGTGATGTTATTTCCACACCGCGAGATAGGAAAAATAAGAGAATCCTTTCTCCAGCACTTCGAAAAAAAAAAATGAGAGGGAGATGATGTAACGTACCAGGAGATGTGACGTACCTGCCAGAAGGACGCACACGACATACAGGCAGATAGGAATCAGAATAAAACGTCCGCGTAGCTCAATTGGTAGAGCAACTTATTCCGGAATGAAGGGATCCGGGTTCGAATCCTGGCGCGGATAAAAATGACGGAGAAATTTACTTCGTTATAATGGCGCCCGAACTATCCGGATGACCCGACCGTTCAAAATCTCGCTATGGTGTGATGTTATTTCCACACCGCGAGATAGGAAAAATAAGAGAATCCCTTCTCCAGCACTTCGAAAAAAAAAAAAAAAAAATGAGAGGGAGATGATGTAACGCACCAGGAAATGTGACGTACCTGCCAGAAGGACGCACACGACATACAGGCAGATAGGAATCAGAATAAAACGTCCGCGTAGCTCAATTGGTAGAGTGACTTATTCCGGAATGAGGGGATCCGGGTTCGTATTCTGGCGCGGATAAAAATGACGGAGAAATTTACTTCGTTATAATGGCGCCCGAACTATCCGGATGACCCGACCGTTCAAAATCTCGCATTGGTGTGATGTTATTTCCACACCGCGCGATAGGAAAAATAAGAGAATCCTTTCTTCAGCACTTCGAAAAAGAAATAATAAGGGGGAGATGATGCAACGTACCAGGATATGTGACGTACCTGCCAGAAGGACGCACACGACATAAAGGCAGATAGGAATCAGAATAAAACGTCCGCGTAGCTCAATTGGTGAGGGGATCCGGGTTCAAACCCCGGCGCGGATAAAAATGACGGAGAAATTTACTTCGTTATAATGGCGCCCGAACTATCCGGATGACCCGACCGTTCACAATCTCGCAATGGTGTGATGTTATTTCCACACCGCGAGATAGGAAAAATAAGAGAATCCTTTCTTCAGCACTTCGAAAAAGAAATAATAAGGGGGAGATGATGCAACGTACCAGGATATGTGACGTACCTGCCAGAAGGACGCACACGACATAAAGGCAGATAGGAATCAGAATAAAACGTCCGCGTAGCTCAATTGGTGAGGGGATCCGGGTTCAAACCCCGGCGCGGATAAAAATGACGGAGAAATTTACTTCGTTATAACTGCAATGAGAAATGTTGATGATACTGATATGCTGCAATTGAGCTAAATACACAGCAGGTGTAGAGAAAAACACCATAAGTTGGTCAACGTGTCACATGACACTGAAGGAACATATTTCCAGGTACACTGTATTGAAAACTTAAAACCCATGATAAAGTAGGCACAGGTTGAGCAAAAACAAAAATGAAATAGAATGATAATTATATACATAGGTTAACATTCCATAGCGCAGGCATACGTAGAAGCGAAACGACGGCGATGGAAAAATATAGTATGACTTATGCAACGAAGAAATATATACTACAATGAGAAATGATAAGAAGATGCTGCAATGGAGCTAAAAACACTACAGGTGTAGACGAAACACCTTAAAGTGGTGGCCAGCATGTCACATGACACTAAAGGAACATATATGCAGAGAAACTGTATTGAAAACTTAAATCGCATGATGGCATATGTTGAGCAACACAATGATGAAAAAACATGGAACAACTCGTGCAATGGATAAAATCATCATCATCATCATCATTGTCAACCATTATCAATCCACTGCTGGACGAAGGTCTCCCCAAGTTTCGTCCACAACGGTCTGTCTTGTGCCAGTCTCCTTCATGTCACTCCCGCATATTTACGAATTTCATCCACCCATCTCCCATGTGGTCTTCTTCTGGGTCTTTTTCTGTCCCTTGGAATCCAATCTAAAATTTCGGCTGTCCATCTATGGTCTGTCCTTCTGGCAGTATGTCCAGCCCATTGCCATTTCAGGGATTTAACTCTGATCATGATGTCTTCCACTCTCGTCATTTTTCGGATCCACGAGTTCCTCTTCTTATCTCTCCTGGTTATACCAAGCATGCACCTCTCCATGCTGCTTTGAGTTGTCTGCAGCCTTTGTATATCTCTTTTAGTTAAGGTCCACGTCTCTGCACCATACGTAAGCACTGGAAGGATGCATTGATCAAACACTTTTCTTTTAAGACATAATGGCATATTGCTCTTGAAAATTATGCTGTTTCTTCCAAAAGCTCTCCAGGCAAGTTTTGTACGCCGATTAATTTCTTCACCAATGTGACCCTCACTTGATATCTGCTGTCCAAGATAAACGTACGTGTCTGTTATCTCCAGTTTTTCTCCATCAATCGATAAATCTTCATTTCTTGTAAAAGCATTGAACATCACTTTTGTCTTCTGAAAGTTCATTTTTAATCCCACTTCTTTACTCTTGTCAGCAAGTTCCTGGATCATACTCTGCAGCTCTGATGGGGTAGTTGCAAAAATGACTACGTCATCAGCAAAACGAAGGTGGGTTAGATAATCTCCATTAATCTTTATCCCTTTGTTTTCCCAGTTCAGTGATTGAAAGACATTTTCCAATGTGGCATTAAAGAGCTTCGGAGATATGGTGTCACCTTGTCTCACTCCCTTTCCAATTTTTATGTGTGTTGTATTTTCAAACAGCCGAATCTTTGCACTTGCATTTTTCATAGATGTTATTAATAATATTAATGTATGCATCTTCAATACCGCAGGTTTTCAGAGCCATTGTAACTGCTGATGGTTTCACCGAATCAAAGGCTTTTTCATAATCGATAAAAGCCATGCACAATGGAAGTTCATATTCCCTCGCTCTTTCAATTAGTTCTCTCAGTACGTGGATATGATCTATTGTGCTGTAGCCACTCCTGAATCCAGCTTGTTCTCTCGGTTGAGCCATGTCCAGTGTTACCTTCAAGCGGTGTGAAAGAACTTTAGTGAAGATTTTATAAACCACTGATAATAGGCTGATAGGTCTGTAGTTCCTGAGATCCTCAATGTCACCTTTTTTATGTAGCAGGATCATTGTAGCATTGTTCCAATCCTCAGGAATCTTACTAGGAAGAAACTGCAGTTGAGCTAAATACACAACAACAAGTTAAGGAAAGACATCATTGGGTGGCTAGCGCGTAACATGGACGCTGAAGGAACATATTTGCAGGTAAGCAATAATACAAACTTAGAGGGCACAATAAACAGGCACAATTGAGCAAAACGGTGATGTAATAGAATGACAATTATATACATAGACACTAGTAAGCAGTGCTGACATACTTAATAGCAAACCGAGGTAAGAGAAAAACATAGTACAACTCGTGCAACATAGATAGCACGTAAAATACAGCAGAAGTTACAAGTGAACATGTAACGTACCAGGAGATGTGACGTACCTGCCAGAAGGACGCACACGACATAGAGGCATATAGGAATCAAAACAAATGTCCGCGTAGCTCAGTTGGTAGAGCGACTTGTTCCGGAATGAGTGGACCCGGGTTCGAATCCTGGCGCGGATAAAAATGACGGAGAAATTTACTTCGTTATAATGGCGCCCGAACTATCCGGATGACCCGACCGTTCAAAATCTCGCATTGGTGTGATGTGATTTCCACACCGCGAGATAGGAAAAATAAGAGCAGCACTTCGAAAAAAAAAAAAAATAAGGGGGAGATGATGTAACGTACCAGGAGATGTGACGTACCTGCCAGAAGGACGCACACGACATAGAGGCAGATAGGAATCAGAATAAAACGTCCGCGTAGCTCAATTGGTAGAGTGACTTATTCCGGAATGAGTGGATCCGGGTTCGAATCCCGGCGCGGACCAAAAATGACGGAGAAATTCAATTCGTTATAATGGCGCCCGAACTATCCGTATGACCCGACCGTTCAAAATCTCGCATTGGTGTGATGTGATTTCCACACCGCGAGATAGGAAAAATAAGAGCAGCACTTCGAAAAAAAAAAAAAAAAAATAAGGGGGAGATGATGTAACGTACCAGGAGATGTGACGTACCTGCCAGAAGGACGCACACGACATAAAGGCAGATAGGAATAAGAATAAAACGTCCGCGTAGCTTAATTGGTAGAGCAACTTATTCCGGAATGAATGGATCCGGGTTCGAATCCTGGCGCGGATAAAAATGACGGAGAAATTTACTTCGTTATAATGGCGCCCGAACTATCCGGATGACCCGACCGTTCAAAATCTCGCATTGGTGTGATGTGATTTCCACACCGCGAGATAGGAAAAATAAGAGCAGCACTTCGAAAAAAAAAAAAAAAAAAATAAGGGGGAGATGATGTAACGTACCAGGAGATGTGACGTACCTGCCAGAAGGACGCACACGACATAGAGGCAGATAGGAATCAGAATAAAACGTCCGCGTAGCTTAATTGGTAGAGTGACTTATTCCGGAATGAGGGGATCCGGGTTCGAAACCCGGCGTAGACCAAAAATGACGGAGAAATTCAATTCGTTATAATGGCGCCCGAACTATCCGGATGACCCGACCGTTCAAAATCTCGCATTGGTGTGATGTGATTTCCACACCGCGAGATAGGAAAAATAAGAGCAGCACTTCGAAAAAAAAAAAAAAAATAAGGGGGAGATGATGTAACGTACCAGGAGATGTGACGTACCTGCCAGAAGGACGCACACGACATAGAGGCAGATAGGAATCAGAATAAAACGTCCGCGTAGCTTAATTGGTAGAGTGACTTATTCCGGAATGAGGGGATCCGGGTTCGAAACCCGGCGTAGACCAAAAATGACGGAGAAATTCAATTCGTTATAATGGCGCCCGAACTATCCGGATGACCCGACCGTTCAAAATCTCGCATTGGTGTGATGTGATTTCCACACCGCGAGATAGGAAAAATAAGAGCAGCACTTCGAAAAAAAAAAAAAATAAGGGGGAGATGATGTAACGTACCAGGAGATGTGACGTACCTGCCAGAAGGACGCACACGACATAGAGGCAGATAGGAATCAGAATAAAACGTCCGCGTAGCTTAATTGGTAGAGTGACTTATTCCGGAATGAGGGGATCCGGGTTCGAAACCCGGCGTAGACCAAAAATGACGGAGAAATTCAATTCGTTATAATGGCGCCCGAACTATCCGGATGACCCGACCGTTCAAAATCTCGCATTGGTGTGATGTGATTTCCACACCGCGAGATAGAAAAAAAAGAGAATCCCTTCTCCAGCACTTCAAAAAAAAATAATAAAAATAATAAGGGGGAGATGATGTAACGTACCAGGAGATGTGACGTACCTGCCAGAAGGACGCACACGACATAAAGGCAGATAGGAATCAGAATAAAATGTCCGCGTAGCTTAATTGGTAGAGCAACTTATTCCGGAATGAGTGGACCCGGGTTCGAATCCTGGCGCGGATAAAAATGACGGAGAAATTCACTTCGTTATAAACACACTGTGCACACAAATGTAGTAGAAGTACAGAAATATTTCACTGAATGTAATAAAACACGACCAACGCCGTGAAAATGCAACGCTCAGCGCCACATTCCGTTGCTCAAAAGAGAAAAAGTTCTAACGGATGGTTAGATTGAGGAGATCTGTCTCCACCGCGAACCACGGGGTCAGACGTACATACGTAAAATGGAATGCTGCTGTCGAAGCACGATACCAAAGGACACAAATGCCTTAGTTTAAACACTTTAAAATTTAACGATTAAAGTATACAGTGAAGTGCCAGAAAAATTGCTACACCAGTCTAATACTAGGTACGTCCCCCACGGGAGCGCAGGACTCCAGAAATAGGACGGGCGGAAATCCTGGAAAAATGCTGTACGCAATGCACACCATACTACCTGCAAAGCGTTCCACAATTCGGGTGTATTCCGAGGTCTTGGATTCCTGTGTTCGATAGCGGGCATCCCAAATGTATTCTATCACGTTCCGAACTTGGGTGGAAATGGTAACACCCCAAACTCAGTTGAATGCTCCTCCAAGCATAATGTGGCGTCCCGACACTTGCGTGGAGGTGCGTTGTCCTGTTGGAACAGGCCCAACCCATCAGCATGAATGCGGGACATGAACGGGTGTACCTCGTCAGAAAGGATGCGCGCATAGCGTTGGTCGGTCACAGACGTTTGTAGACGTACTAGGGGTTCCCAGTGAAGTCCAGCTAAATACACCCCACACCATTACGGTCCCTCCACCAGCCGGTGAAATTCCCTGTTGACAGGCGGGATTCACGGCTTCATGGGGTTTGCGCCACACACGAATCCTTCCATCTGCCCGATTCAGTTGGAAACGCGACTCGTCAGACCAGGCTACTTGTTTCTAGTCATCAAGTGTCCAGTGGCGGTGTTTCCGTGCCCAGGCGAGGCGTATAGCACTGTGTCGTGCACCCATCAAGGGGACTCGAGTTGGGCGTGGGCTCCCAAAGCCCATATCGTGCAGGGTACGTTGCGCAGTCCGGACGCTGATGCTTGTTAAGGCTCCAGCATTGAATTCCGATGCTACCTGCGAGAGTGTCGCGTGAAACGATTCTTGACAGCCGACGATGGTCACGTTCACCCAATGTCTCTTTACGGCCACACTGGTATCGTAGGTTGGAGGTTTTGCCGAAATTCTTGTAGTCAAGGTACACCCTTGCAATGGTCGTCCGTGAAAATCCGAACTTCGTTTCTACCTCCGAAATACTATGGCCCATCTCACGAGCGCCAACTATGACACCGCGTTGAAAATCGCTTAAATCGTTATTATTCGTCATTTTCATGCCGAGAACAGCTCTGACAGCTGGCAAGGATGTCTATCGCTTTATATACGCACTGGAGAACGCAACCGAGCACGCGCATAGGTATCGTTGCTAAGTATTTTGCATAAGCTCGTCTGTACCAGTTTTTCTGGCACTTCAGTTTATATAAGGCTGAAAAACACAAGATCTTTCATCATCAGGTGAAGAAAACTGGCGGAAAAAAGAGTCTACTTGCTTTATAAATACACAGTGCGTCAAAGAATTTTTAACACTGGCTCTGTAAAATGAAATAGAAACAAGAAATTATAATTTGTTTTGATTTGTTATACAAAATAAGTCCCTCCGGCTTCAATACAATTGTTACAGCGATTTGATAATGATTCGAATGCCTGTTCCAGTTCACTTTGCGGAATTGCCTCCAAAGCACGCGTCGAAGCTGTTTGTATGGTCGAAATATCATCAAAATAACACCCTTTTAACGTCCTTTTAAGTTTGGGGAATAATGAAAAGTCGCAGGGTGCTAAATCAGGCGAATACGGTGGATGATTCAACACACAGACGTTATTTTTCGCCAAACATCTACGAACAAGAAGTGAGGTGTCACTGGGTGCATTATCGTGCAAGAAACATCAACTGTTTTCATCTCGATATTCAGGACGAATGCGACGAATTCTGCCCATCAAACACCTCAAAACATTTAAATAAAACTCACCAGTAATTGTTTGTCCACTTGGAACAAATTCTTTGTGGATAATACCCTTACTATCGAAGAATGTAATGAGCATTGTTTTGATTTTCGATGGAACTTTTCTTGTTTTTTTGGCTTGTGGTGAGTTTTTTGACTTCCATTCCACACTTTGTCGCTTTGTTTTAGGATCATATTGAAAACACCATGTTTCATCACCTGTAACAATCGAATTTAAGAAGTTTGGATCATTTTCAGCGGCTGAAATGATGTCTCTGCAATGTGCACTTCTCCTTGATTTTTGTTCATTGGTTAACGTGTGTGGAACAAATTTAGCACAGACTTTTGTTTTGCCCAAATCTTCATGCAGAATGATTCGAATCGTTTCTTTGTTGATGTTTAAAGACTCTTCCATCATTCTTAGTGACGCACATCGATTGTTTGCCACGAACTCACGCACTTTTTCAATAATCTCAGGTGTCCTAGATGAACTTGGTCTTCCGGTATGCTTATCATCTTCTAGCATCTCTCTTCGGTCCAAAAAACGTTTGTGTCACAGGAAAACATTTGATCTACTTAAACAAAACTCACCGTAAACTTGTTTTATCATTTGATACGTTTCCGAGGCACTTTTACCAAGTTTTGCGTTAAATTTAATAACAGCCCTTTGTTCCATCTTAATAATTCAACATGAAAAAAATTTTACTTCTGTAATGAACGGCCGTTTCGTTTGAGTTACTTTAACAACTGCGCAGTACTTTTGGCAGAAAGCAAGCAGATGGTCACGGTTTATAACGCATTCGCGATTACACTGGTGGCGCCACCGTAGGCTGAAATCTAGCGCCAGTCTTAAAAATTCTTTGACGCACTGTGTATAGGTCGGATCCGTGATGTGCATTTTGAACGCAGCGATCCTGGTGGACAAAAAAATGTCCGGTGTAGTTTTTAGCACGGCTTTTGTAAAAAAAAAAGATCGTTTTTTTGTCAAAAAACAACAACAACAAAAAAACCCTTTGTCCTTCCGTCCGTCTGTATCCACGATATCTCTGCAACTATTAGTCCGATTTGAAAAATTCGTTTTGCATTGGGAAGCTTGAAATTGCGAATTATGATCCTTCATTTCGCTTTTTTTTTTTTTACGATGTACAATTTCGCCGCTAGAGGGCGTAAATGCAGATGATGTCGAATTCAAAAATGCGTTTCATTTCACATATTTGCTTCTAAACATCCGATGGAAAAAAAAAATTATCTTTCGATTCCATTTATGTCGAAGAGTAATTTAGATATAGTTACTTTTTTTAAATTACGCATAGATTTTCCGCTAGGGGGCGTAAAAGTAAATTACATTTTCCCCGATAACTCTTCTTCTAAAACTCCGATTTGCAAAAATGCTTCTTCAGCGGATACATCTCCTGATGGAAAATCTTCTGCAAATAATTTCTAATTTTTGGTAAAAAATTACTTTGGCCACTAGGGGGCGTAAGTGTTAATTTTTGCTTCTGATGTATTTGAAATGAAATCTGAGCTTCAAATATATCGATTGAAAATTTACTTTCGTGGACTGATGCCACTCACATCGATAAACATTTTTGGAATATTTTCTTCTTAAAGTATTTCACAGTTTCTCCGCCATTGGGCGTAGATGTAGAACTTATTTTTTTCTTTTAATTGGAGGTTTAACAACCACCGTGAGCAACTCAATGGGCTATAAGCAGTCACCCGTCCCTAATTTAGGGTCACTGGTTCCAGGGAAGGGAGAGAGCCAGTGCCGTAAGACAAAACACAACATCCATGCCTGACCGGGATTCGAACCCGGACCCATCTCGGACGAGTGATCAAAGGCCATCACTTAGACAATTGCGCCACCGGATCAGCTACAAATCGTTATTATTGATTGGAGGTTTAACGACCACCGTGAGCAACTCAATATGCTATAAGCAGTCACCCGTCCCTAATTTAGGGTCACTGGTTCCAGGGAAGGGAGAGAGCCAGTGCCGTAAGACAAACACAACATCCATTCATTGATTGATTGGAGGTTTAACGACCACCGTGAGCAACTCAATGGGCTATAAGCAGTCACCCGTCCCTAATTTAGGGTCACTGGTTCCAGGGAAGGGAGAGAGCCAGTGCCGTAAGACAAACACAACATCCATTCATTGATTGATTGGAGGTTTAACGACCACCGTGAGCAACTCAATGGGCTATAAGCAGTCGCCCGTCCCTAATGTAGGGTCACTGGTTCCAGGGAAGGGAGAGAGCCAGTGCCGTAAGACAAAACACAACATCCATGCCTGACCGGGATTCGAACCCGGACCCCTTACGGACGAATGATCAGAGGCCAACGCCTTAGACCACTGCGCCACCGGGGCGGCTCACGCACCTTCGAAGCCGACAAACCATAACGTTGCCCTCACGCACCTTCGAAGCCGAGAAACCATAACGTTGCCCTCACGCACCTTCGAAGCCGGCAAACCATAACGTTGCCCTCACGCACCTTCGAAGCCGGCAAACCATAACGTTGCCCTCACGCACCTTCGAAGCCGACAAACCATAAAGTTGCCCTCACGCACCTTCGAAGCCGGCAAACCATAACGTTGCCATCACGCACCTTCGAAGCCGGCAAACCATAACGTTGCCCTCACGCACCTTCGAAGCCGACAAACCACAAAGTTGCTCTCACGCACCTTCGAAGCCGGCAAACCATAACGTTGCCCTCACGCACCTTCGAAGCCGACAAACCATAAAGTTGCCCTCACGCACCTTCGAAGCCGGCAAACCATAACGTTGCCCTCACGCACCTTCGAAGCCGGCAAACCATAACGTTGCCCTCACGCACCTTCGAAGCCGACAAACCATAAAGTTGCCCTCACGCACCTTCGAAGCCGGCAAACCATAACGTTGCCATCACGCACCTTCGAAGCCGGCAAACCATAACGTTGCCCTCACGCACCTTCGAAGCCGACAAACCATAAAGTTGCTCTCACGCACCTTCGAAGCCGGCAAACCATAACGTTGCCCTCACGCACCTTCGAAGCCGACAAAACATAAAGTTGCCCTCACGCACCTTCGAAGCCGGCAAACCATAACGTTGCCCTCACGCACCTTCGAAGCCGAGAAACCATAACGTTGCCCTCACGCACCTTCGAAGCCGACAAACCATAACGTTGCCCTCACGCACCTTCGAAGCCGACAAACCATAACGTTGCCCTCACGCACCTTCGAAGCCGGCAAACCATAACGTTGCCCTCACGCACCTTCGAAGCCGGCAAACCATAACGTTGCCCTCACGCACCTTCGAAGCCGACAAACCATAAAGTTGCCCTCACGCACCTTCGAAGCCGGCAAACCATAACGTTGCCATCACGCACCTTCGAAGCCGGCAAACCATAACGTTGCCCTCACGCACCTTCGAAGCCGACAAACCATAAAGTTGCTCTCACGCACCTTCGAAGCCGGCAAACCATAACGTTGCCCTCACGCACCTTCGAAGCCGACAAACCATAAAGTTGCCCTCACGCACCTTCGAAGCCGGCAAACCATAACGTTGCCCTCACGCACCTTCGAAGCCGAGAAACCATAACGTTGCCCTCACGCACCTTCGAAGCCGACAAACCGTAACGTTGCCCTCACGCACCTTCGAAGCCGACAAACCATAACGTTGCCCTCACGCACCTTCGAAGCCGGCAAACCATAACGTTGCCCTCACGCACCTTCGAAGCCGGCAAACCATAACGTTGCCCTCACGCACCTTCGAAGCTGACAAACCATAATGTTGCCCTCACGCACCTTCGAAGCCGACAAAAGATAACGTTGCCCTCACGCACCTTCGAAGCCGACAAACCATAATGTTGCATTTCCGCACCTTCGAAGCCGGCAAACCATAACGTTGACTTCACGCACCTTCGAAGCCGACAAACCATAATGTTGCCCTCACGCACCTTCGAAGCCGGCAAACCATAACGTTGTCCTCACGCAATTTCGAAGCCGACAAACCATAACGTTGTCCTCACGCACCTTCCAAGCCGACAAACCATAACGTTGCCCTCACGCACCTTCGAAGCCGGCAAATCATAACGTTGCCCTCACGCACCTTCGAAGCCGACAAACCATAACGTTGCCCTCACGCACCTTTGAAGCCGGCAAACCATAACGTTGCCCTCACGCACCTTCGAAGCCGGCAAACCATAACGTTGCCCTCACGCACCTTCGAAGCAGACAAACCATAATGTTGCCCTCACGCACCTTCGAAGCCGAGAAACCATAACGTTGCCCTCACGCACCTTCGAAGCCGGCAAACCATAACGTTGCCCTCACGCACTTTCGAAGCCGGCAAACCATAACGTTGCTCTCACGAACCTTCGAAGCCGACAAACCATAACGTTGCCCACACGCACCTTCGAAGCCGGCAAACCATAACGTTGCCCTCACGCACCTTCGAAGCCGGCAAACCATAATGTTGCCCTCACGCACCTTCGAAGCCGAGGAACCATAACGTTGCCCTCACGCACCTTCGAAGCCGGCAAACCATAACGTTGCCCTCACGCACATTCGAAGCCGGCAAACCATAACGTTGCCATCACGCACCTTCTAAGCCGGCAAACCATAACGTTGCCCTCACGCACCTTCGAAGCCGACAAACCATAACGTTGCCCTCACGCACCTTCGAAGCCGGCAAACCATAACGTTGCCCTCACGCACCTTCGAAGCCGAGAAACCATAACGTTGCCCTCACGCACCTTCGAAGCCGACAAACCATAACGTTGCCCTCACGCACCTTCGAAGCCGACAAACCATAACGTTGCCCTCACGCACCTTCGAAGCCGAGAAACCATAACGTTGCCCTCACGCACCTTCGAAGCCGACAAACCATAACGTTGCCCTCACGCACCTTCGAAGCCGGCAAACCATAACGTTGCCCTCACGCACCTTCGAAGCCGGCAAACCATAACGTTGCCCTCACGCACCTTCGAAGCCGACAAACCATAACGTTGCCCTCACGCACCTTCGAAGCCGACAAACCATAATGTTGCCCTCACGCACCTTCGAAGCCGACAAACCATAACGTTGCCCTCACGCACCTTCGAAGCCGACAAACCATAACGTTGCCCTCACGCACCTTCGAAGCCGAGAAACCATAACGTTGCCCTCACGCACCTTCGAAGCCGAGAAACCATAACGTTGCCCTCACGCACCTTCGAAGCCGAGAAACCATAACGTTGTCCTCACGCACCTTCGAAGCCGACAAACTGCAACGTTGCCCTCACGCACCTTCGAAGCCGAAACATCATAACGTTGCCCTCACGCCCCTTCGAAGCCGGCAAACCATAACGTTGCCCTCACGCACCTTCGAAGCCGGCAAACCATAACGTTGCCCTCACGCACCTTCGAAGCCGACAAACCATAATGTTGCCCTCACGCACCTTCGAAGCCGACAAACCATAATGTTGCCCTCACGCACCTTCGAAGCCGGCAAACCATAACGTTGCCCTCACGCACCTTCGAAGCCGACAAACCAGAACGTTGCCCTCACGCACCTTCGAAGCCGGCAAACCAGAACGTTGCCCTCACGCACCTTCGAAGCTTGCAAACCATAACGTTGCCCTCACGCACCTTCGAAGCCGACAAACCATAATGTAGCCCTCACGCACCTTCGAAGCCGAGAAACCATAATGTAGCCCTCACGCACCTTCGAAGCCGGCAAACCATAACGTTGCCCTCACGCACCTTCGAAGCCGGCAAACCATAACGTTGCCCTCACGCACCTTCGAAGCCGACAAACCATAACGTTGCCCTCACGCACCTTCGAAGCCGGCAAACCATAACGTTGCCCTCACGCACCTTCAAAGCCGGCAAACCATAACGTTGCCCTCACGCACCTTCGAAGCCGGCAAACCATAACGTTGCCCTCACGCACCTTCGAAGCCGACAAACCATAATGTTGCCCTCACGCACCTTCGAAGCCGACAAACCATAATGTTGCCCTCACGCACCTTCGAAGCCGGCAAACCATAACGTTGCCCTCACGCACCTTCGAAGCCGGCAAACCATAACGTTGCCCTCACACATCTTCGAAGCCGGCAAACCATAACGTTGCCCTCACGCACCTTCGAAGCCGGCAAACCATAAGGTTGCCCTCACGCACCTTCGAAGCCCGGAAAACCATAACGTTGCCCTCACGCACCTTCGAAGCCGGCAAACCCTAACGTTGCCCTCACGCACCTTCGAAGCCGAAAAACCATAACGTTGCCCTCACGCACCTTGGAAGCCGAGAAACCATAACGTTGCCCTCACGCACCTTCGAAGCCGAGAAACCATAACGTTGCCCTCACGCACCTTCGAAGCCGGTAAACCATAACGTTGCCCTCACGCACCTTCGAAGCCGGCAAACCGTAACGTTGCCCTCACGCACCTTCGAAGCCGACAAACCATAATGTTGCCCTCACGCACCTTCGAAGCCGACAAACCATAATGTTGCCCTCACGCACCTTCGAAACCGGCAAACCATAACGTTGCCCTCACGCACCTTCGAAGCCGTCAAACCATAACGTTGCCCTCACACATCTTCGAAGCCGACAAACCATAACGTTGCACTCACGCACCTTCAAAGCCGGCAAACCATAACGTTGCCCTCACGCACCTTCGAAGCCCGGAAAACCATAACGTTGCCCTCACGCACCTTCGAAGCAGACAAACCATAATGTTGCCCTCACGCACCTTCAAAGCCGACAAACCATAACGTTGCCCTCACGCACTTTCGAAGCCGGCAAACCATAACGTTGCCCTCACGCACCTTCGAAGCCGGCAAACCATAACGTTGCCCTCACGCACCTTCGAAGCCGGCAAACCATAACGTTACCCTCACGCACCTTCGAAGCCGGCAAACCATAACGTTGCCCTCACGCACCTTCGAAGCCGACAAACCATAACTTTGCCCTCACGCACCTTCGAAGCCGACAAACCATAACGTTGCCCTCACGCACCTTCGAAGCCGGCAAACCATAACGTTGCCCTCACGCACCTTCGAAGCCGGCAAACCATAACGTTGCCCTCACGCACCTTCGAAGCCGGCAAACCATAACGTTGCCCTCACGCACCTTCGAAGCCGACAAACCATAACGTTGCCCTCACGCACCTTCGAAGCCGACAAACCATAACGTTGCCCTCACGCACCTTCGAAGCCGACAAACCATAACGTTGCCCTCACGCACCTTCGAAGCCGACAAACCATAACGTTGCCCTCACGCACCTTCGAAGCCGACAAACCATAACGTTGCCCTCACGCACCTTCGAAGCCGACAAACCATAACGTTGCCCTCACGCACCTTCGAAGCCGAGAAACCATAACGTTGCCCTCACGCACCTTCGAAGCCGACAAACCATAACGTTGCCCTCACGCACCTTCGAAGCCGACAAACCATAACGTTGCCCTCACGCACCTTCGAAGCCGGCAAACCATAACGTTGCCCTCACGCACCTTCGAAGCCGGCAAACCATAACGTTGCCCTCACGCACCTTCGAAGCCGGCAAACCATAACGTTGCCCTCACGCACCTTCGAAGCCGGCAAACCATAATGTTGCCCTCACGCACCTTCGAAGCCGACAAACCATAACGTTGCCCTCACGCACCTTCGAAGCCGACAAACCATAACGTTGCCCTCACGCACCTTCGAAGCCGACAAACCATAACGTTGCCCTCACGCACCTTCGAAGCCGACAAACCATAACGTTGCCCTCACGCACCTTCGAAGCCGACAAACCATAACGTTGCCCTCACGCACCTTCGAAGCCGGCAAACCATAACGTTGCCCTCACGCACCTTCGAAGCCGGCAAACCATAACGTTGCCCTCACGCACCTTCGAAGCCGACAAACCATAACGTTGCCCTCACGCACCTTCGAAGCCGACAAACCATAACGTTGCCCTCACGCACCTTCGAAGCCGGCAAACCATAACGTTGCCCTCACGCACCTTCGAAGCCGGCAAACCATAACGTTGCCCTCACGCACCTTCGAAGCCGGCAAACCATAACGTTGCCCTCACGCACCTTCGAAGCCGGCAAACCATAACGTTGCCCTCACGCACCTTCGAAGCCGGCAAACCATAACGTTGCCCTCACGCACCTTCGAAGCCGGCAAACCATAACGTTGCCCTCACGCACCTTCGAAGCCGGCAAACCATAACGTTGCCCTCACGCACCTTCGAAGCCGACAAACCATAACGTTGCCCTCACGCACCTTCGAAGCCGGCAAACCATAACGTTGCCCTCACGCACCTTCGAAGCCGGCAAACCATAACGTTGCCCTCACGCACCTTCGAAGCCGGCAAACCATAACGTTGCCCTCACGCACCTTCGAAGCCGGCAAACCATAACGTTGCCCTCACGCACCTTCGAAGCCGGCAAACCATAACGTTGCCCTCACGCACCTTCGAAGCCGGCAAACCATAACGTTGCCCTCACGCACCTTCGAAGCCGGCAAACCATAACGTTGCCCTCACGCACCTTCGAAGCCGGCAAACCATAACGTTGCCCTCACGCACCTTCGAAGCCGGCAAACCATAACGTTGCCCTCACGCACCTTCGAAGCCGGCAAACCATAACGTTGCCCTCACGCACCTTCGAAGCCGACAAACCATAACGTTGCCCTCACGCACCTTCGAAGCCGACAAACCATAACGTTGCCCTCACGCACCTTCGAAGCCGGCAAACCATAACGTTGCCCTCACGCACCTTCGAAGCCGGCAAACCATAACGTTGCCCTCACGCACCTTCGAAGCCGGCAAACCATAACGTTGCCCTCACGCACCTTCGAAGCCGGCAAACCATAACGTTGCCCTCACGCACCTTCGAAGCCGACAAACCATAACGTTGCCCTCACGCACCTTCGAAGCCGGCAAACCATAACGTTGCCCTCACGCACCTTCGAAGCCGACAAACCATAACGTTGCCCTCACGCACCTTCGAAGCCGACAAACCATAACGTTGCCCTCACGCACCTTCGAAGCCGACAAACCATAACGTTGCCCTCACGCACCTTCGAAGCCGACAAACCATAACGTTGCCCTCACGCACCTTCGAAGCCGGCAAACCATAACGTTGCCCTCACGCACCTTCGAAGCCGGCAAACCATAACGTTGCCCTCACGCACCTTCGAAGCCGACAAACCATAACGTTGCCCTCACGCACCTTCGAAGCCGACAAACCATAACGTTGCCCTCACGCACCTTCGAAGCCGAGAAACCATAACGTTGCCCTCACGCACCTTCGAAGCCGACAAACCATAACGTTGCCCTCACGCACCTTCGAAGCCGGCAAACCATAACGTTGCCCTCACGCACCTTCGAAGCCGGCAAACCATAACGTTGCCCTCACGCACCTTCGAAGCCGACAAACCATAACGTTGCCCTCACGCACCTTCGAAGCCGACAAACCATAACGTTGCCCTCACGCACCTTCGAAGCCGGCAAACCATAACGTTGCCCTCACGCACCTTCGAAGCCGAGAAACCATAACGTTGCCCTCACGCACCTTCGAAGCCGAGAAACCATAACGTTGCCCTCACGCACCTTCGAAGCCGGCAAACCATAACGTTGCCCTCACGCACCTTCGAAGCCGACAAACCATAACGTTGCCCTCACGCACCTTCGAAGCCGACAAACCATAACGTTGCCCTCACGCACCTTCGAAGCCGGCAAACCATAACGTTGCCCTCACGCACCTTCGAAGCCGACAAACCATAACGTTGCCCTCACGCACCTTCGAAGCCGACAAACCATAACGTTGCCCTCACGCACCTTCGAAGCCGACAAACCATAACGTTGCCCTCACGCACCTTCGAAGCCGGCAAACCATAACGTTGCCCTCACGCACCTTCGAAGCCGGCAAACCATAACGTTGCCCTCACGCACCTTCGAAGCCGGCAAACCATAACGTTGCCCTCACGCACCTTCGAAGCCGGCAAACCATAACGTTGCCCTCACGCACCTTCGAAGCCGACAAACCATAACGTTGCCCTCACGCACCTTCGAAGCCGGCAAACCATAACGTTGCCCTCACGCACCTTCGAAGCCGGCAAACCATAACGTTGCCCTCACGCACCTTCGAAGCCGACAAACCATAACGTTGCCCTCACGCACCTTCGAAGCCGACAAACCATAACGTTGCCCTCACGCACCTTCGAAGCCGGCAAACCATAACGTTGCCCTCACGCACCTTCGAAGCCGGCAAACCATAACGTTGCCCTCACGCACCTTCGAAGCCGACAAACCATAACGTTGCCCTCACGCACCTTCGAAGCCGACAAACCATAACGTTGCCCTCACGCACCTTCGAAGCCGGCAAACCATAACGTTGCCCTCACGCACCTTCGAAGCCGACAAACCATAACGTTGCCCTCACGCACCTTCGAAGCCGACAAACCATAACGTTGCCCTCACGCACCTTCGAAGCCGGCAAACCATAACGTTGCCCTCACGCACCTTCGAAGCCGGCAAACCATAACGTTGCCCTCACGCACCTTCGAAGCCGACAAACCATAACGTTGCCCTCACGCACCTTCGAAGCCGGCAAACCATAACGTTGCCCTCACGCACCTTCGAAGCCGGCAAACCATAACGTTGCCCTCACGCACCTTCGAAGCCGAGAAACCATAACGTTGCCCTCACGCACCTTCGAAGCCGGCAAACCATAACGTTGCCCTCACGCACCTTCGAAGCCGACAAACCATAACGTTGCCCTCACGCACCTTCGAAGCCGACAAACCATAACGTTGCCCTCACGCACCTTCGAAGCCGAGAAACCATAACGTTGCCCTCACGCACCTTCGAAGCCGACAAACCATAACGTTGCCCTCACGCACCTTCGAAGCCGACAAACCATAACGTTGCCCTCACGCACCTTCGAAGCCGACAAACCATAACGTTGCCCTCACGCACCTTCGAAGCCGGCAAACCATAACGTTGCCCTCACGCACCTTCGAAGCCGACAAACCATAACGTTGCCCTCACGCACCTTCGAAGCCGGCAAACCATAACGTTGCCCTCACGCACCTTCGAAGCCGACAAACCATAACGTTGCCCTCACGCACCTTCGAAGCCGACAAACCATAACGTTGCCCTCACGCACCTTCGAAGCCGGCAAACCATAACGTTGCCCTCACGCACCTTCGAAGCCGGCAAACCATAACGTTGCCCTCACGCACCTTCGAAGCCGACAAACCATAACGTTGCCCTCACGCACCTTCGAAGCCGGCAAACCATAACGTTGCCCTCACGCACCTTCGAAGCCGACAAACCATAACGTTGCCCTCACGCACCTTCGAAGCCGGCAAACCATAACGTTGCCCTCACGCACCTTCGAAGCCGACAAACCATAACGTTGCCCTCACGCACCTTCGAAGCCGACAAACCATAACGTTGCCCTCACGCACCTTCGAAGCCGGCAAACCATAACGTTGCCCTCACGCACCTTCGAAGCCGGCAAACCATAACGTTGCCCTCACGCACCTTCGAAGCCGACAAACCATAACGTTGCCCTCACGCACCTTCGAAGCCGGCAAACCATAACGTTGCCCTCACGCACCTTCGAAGCCGACAAACCATAACGTTGCCCTCACGCACCTTCGAAGCCGACAAACCATAACGTTGCCCTCACGCACCTTCGAAGCCGGCAAACCATAACGTTGCCCTCACGCACCTTCGAAGCCGGCAAACCATAACGTTGCCCTCACGCACCTTCGAAGCCGACAAACCATAACGTTGCCCTCACGCACCTTCGAAGCCGGCAAACCATAACGTTGCCCTCACGCACCTTCGAAGCCGGCAAACCATAACGTTGCCCTCACGCACCTTCGAAGCCGACAAACCATAACGTTGCCCTCACGCACCTTCGAAGCCGACAAACCATAACGTTGCCCTCACGCACCTTCGAAGCCGGCAAACCATAACGTTGCCCTCACGCACCTTCGAAGCCGGCAAACCATAACGTTGCCCTCACGCACCTTCGAAGCCGACAAACCATAACGTTGCCCTCACGCACCTTCGAAGCCGGCAAACCATAACGTTGCCCTCACGCACCTTCGAAGCCGACAAACCATAACGTTGCCCTCACGCACCTTCGAAGCCGGCAAACCATAACGTTGCCCTCACGCACCTTCGAAGCCGACAAACCATAACGTTGCCCTCACGTACCTTCGAAGCCGACAAACCATAACGTTGCCCTCACGCACCTTCGAAGCCGGCAAACCATAACGTTGCCCTCACGCACCTTCGAAGCCGGCAAACCATAACGTTGCCCTCACGCACCTTCGAAGCCGACAAACCATAACGTTGCCCTCACGCACCTTCGAAGCCGACAAACCATAATGTTGCCCTCACGCACCTTCGAAGCCGGCAAACCATAACGTTGCCCTCACGCACCTTCGAAGCCGACAAACCATAACGTTGCCCTCACGCACCTTCGAAGCCGAGAAACCATAACGTTGCCCTCACGCACCTTCGAAGCCGAGAAACCATAACGTTGCCCTTACGCACCTTCGAAGCCGAGAAACCATAACGTTGCCCTCACGCACCTTCGAAGCCGACAAACCATAACGTTGCCCTCACGCACCTTCGAAGCCGGCAAACCATAACGTTGCCCTCACGCACCTTCGAAGCCGACAAACCATAACGTTGCCTTCACGCACCTTCGAAGCCGACAAACCATAACGTTGCCCTCACGCACCTTTGAAGCCGACAAACCATAATGTTGCCCTCACGCACCTTCGAAGCCGACAAACCATAACGTTGCCCTCACGCACCTTCGAAGCCGACAAACCATAACCTTGCCCTCACGCACCTTCGAAGCCGAGAAACCATAACGTTGCCCTCACGCACCTTCGAAGCCGACGAACCATAACGTTGCCCTCACGTACCTTCGAAGCCGGCAAACCGTAACGTTGCCCTCACGCACCTTCGAAGCCGGCAAACCATAACGTTGCCCTCACGCACCTTCGAAGCCGAGAAACCATAACGTTGCCCTTACGCACCTTCGAAGCCGACAAACCATAACGTTGCCCTCACGCACCTTCGAAGCCGACAAACCATAACGTTGCCCTCACGCACCTTCGAAGCCGGCAAACCATAACGTTGCCCTCACGCACCTTCGAAGCCGGCAAACCATAACGTTGCCCTCACGCACCTTCGAAGCCGGCAAACCATAACGTTGCCCTCACGCACCTTCGAAGCCGGCAAACCATAACGTTGCCCTCACGCACCTTCGAAGCCGGCAAACCATAACGTTGCCCTCACGCACCTTCGAAGCCGGCAAACCATAACGTTGCCCTCACGCACCTTCGAAGCCGACAATCCATAACGTTGCCCTCACGCACCTTCGAAGCCGACAAACCATAACGTTGCCCTCACGCACCTTCGAAGCCGGCAAACCATAACGTTGCCCTCACGCACCTTCGAAGCCGACAAACCATAATGTTGCCCTCACGCACCTTCGAAGCCGACAAACCATAACGTTTCCCTCACGCACCTTCGAAGCCGAGAAACCATAACGTTTCCCTCGCGCACCTTCGAAGCCGAGAAACCATAACGTTGCCGTCACGCACCTTCGAAGCCGAGAAACCATAACCTTGCCCCCACCAGCTTGTTTGGGTGCAGCGTTTTGGTATGGGAAATGTTTTCGTGGCATTCCCTGGTTCCACTCATAACTGTGAAAGGCACTATGGATCGAATTCTTTAGGAATACATTCTTGCAGACCACGTGCACCCATACATGCTGATTGTCTTCCCTGTGGAGGATGGAATCTTCCAACAGGACAATGCTGCGGGCCACACAGCTAGAAATGTCCGATTGTATTTGGAAGAGCACGATGAAGACTTCAAAGTGCTTCCTGGTCCCCTAATTCCCCAGACTTAAACCCATTTCAGCATCTGTGGTACCACCTTGATCGTGTTGTTCGCTCTAAGGATCCTCCACCACCCAGCTGTCAGATGCACTGCGGTTGGCATGGCTCCACATATTCCAGCCCCTTATTGAGTCACTCCCAGCCCGTCTAGCTGCTGTCCGCGCTGCGCGGTTACTCTGGATATTTTCTGGTGGTCACGATAATGTTACTCGACTGTGTATGAATCCAGGAACTTCCTCAATGCATGATTGCCAGTGTGTGTTGTGGATTATATGATTGGTCAACTCCCGAGACTATTTCAGAATAGAAGCTGCAAGAAAAGTACCCACCTTTGCTATTGGAGTTTTATAAAACAATGGAATTGTTAGAGGCATGTCACACTGAGCACGGAGATTGCCGAAACTGTCATTAGATCCGTCTTCAAATACTACTTCGATGGAGTGAAGACCGTTGAACGCGTTCCACGTAATCCATATGATCAATAGAGAACCAACAGTAGGGTTTTCGAAATGCACGGTCAAAGTGCACACTTCATCCGGGCAACTCTTGATACCAGGTAGCCAGGCTTGGTAACTGGGTCCACAGGGTTCAGCATCGGGGGAACCTAGTGTGAGATCAAGTCATTTATATCCTCTCGTGTTTGCGGTAAAAAAAAAGCAGTAAAACATCAAAGAAACAAAAAAGAAGTTGAAGGACACACATGCACACATACACAGTCGTATCGGAATAACATGACCTAAAACGAAGTAAATTTCACCGTCATTTCTGTCCACTCCAGGATTCGAACCCGGATCCCCGGAATAAATAGAGTGATTTATTCTCATTCCGGAATAAATCACTCTACCAATTGAGCTAGGCGGACGTTTGTTCTGACTACGATCTGCCTTTATGTCGTGTGCGTCCTGCTGGCAGGTACGTCACATCCCCCCCCCGAAAGAGGGCCTGGGGCATGCCCCACGGGTCAGCCGTGACCATGAATCGTTGCAGGCAGCCATCCACTGTAGAACGTGCACTTGAGAACTCCCAGTCAATCTGGTGTGTGGAATGCAACGTCACACACATTTATTTTTCGAAGCGCTGGAGAAGCGATTCTCTGATTTTTCCTATCTCGCGGTGTGGAAATAACATCACACCACTGCGAGATTTTGAACGGTCTGGTCATCCGGATATTTCGGGCGCCATTATAACGAAGTAAATTTCTCCGTCATTTTTGGTCTACGCCGGGATTCGAACCCGAGTCCGCTTATTCCGGAACAAGTCGCTCTACCAACTGAGCTACCACATCCCCCCCCCCCCCCGAAAGAGGGCCGGGAACATGGCCCACGGCTCAAGCCGTGACCATGAATCGTTGCAGGCAGCCATCCACTGTAGAACGTGCACTTGAGAACTCCCAGTCAATCTGGTGTGTGGAATGCAATGTCACACACATTTATTTTCGAAGCGCTGGTTGGTTGGTTGGTTGGTTGTTGGATTTTATTGGCGCAAGGGCCAGGTTTGGC
This sequence comes from Macrothele yani, assembly GCA_039090855.1. Lineage (NCBI taxonomy): Eukaryota > Metazoa > Arthropoda > Arachnida > Araneae > Macrothelidae > Macrothele > Macrothele yani. The sequence continues at coordinate 9,690,285 of CM077034.1, read as the reverse complement.
CAAAGAGCGCCAGACAAAGAACTATCAGCCACAGATTTTTAAAAACGTGGAAAATGATTAAGAGCAGACAGGCTTGGTAAAAGTTGAAAAAAGAGTATGATGAAAGCTGTGAAGACAAGGTAGTTAATTAGGTTTATATAAAAATTTATTAATTTACTATTATAATTATATATTTTTTTTTTTAAACACAACTACACAAAGGATGAGTCACTCTCCTCCCCCCCACACTCCTCTGCAATGCTGGCAGAGGGCGGGGACGAACTGTCACTCTCTTCCCCCCCATGTTCCTCTGCAATGTTGTTTGAGGCTGGGGACGAACTGTCACTCTCCTCCCCCCTATGTTCCTCTATAATGTTGGTTGAGGGTGGGGACCTCGCTGAGGCCGAGACAGTTGGATGGACACTGCACACCTTTGCGGATTGAGGGCCGGGTCGTCCGCACGTGCAGGCTTTCTGCTTTAAACTGGAAGAGAGGGTCGGCTGCAAAAGAGAAGGCCCAGAATCAGGTAGTCGAAAAATCGCGAGCTCGGGGAAAAACACCTGTGTCGCTTGGTCAGCTGTAGATCGCTTGGCAAGCGCTGCGAGAGCTACAGGGCGCGGAACAAAGGGCTGCACGGGTTGTGGCAGAGACTTAACAACTGCGGCAAAACTACGCTGTCGGGTGTTGGGAATACCCAACTTGGCTTTGGCAGCAGGGTACGAGAGGCCTTCCAGGGTCTTGAGGCGCTGGATCGCCATCTCGTCCTTCCATTTCATACAGTTGCGGGAGTAAGCTGCATGGGCCTCACCGCAGTTAACACAGCAGGCCGCAGAAGTGCAACCTTCCCCGTCATGTTCACTGGAGCCACAATTTGCGCAACGAGCGGAACTCTTACAGAAACGTTGTGAATGCCCGTACCTCTGGCACCTGAAACAGCGCAGAGGACTGGGAATGTACGGGCGAACTCCACAGACCAAGTAGCCAGCCTTGATTTCGGTCGGAACTTTCGGGGAGTTAAAAGTCAAGATGACATTTTTTGACTTAATCATGGAACCATCACGCCGGAACATCATACGACGTGCAGCAATAACACCTTGATCAGCAAGTTCAGTCACGAATTCGTCTTCACTGCATGGCAAGAGATCAAACTCCGAAATCACACCCCGAGAGGTGTTAAGAAACGGGTGAGGTGTCACTTTCACAGGAATGCCTTGAAGACTAGTGAGGTTCAGAAAAGTGTTACTCTGAGAAACACTGCAAGTTTGGACAAGCAGGTCCCCAGAGCGAAGCTTCCTCACAGACTTCAAGGGGCCAACCGCAGCGTCCAAAGCTTTAGAAATGAAAAAGGGAGATCTGGTGGACAGTCTCTCATTCGGATCGATGGATTCTACAAGCAAGTGAGTAGCATGCGTAGTCACAGCAATTGAGGAGACGACGCTTCGGAGCGACTGGTACAGCTGCCGAAGAAGAGGTTCCACATTCTTGGTCCAGGTCAAGGTCTAAAGACCGTTTAAGGGTATGAGACTTGGTAGGTTGAGAAGACGAAGGAGTGTCGTTGGCAACTATCATTTTGTCAGGTGACTTAAATTTGGAGTTTTTGTTCTTTTTACCCATGGAAAAAAAGGAGGAAGATTCGTCTGCAGACTACTCCACCCACCACCGAGCCCTACAAGGGAGAACTGGAGGTCTGCAAGCCAAGAAAATGACGCTGGACACAGTTCTGGAGCTTATACGTTGCAGATATAGTCCGTTGGCTGTGATCACACGCACTCGGCGGACACTTCGGCCTCCGGGTACCGTCATGCCAACGCCTTTGGCATGATCCCACAGCCCCCGGGCTCACCCTGCCGTGCTATACGACAAAAAAGCCGCTAAAGCCGTGTACACAACTTGGTACAAGACTTCTGACTAGAGGTGGGTTAGTCTCTAGCCTCCCGTTTACAGCGAAGCCGGGGTCGAAGAGGAGTGTTGGTACACAGGAGGCACTTATCCGGTCTCCTGCGACCTCAGCCGCCAGACATCCCATTTCCGCCTCACGGGTCTCCGCACGCGGCAAACATGCAGGTAGGTCTAGCGCCCAAACCAGCGAAAAGGAAAAAAAGAAATCCAAAGAAGACAAATCCTGTCAGGGAACCTAAACGGAATCTCAGCAACCTACGAACTGAGCGGTTAATATAAATCAGTTAGTGGTGGAGGGTAACAAAACCACAAGACCGGGGTGTTAGTGCATAACGTGGTAGCGATTAGGTAAAGTATACAACACGGGCAACTAGCCAGTGGAGAAAATAAATAAAAACGAAAAAGCGTGACACAAGACCAGCTCGGGAACGTGGGGCCGCGACTCCCCAACAGCTGGATGAACAGCTGTCCCTGCAAACACCAAAATAAAAAACAAGCGGTGGCGTGACATCAGATGGTGACCAGTCACAAGGTCAGCTCGGGCCGTGGGGGCGCCGCTCCCCAAATAACTGGAAAACCAGTTATCCCCGTGCGGGGTCGAAGCGCTGGAGAAGGGATTCTGTTAATTTCCCTATCTCGCGGTGTGGAAATAACATCACACCACTGCGAGATTTTGAACGGTCGGGTCATCCGGATAGTTCGGGCGCCATTATAACGAAGTAAATTTCTCCATCATTTTTGGTCTACGCCGGGATGCGAACCCGAGTCCGCTTATTCCGGAACAAGTCGCTCTACCAACTGAGCTACGCAGACGTTTGTTCTGACTACTATCTGCCTTTATGTCGTGTGCGTCCTGCTGGCAGGTACGTTACAGACCACCTACCTAATAATGGGAATAACCACCCTCGTCCAGGACGAGAGCGGCGAGATGGAGTGGCATGGACGCAATGTGGCAATGGAAGGTTTCCAGAGGCACACGTGACTATTCGGACTGCAGCAGACCATGGACGTCCCGGAGATGACGTTCTTGTGGGTCGGCACGTCGAACCTGTCGATCCCAATAGTCCAACAAGTGCTCTATGGTATTGAGGTTGGGCGATTTCGCCGGTGTGACGTATACACTGAAGTTCCAGAAAAACTGGTACACCAGTCTAATACTTGGTAGGTCCCCCACGGGACCGCAGGACTGCAGAAATACGACGGGGCATGGACTCCACTAGCTTCTGGAAATATGATGTAGGCAATGCACACCATACGTCCTGCAGAGCGTTCCACAATTCGGGTGTATTCCGAGGTCTCGGATTCGTGTGTTCGATAGCGGGCATCCCAAATGCATTCTATAACGTTCAGAACTAGGAACTTGGGTGGGAATGGCAACACCCCAAACATAGATGAATGCTCCTCTAACCATAATGTGGCATTCCGACAGTTGCGTGGAGGTGCATTGTCCTGTTGGAACAGGTCCGACCCATCACCATGAATGCAAGACATGAACGGGTGTACCTCGTCAGAATGAATACGCAATGCGTTGACCGGTCACAGATGTTTGTAGACGTACCAGAAGCCCCAGTGAAGACCAGCTAAACACATCCCATACCATTACGGACACCCCACCAGCCGGTACAGTTCTCTGTTGACAGACGGGATCCATGGCCTCATCGGGTTTTGCCCACACACGAATCCTTCCATCTGCCCGATACAGTTGGAAACGCGACTTTTCAAACCAGGCTACTTGTTTCCAGTCACCAAGTGTCCAGTGGCGGTGTTGCCATGCCCATGCGAGGCGCATAGCTTTGTGTCATGCACCCATCAAGGGGACTCAAGTTGGGCGTCGGCTCCCAAAGCCCATATCGTGCAGGGTACGTTGTACAGTCCGGACGCTGATGCTTGTTGAGGCTTCAGCATTGAATTCCGATGCTACCTTCGAGAGTGTCGCGTGAAACGATTCTTGACAGCCGACGATGGTCACGTTCACCCAATGTCTCTTTACAGCCACACTGGTATCGTAGGTTTGAGGTTTTGCCGGAATTCTTGTAGTCACGGTACACCCTTACAATGGTCGTTCGAGAAAATCCGAACTTCGTTTCTACCTCCGAAATACTATGGCCCATCTCACGAGCGCCAACTATGACACCGCGTTGAAGATCGCTTAAATCGTTATTACTCGTCATTCTCATGCCGAAAACAGCTCTGACAGCTGGAAAGGATGGCTATCGCTTTATATACGCACTGGCGGACGCAACCGAGTACGCGTATAAGTTACTTTGCTATGTATTTTGCGTAAGCTCGTCTGTACCAGTTTTTCAGGCACTTCAGTGTATTCTAAATTAACTTTCATTTTTAGTTCCTTTCCTATGTAAATTTGAGTTTGTTCTGCTTATACTTCCATACTTAACGTTATGTCTTTTCCCTCAAACGAGAATGAGGTTGGCAACATTGAGGTCAGAGTGAACGTGACGTATGAATGTATGAGATAAGAACGACAGATAAAGGGACGAGAAAACAGTTGCTGGTGTGGATATGTGGCGGATGTGAATTACGTTATTATTTTCGAAGTGCGATCAGTTCTTTTGATATAAGGGTGGAATAAAAAAGAATAACCGTAAGTTGACTTCTGTCTTATGTTTCGTCTGGCCGTAAAGTTTTAATTAGGAACTATTGCATCGTATTTCTATCAGATTTTTTTGAAATAACGTAAGAACCAATATCTCTGAAAGAAAAAGCCAATTACGTTATACCGGCCAAGGGAGAAAGGGAACATCGCTGTCGTGCTCCTGGAACTAGTCCTAACATAAGCCTACCAGACTATATCTTGTTCCCCAAACCGAAGAAATTACTTCGCGAAAAACGATTCAATACGATTCAGGATGTTTCTAATGAAGCGAGTAATCCGACGTCTCAACAATGGAGGTGTCCTGACTGGAATACAAGACTTGCCCAAACGTTGGGTTGCTGTCATAGAGAAACATGGAGATTACTTCGAAGGCCTGTTCAGGTATGGTGTTAAATCCTGACATGATCCTACCAGACTATGTATTTTTCCCCTATTGTAGAAGCCAATTCGCGGGAGACGATTCATTGCATTTCAGGATGTTTCTAATAAGTTGACCAGAGTAAAACTAAAGAAGAAAGGATTCAGGATGTTTCAAATGAGGTTAGCAGAGTAATCCGACGCCTCAACAATGGAAGTGTCCTGAGTGGAATACAAGACTTGCCCAAACGTTGGGTTGCTGTCATAGAGAAACATGGAGATTACTTCGAAGGCCTGTTCAGGTATGGTGTTAAATCCTGACATGATCCTACCAGACTATGTCTTTTTCCCCAAACTGAGGAAGCCAATTCGCGGGAGACGATTCATTGCATTTCAGGATGTTTCTAATAAGTTGACCAGAGTAAAACTAAAGGAGAAAGGATTCAGGATGTTTCAAATGAGGTTAGCAGAGTAATCCGACGCCTCAACAATGGAAGTGTCCTGAGTGGAATACAAGACTTGCCCAAACGTTCGGTGGCTGTCATAGAGAAACATGGAGATTACTTCGAAGGCCTGTTCAGGTATGGTGTTAAATCCTGACATGATCCTACCAGACTATGTCTTTTTCCCCTATTGTAGAAGCCAATTCGCGGGAGACAATTCATTGCATTTCAGGATGTTTCTAATAAGTTGACCAGAGTAAAACTAAAGAAGAAAGGATTCAGGATGTTTCAAATGAGGTTAGCAGAGTAATCCGACGCCTCAACAATGGAAGTGTCCTGAGTGGAATACAAGACTTGCCCAAACGTTGGGTTGCTGTCATAGAGAAACATGGAGATTACTTCGAAGGCCTGTTCAGGTATGGTGTTAAATCCTGACATGATCCTACCAGACTATGTCTTTTTCCCCAAACTGAGGAAGCCAATTCGCGGGAGACGATTCATTGCATTTCAGGATGTTTCTAATAAGTTGACCAGAGTAAAACTAAAGGAGAAAGGATTCAGGATGTTTCAAATGAGGTTAGCAGAGTAATCCTACGCCTCAACAATGGAAGTGTCCTGAGTGGAATACAAGACTTGCCCAAACGTTCGGTGGCTGTCATAGAGAAACATGGAGATTACTTCGAAGGCCTGTTCAGGTATGGTGTTAAATCCTGACATGATCCTACCAGACTATGTCTTTTTCCCCTATTGTAGAAGCCAATTCGCGGGAGACGATTCATTGCATTTCAGGATGTTTCTAATAAGTTGACCAGGGTGAAACTAAAGAAGAAAGGATTCAGGATGTTTCAAATGAGGTTAGCAGAGTAATCCGACGCCTCAACAATGGAAGTGTCCTGAGTGGAATACAAGACTTGCACAAACGTTGGGTTGCTGTCATAGAGAAACATGGAGATTACTTCGAAGGCCTGTTCAGGTATGGTGTTAAATCCTGACATGATCCTACCAGACTATGTCTTTTTCCCCAAACTGAAGAAGCCAATTCGCGGGAGACGATTCATTGCATTTCAGGATGTTTCTAATAAGTTGACCAGAGTAAAACTAAAGGAGAAAGGATTCAGGATGTTTCAAATGAGGTTAGCAGAGTAATCCGACGCCTCAACAATGGAAGTGTCCTGAGTGGAATACAAGACTTGCCCAAACGTTGGGTTGCTGTCATAGAGAAACATGGAGATTACTTCGAAGGCCTGTGCAGATATGGTGTTAAATCCTGACATGATCCTACCAGACTATGTCTTTTTCCCCAAACTGAAGAAGCCAATTCGCGGGAGACGATTCATTGCATTTCAGGATGTTTCTAATAAGTTGACCAGAGTAAAACTAAAAGAGAAGGGATTCAGGATGTTTCAAATGAGGTTAGCAGAGTAATCCGACGCCTCAACAATGGAAGTGTCCTGAGTGGAATACAAGACTTGCCCAAACGTTGGGTTGCTGTCATAGAGAAACATGGAGATTACTTCGAAGGCCTGTGCAGATATGGTGTTAAATCCTGACATGATCCTACCAGACTATGTCTTTTTCCCCAAACTGAAGAAGCCAATTCGCGGGAGACGATTCATTGCATTTCAGGATGTTTCTAATAAGTTGACCAGAGTAAAACTAAAGGAGAAAGGATTCAGGATGTTTCAAATGAGGTTAGCAGAGTAATCCTACGCCTCAACAATTGAAGTGTCCTGAGTGGAATACAAGACTTGCCCAAACGTTGGGTTGCTGTCATAGAGAAACATGGAGATTACTTCGAAGGCCTGTTCAGGTATGGTGTTAAATCCTGACATGATCCTACCAGACTATGTCTTTTCCCCCAAACTGAAGAAGCCAATTCGCGGGAGACGATTCATTACATTTCAGGATGTTTCTAATAAGTTGACCAGAGTAAAACTAAAGGAGAAGGGATTCAGGATGTTTCAAATGAGGTTAGCAGAGTAATCCGACGCCTCAACAATGGAAGTGTCCTGAGTGGAATACAAGACTTGCCCAAACGTTGGGTTGCTGTCATAGAGAAACATGGAGATTACTTCGAAGGCCTGTTCAGGTATGGTGTTAAATCCTGACATGATCCTACCAGACTATGTCTTTTTCCCCAAACTGAAGAAGCCAATTCGCGGGAGACGATTCATTGCATTTCAGGATGTTTCTAATAAGTTGATCAGAGTAAAACTAAAGGAGAAAGGATTCAGGATGTTTCTAATGAGGTTAGCAGAGTAATCTGACGCCTCAAAAATGGAGGTGTCCAAGACTTTCCCAAACGTTGGGTTGCTGTCATAAAGAAACATGGAGATTACTTCGAAGGCCTGTTCAGGTATGGTGTTCCCACCAGACTATGACTTGTTCCCAAACCTGAAGAAGCCACTCCGAAGGAAAATATTTAGTACGATTCAGCATGTTTCTAATGAGGTGATCCGAGTAATTCGACGCCTCAACAATGGAGTTGTCCTGACTAGAAGACAAGACTTGCCCAAACGTTCGCATGGAAATTACTTCGAAGGCCTGTAAAGGTTTGCTGTGAAGTAAATTCGTTTTTTAAGAGATAACCCACAGTGTGCAAAAGTCTTGAGATTTTTTTTTTTTTTTTTTTTTTTTTGGTTGGAGGTTTAACGACCACCGTGAGCAACTCAATGGGCTATAAGCAGTCGCCCGTCCCTAATTTAGGGTCACTGGTTCCAGGGAAGGGAGAGAGCCAGTGCCGTAAGACAAACACAACATCCATGCCTGACCGGGATTCGAACCCGGACCCCTTACGAACGAATGATCCGAGGCCAGCGCCACCGGGGCGGCACTCTTGAGATGACCCTTGTAAATAGTAAAACTGTTACGGATCTCAAATTACTTTTCTTTCCCTTAATCACTTTTTCCTTTCTTTAATTTTGTGCTCAAGAAATTATTTTATAGATTCGCCGCCTTGGTGGCGCAGTGGTCTAAGCGATGGCTTCTGATCATTCGTCCGAGATGGGTCCGGGTTCGAATCGCGACGAGGCATGGATGTTGCGTTTGTCTTACGTCGCTGACTCCCTCTCCCATCCCTGGAGTCAGTGGCCCTAAATTAGGGAAGAGCGACTGCATATAGCCCATTTCGTTGCTCACGGTGGTCGTCAAATCTCCAATCCCCCACCCCCCCCCAAATAGTAATTATAAATTAACCGTTCGAAGAACGGGCATGAATGTTAGTGCTATATAAAGCGTTTTGTTGACGGTGTGTGTGGGCAGCGGATGATCTAGTGGTCAGCGTTCGTGACTGTTGTGGAGAGGTCTCATGTTAAATCCCAGGTAGGTATGAATACTCGAATCCGACAGGCGTCGCATGGAAACGTTAAGCCCCCGGACCCCGGGGACTGGACCCGAAGTTAAAAATAAAGCCATCTTCCTCTCTTTTTCTAACTTGCTTACGTGTCACTTTCCTATTGGGCACTCTATCCCAGTGATCCTCAACATTTCTGCATTCGTGGACCGACAGAACGTTGGCAAAACTATCGCGGACCGGGGATGTGGAAAACAAAAACCTTTAATCCATTTTTGAGCATTTAATGGCGTGATATTCTATATCATGGCGTACAGTCCATAATTTACTTAGAAAAGCGTTTGGTTAATTCAACAAAAATTTTGTTGAATCAACAGAACTTTTTGTCGATATCATCATCGTCATCATCATCATTGTCAACCATTATCAATCCACTGCTGGACGAAGATCTCCCCAAATTTCCTCCACAACGGTCTGTCTTGTGCCAGTCTCCTCCATGTCACTCCCGCATACTTTCGAATTTCATCCACCCATCTCCCATGTGGTCTTCTTCTGGGTCTTTTCCTGTCCCTTGCAATACTATCTAAAATTTCGACTGTCCATCGATGGTCTGTCCTTCTGGCAGTATGTCCAGCCCATTGCCATTTCAGGGATTTAACTCTGATCATGACTTCTTCCACTCTTGTCAATTTTCGGATCCACGAGTTGCTCTTCTTATCTCTCCTGGTTACACCAAGCATGCACCTCTCCATGCTGCTTTGAGTTGTCTGCAGCCTTTGTATGTCTCTTTTAGTTAAGGTCCACGTCTCTGCACCGTACGTAAGCACTGGAAGGATGCATTGATCAAACACTTTTCTTTTAAGACATAATGGCATATTGCTCTTGAAAATTATGCTGTTTCTTCCAGAAGCTCTCCAGGCAAGTTTTGTACGCCGATTAATTTCTTCATCAATGTGACCGTCACTTGATATCTGCTGTCAAAGATAAACATACGTATCTGATATCTCCAGTTTTTCTCCATCAATCGATAAATCTCCATTTTGTGTAAAAGCATTGGACATCACTTTTGTCTTCTGAAAGTTCATTTTTAATCCCACTTCTTTACTCTTTTTAGAAAGTTCCTGGATCATACTCTGCAGCTCTCTGACGGGGTAGTTGCAAAAATGACTACGTCATCAGCAAAACGTAGGTGAGTTGGATAATCTCCATTAACCTTTTTCCCTTTGCTTTCCCAGTTCAGTGATTGAAAGTCATTTTCCAATGTGGCATTAAAGAGCTCCGGAGATATGGTGTCACCTTGTCTCACTCCCTTTCCAATTTTTATGTGTGTTGTATTTTCAAACAGCCTAATCTTTGCACTTGCATTTTCATAGATGTTATTAATAATATTAATGTATGCATCTTCAATACCGCAGGTTTTCAGAGCCATTGTAACTGCTGATGGTTTCACCGAATCAAAGGCTTTTTCATAATCGATAAAAGCCATGCACAATGGAAGTTCATATTCCCTCGCTCTTTCAATTAGTTCTCTCAGCACGTGGATATGATCTATTGTGCTGTAGCCACTCCTGAATCCAGCTTGTTCTCTCGGTTGAGCCATGTCCAGTGTTACCTTCAAGCGGTGTGAAAGAACTTTAGTGAAGATTTTATAAACCACTGATTTTATTAAACCATCGATATACAGTCAACAAAATTTTTTGTTGAATTTGCAAAATTATTCTGTTGAAAATTATTGTTGATTTAACAAAGTTTACTGTTATCACGACAAAACGTTTTGTTCATTTAACAAAATGATTAGGTCGATTTTTGGGAATTTGTTTCATCCAACAAAACATATATTGTTATCATGACAAAATGTTCTGTTGCTGCATCAAAACATATTGCTATCTAACTTCTTAGGCCTTGGTAAAGAGGTGTGATGCCATTCCATGTATTGATTCTTTGTTTCTGGCTCTAGAACTTCCTAGGCCTTGGTGAAGAGGTGTGATGCCATTCAATGGATTGATTCTTTGTTTCTGGCTCTAGAACTTCCTAGACCTTGGTGAAGAGGTGTGATGCCATTCAATGGATTGATTTTTTGTTTCTGGCTCCAGAACTTCCTAGGCCTTGGTGAAGAGGTGTGATGCCATTCCATGGATTGATTCTTTATTTCTGGCTCTAGAACTTCTTTGGCCTTGGTGAAGAGGTGTGATGCCATTCAATGGATTGATTCTTTGTTTCTGGCTCTAGAACTTCTTAGGCTTTGGTGAAGAGGTGTGACGCCATTCCATGGGTTGATTCTTCGATTCTGGCTCTATAACTTCGTTGGCCTTCGTGAAGTGATGTGATGCCGTTCCATGGATTGATTCTTCGTTTTTGGCTCTAGAACTTTTTAGGCCTTGGTGAAGAGGTGTGACGTCATTCCGTGGATCGATTCTTTGTTTCTGGCTTTAGAACTTCTTAAGCCTTGGTCAACAGGTTTGATGCCATTCCATGGATTGATTCTTTGTTTCTGGCTCTAGAACTTCATAGGCCTTGGTGAAGAGGTGTGACGCCATTCCATGGATTGATTCTTCGTTTCTGTCTCTAGAACTTCCTAGGCCTTGGTGAAGAGGTGTGACGCCATTCCAGGGATTGATTCTTTGTTTCTGTCTCTAGAACTTCCTAGGCCTTGGTGAAGAGGTGTGATGCCATTCCATGGATTGATTCTTTGTTTCTGGCTCTAGAAATTCCTAGGCCTTGGTGAAGAGGTGTGATGCCATTCCATGGATTGATCCTTTGTTTCTGGCTCTAGAACTTCCTAGGCCTTGGTGAAGAGGTGTGATACCATTCCATGGATTGATTCTTTGTTTCCGGCTGTAGAATTTTTTTGGCCTTGGTGAAGAGGTGTGACGCAATTCCATGGATTGATTCTTCCTTTTTGGCTCTAAAACTTCTTACGCCTTGGTAAAGAGGTGTGACGCCATTCCATGGATTGATTCTTTGTTTCTGGCTCTAGAACTTCTTAGGCCTTGGTGAAGAAGTGTGACGTCATTCCATGGATAGATTCTTCGTTTCTGGCTCTAGAACGTCTTACGCCTTGGTGAAGAGGTGTGACGCCATTCCATGGATTGATTCTTTGTTTCTGGCTCTAGAACTTCTTAGGCCTTGGTGAAGAGGTGTGACGCCATTGCATGGATTGATTCTTTGTTTCTGGCTCTAGAACTTCTTAGGCCTTGGTGAAGAGGTGCGATGCCATTCCATGGATTGATTCTTCGTTTCTGGCTCTAGAACTTCTTAGGCCTTGGTGAAGATGTGTGACGCCATTCCGTGGATTGATTCTTCGTTTCTTGGCTCTAGAACTTCGTTGGCTTTCGTGAAGGGGTGTGACCCCGTTCCATGGATTGATTCTTCGTTTGTGGCTCTAGAACGTTTTAGGCCTTGGTGAAGAGGTGTGACGCCTTTCCATGGATCGATTCTTTGTTTCTGGCTTTAGAACTTCTTAGGCCTTGGTGAAGAGGTGTGACGCCATTCCATGGATTGATTCTTCATTTCTGGCTCTAGAACGTCTTAGACCCTGGTGAAGAGGTGTGACGCCATTACATTGATTGATTCTTTGTTTCTGGCTCTAGAACTTCTCAGGCCTTGGTGAAGAGGTGTGACGCCATTCCATGGTTTGATTCTTTGTTTTTGGCTCTAGAACTTCTTAGGCCTTGGTTAAGAGGTGTGACGCCATTCCATGGATTGACTCTTCGTTTCTGGCTCTAGAACTTGTTAGGCCTTGGTGAAGAGGTGAGACGCCTTTCCATGGATTGATTCTTCGTTTCTGGCTCTAGAACTTCTTAGACCTTGTTGAAGAGGTGTGACGCCATTCCATGGATTGGTTCGTTGTTTCTGGCTCTAGAACTTCTTAGGCCTTGGTGATGAGGTGTGACGCCATTCCATCGATTGACTCTTCGTTTCTGGCTCTAGAACTTCTTAGGCCTTGGTGAAGAGGTGTGACGCCATTGCATGGATTGATTCTTCGTTTCTGGCTCTAGAACTTCTTAGGCCTTGGTGAAGAGGTGTGACGCCATTCCATGGATTGATTCTTTGTTTCTGGCTCCAGAACTTCTTAGTCCTTGGTGAAGAGGTGTGACGTCATTCCATGGATAGATTCTTTGTTTCTGACTCTAGAACTTCTTAGGCCTTGGTGAAGGCATGTGACGCCATTCCATGGATTGATTCTTCGTTTCTGGCTCTAGAACTTCTTAGGCCTTGGTGAAGAGGTGTGACGTCATTGCATGGATAGATCCTTTGTTTCTGGCTCTAGAACTTCTTAGGCCTTGGTGAAGAGGTGGGACGTCATTAGATTGATCGGTTTTTCGTTTCCGGATCATAAAGATACGGCCACGTTTCATTCTCTGTCACCAGATTAAAAAAACATGTCTTCATTGGCTTCAAACGCTTCCAGCAAATCAGAACAGACTTCCATCCTTCTCTCCTTCAAATCGGGTGTAAACTGCCGAGGTACCCACTTTACACACACCTTCAGATACCCTTAGTCTTCCACCATCTTCTGTATCGCATTGTGAGCGCTGTGCAGTTGTGCAGGAAACTCACGGGCTATGACTCCTCTCTCCGCGCGTGTCAATTCATCCATTCGCTGACGATTTGTGTCAGTGGTCACAGATGATGGTCTCCCACTGCGTGGTTTGTCTTCAATGCTGGTACAAAGGGCTGCTATTAAATTTAACGCAAAACTTGGTAAAAGTGCCTCGGAAACGTACCAAATGATGAAACAAGTTTACGGTGAGATTTGTTTAAGTAGATCAAATGTTTTCCTGTGACACAAACGTTTTTTGGACGGAAGAGAGACGCTAGAAGATGATAAGCATACCGGAAGACCAGTTCATCTAGGACACTTGAGATTATTGAAAAAGTGCGTGAGTTCGTGGCAAACAATCGATGTGCGTCACTAAGAATGATGGAAGAGTCTTCAAACACCAACAAAGAAACGATTCGAACCATCCTGCATGAAGATTTGGGCAAAACAAAAGTCTGTGCTAAATTTGTTCCACACACGTTAACCAATGAACAAAAATCAAGGAGAAGTGCACATTGCAGAGACATCATTTCAGCGGCTGAAAATGATCCAAACTTCTTAAAATCGATTGTTACAGGTGATGAAACATGGTGTTTTCAGTATGATCCTAAAACAAAGCGGCAAAGTGCGGAATGGAAGTCAAAAACTCACCACAAACCAAAAAAAACAAGGAAGGTTCCATCGAAAATCAAAACAATGCTCATTACATTCTTCGATAGTAAGGGTATTATCCACAAAGAATTGGTTCCAAGTGGACACACAATTACTGGTGAGTTTTATTTAAATGTTTTGAGGCGTTTGGTGGGAAGAATTCGTCGCATTCCTCCAGAATATCGAGATGAAAACAGTTGGTGTTTGTTGCACGATAATGCACCCAGTCACACCTCACTTCTTGTTCGTAGATTTTTGGCGAAAAATAACGTCTGTGTGTTGAATCATCCACCGTATTCGCCTTATTTAGCACCCTGCGACTTTTCTTTATTCCCAAAACTTAAAATGGCGTTAAAAGGATGCTATTTTGATGATATTTCGACCATACAAACAGCTTCGACGCGTGCTTTGGAGGCAATTCCGCAAAGTGAAGGCATTCGAATCATTATTAAATCGCTGTAACAAGTGTATTGAAGCCGGAGGGACTTATTTTGAATAACAAACCAAAACAAATTATAATTTCTCGTTTCTATTTCATTTTACAGACCCAGTCTTAAAAATTATTTGACGCACTGTGTACTTCTTTATCCATCTGTGTACATTGCTCTTGGTAATGGTGTCATCTCCGTTAACATTCTGTAGCTTTATGTGGATGTCGAACAGCCTGTACCCTACCTTCGTCAAGAACTCAGTGACGGCCCGTCGCTTCTGCTTGGAATCCATCATTTACCTGCAATGAAGAAGAAGGGTTACTATAGAGGAAGAGTTACTCTACCAACATTTGCAATTTGAACAATCTCTGTCATTTAATAGAAAAGTTACGGCAACTTTTGCATGCTTTCGGTACAACTCTTGTAGTTCAGAATCTGAAATCTTAATGGTACTTACCAGTAGCTTGCTGCGGTGACCAAGCTCCTGCTGGCATAACCATATGGTCGGCGGATTCGGCTCTGAAGCCGTACTGAGAGAATTCCAGCTTTTCCGAGCAAAAAGTGCAGACGTTGGTGTCGTAGAAAGATGCTGATGCCAGAGGTGTCATCCACGAAATAGTCAATGACGTCAGAGTTGAACTTATCACTTTAGGAGGTAGTGGAGGGGTGGCAGCTCCTCCAAATGACTTTTTCTCTGCGCGGCCGTGTAGACCAAGTCAGTGTAGCAATGCATCCTAGCTACTTGTTCTTCGCTGAATTCGCTCACACAGGAATCATCTAAATAAGACAAACAATATCATTCCTTTCATACATAACATTGAACGTCAACGCATAAAACATCAGTTTTTTCGCAACAAGACAGAGTCATATCAGAATAGTATGATCACCTACCTAATGATGGAAATAACCCCCCCTTGGCCCGGACGACATCGACGAGACGGCGTGGCATGGAAGCAACGGGTCCCTGGAAGGTTTCCCGAGGCACACGTGCCCATTCGGACCGCAGCACAGCTGGGAGGTCCCGCGGGGAAA
Organism: Macrothele yani; assembly: GCA_039090855.1. NCBI lineage: Eukaryota > Metazoa > Arthropoda > Arachnida > Araneae > Macrothelidae > Macrothele > Macrothele yani. Next base: position 9,675,044 of record CM077034.1, on the reverse strand, counting down.
CGAAGATGTGGGTCGTCATGTTGAACCTGTCGATTCAAATAATCCCATAGGTGCTCTACAGGATTGAGGTCGGACGATTTAGCCGGCCAAGGGAGAAAGGAGAGATCGCTGTCGTGTTCCTGGAACCAGTCACTCACCCCCTTAGCGACATGGCAGGGAGCATTCGACGTGGGACGATTCTTTCAACACCAATCAACGTTGGACGAATCGTCCAACGTCGATTGGTCCAATGCCGATTCGTCCTAAGGGACGATTGGTCCAATGCCGATTCGTCCTAAGGGACGATTGGTCTAATGCCGACTGGTCCAATGTCCGATTCGTCCAATGGTACGATTGGTCCAATGCCGATTCGTCCTAAAGGACGGTTGATCGAATGCCGATTGGTCCAATGTCCGATTCTTCCAATGCCGATTCGTCCAAAGGGACGATTGGTCCAATGCCGATTCGTCCAAAGAGACGTTTGGTCCAATGCCGATTGGTCCAATGTCCGATTCGTACAATGGAACGATTGGTCCAATGTCCGATTCGTCCAATGCCGATTCGTCCAATGGTACGATTGGTCCAATGCCGATTCGTCCAAAGGGACGATTGGTCCAATGTCCGATTCGTCCAATGCCGATTTGTCCAGTGGTACGATTGGTACAATGCCGATTCGTCCAAAGGGACGATTGGTCCAATGTCCGATTCGTCCAATTCCGATTCGTCCAATGGTACGATTGGTCCAATGCCGATTTGTCCGAAGGGACGATTGGTCCAATGTCCGATTCGTCTAATGCCGGTTCGTCCAATGGTACGATTGGTCCAATGCCGATTCGTCCAATATGAAGATTGGTCCAATGCGGATTCGTCCCATGTCCGATTCATCCAATGCCGATTCGTCCAATGGTACGATTGCTCCAATGCCGATTCGTCCAATGGGAAGATTGGTATAATGTCCGATTCATCCAATGGCACGATTGGTCCAATGCCGATTTGTTCAAAGCGACGATTGGTCCAATGCCCGATTCTTCCAATGCCGATTCGTCCGAAGGGACGATTGGTCCAATGTCCGATTCGTCCGATGGTACGATTGGTCCAATGCCGATTCGTCCAAAGGGACGATTGGTCCAATGCCGATTCGTCCAATGGGAAGATTGGTCCAATGTCCGATTCATCCAATACCGATTCGTCCGAAGGGACGATTGGTCCAATGTCCGATTCGTCCAATGGTACGATTGGTCCAATGCCGATTCGTCCAAAGGGACGATTGGTCCAATGCCGATTCGTCCAACGGGAAGATTGGTCCAATGTCCGATTCATCCAATGCCGATTCGTCCAATGGTACGATGATCGGTCCAATGCCGATTCGTCCAAAGCGGCGATTGGTCCAATGTCCGATTCGTCCAATGCCGATTCGTCCAATGGTACGATTGGTCCAGTGTCCGATTCGTCCAATGTCCGATTCGTCCAATGCCGATTCGTCCAATGGTACGATTGGTCCAATGCCGATTCGTCGGAAGGGATGATTGGTCCAAAGCCTATTGGTCCAATGTCCGATTCGTCCAATGGGAAGATTGGTCCAATGCCGATTCGTCCAATGGGAAGATTCGTCCAATGCCGATTTGTCCAATGGTACAATTGGTCCAATGCCGATTCGTCCAAAGCGACGATTGGTCCAATGACCGATTCGTCCAATGCCGATTCGTCCAATGGTACGATTGGTCCAATGCCGATTCTTCCAAAGGGACTATTGGTCCAATGCCGATTCGTCCAAAGAAACGATTGGTCCAATGCCGATTCGTCCAAAGGGACGATTGGTCCAATGCCGATTCGTCCAATGGTACGATTGGTCCAACGCCGATTCGTCCAATGGTATCATCTTACCAACGGTGAACTTTTTTATTTTCCAGAAAGGAATAATAATTTAAATTATTCTCCTCTTTACATCCTTTTGAAAAATAATTTCCGTATACTTGGTAATTGTAAACATTTTACATAAAACTGGTAAAAGGCTCTCAATGGAGCATTTCTCAGCTGTTTGCAAAGCACCTTGGCCGCGGGCATTTTTTGAAGATTTTGAGATACAACCCAGATATTTGGTATTTGCAAACATTCTATAAAACCTTATAAAAGGCACTCATCGTATCATTTCTCAGGTCTTTACGAAGCACCTAGGCCCCGGGCCTTTTTAGAAGATTTTGAGATACAACCTAGATATTTGGTATTTGCAAACATTCTATAAAACCTTATAAAAGGCACTCATCGTATCATTTCTCAGGTCTTTACGAAGCACCTAGGCCCCGGGCCTTTTTAGAAGATTTTGAGATACAACCTAGATATTTGGTATTTGCAAACATTCTATAAAACCTTATAAAAGGCACTCATCGTATTATTTCTCAGGTCTTTACGAAGCACCTAGGGCCCGGGCCTTTTTAGAAGATTTTGAGATACAACCTAGATATTTGGTATTTGCAAACATTCTATAAAACCTTATAAAAGGCACTCATCGTATCATTTCTCAGGTCTTTACGAAGCACCTAGGCCCCGGGCCTTTTTAGAAGATTTTGAGATACAACCTAGATATTTGGTATTTGCAAACATTCTATAAAACCTTATAAAAGGCACTCATCGTATCATTTCTCAGGTCTTTACGAAGCACCTAGGCCCCGGGCCTTTTTAGAAGATTTTGAGATACAACCTAGATATTTGGTATTTGCAAACATTCTATAAAACCTTATAAAAGGCACTCATCGTATCATTTCTCAGGTCTTTACGAAGCACCTAGGCCCCGGGCCTTTTTAGAAGATTTTGAGATACAACCTAGATATTTGGTATTTGCAAACATTCTATAAAACCTTATAAAAGGCACTCATCGTATCACTTCTCAGGTCTTTACGAAGCACCTAGGCCCCGGGCCTTTTTAGAAGATTTTGAGATACAACCTAGATATTTGGTATTTGCAAACATTCTATAAAACCTTATAAAAGGCACTCATCGTATCATTTCTCAGGTCTTTACGAAGCACCTAGGCCCCGGGCCTTTTTAGAAGATTTTGAGATACAACCTAGATATTTGGTATTTGCAAACATTCTATAAAACCTTATAAAAGGCACTCACCGTATCACTTCTCAGGTCTTTACGAAGCACCTAGGCCCCGGGCCTTTTTAGAAGATTTTGAGTTACAACCTAGATATTTGGTATTTGTAAACATTTTATAAAACTTCATAAAAGGCACTCATCATATCATTTCTGAGGTATTTGCTAGGACCCAGGCCGCGCGCCTATGAATTAATATTTCGTGCTTAAATGAAAGCGCAATATTATTAACTTGATTTATTATGTAAACTTTATGAATATGACATCGCTGGAATAAAAACTGTTGAAAAGGCCTCTGTCCAAACCCCGACCAGTTGTTTCCATTGGGCAGTTGGCGGAAAACCCCACTGCATTCTTCAAACAGAAACGGAACACTAGTATTTTTTATTAGTTCATGCGAAAGAGAAACATTGAAGTTGATAGAACGGCTCATACATCAGTAACTTCATACGGCAGCAAGGACAGTATAACAAGAAAACGCGATTCCAAAAAAATAAAAAAAAATAAAAATCTGTGACCACAATATTACGCATGAAATGTAACATTATTTTACATTCTTTGGACTACCGGTACTTTCGTATAACATCGGAGATAGAATCAGAACAGATGAGACTTTTATAGCACGAGTAGCACTTCGGACAGATAGGACGGAATTGGACCAATCGTCCATTGGACGAATCGGCATTGGACCAATCGTCCATTGGACGAATCGGCATTGGACCAATCGTCCCATTGGACGAATCGGCATTGGACCAATCGTACCATTGGACGAATAGTACCTTTGGACCAATTGTCCATTGGACGAATCGGCATTGGGCCAATCGTCACATTGGACAAATCGTACCTTTGGACCAATTGTCCATTGGACGAATCGGCATTGGACCAATCGGCCTTGGACCAATCGTCATTGGACGAATCAGCATTAGACCAATCGTCCCATTGGACGAATCGTACTTTTGGACCAATTGTCCATTGAACGAATCGGCATTGGGCCAATCGACATTGGACGAATCGGCATTAGACCAATCGTCCCATTGGACGAATCGTACCTTTGGACCAATTGTCCATTGGACGAATCGTACCTTTGGACCAATCGTCCATTGGACGAATCAGCATTAGACCAATCGTCCCATTGGACGAATCGTACCTTTGGACCAATTGTCCATTGGAAGAATCGGCATCGGACCAATCGGCCTTGGACCAATCGTCATTGGACGAATCGGCATTAGACCAATCGTCCCTTTGGACCAATTGTCCATTGGACGAATCGGCATTGGGCCAATCGTCCCACACGTGCACAATGGGGGACAAATCCGGTGGCCATGGAAGTTGTCTCACGTGCATGTTGCGTTGCACGTGCCGTGTGTGTGTGTGCGTTATATTGCTGGAAAACACCACGATGGACCGACCTTACTAATGGCACAACAACGGGCTGAATGATGTTGTTGATGTAGGAGGTGCTGTTTAACGTACCCGGTACAAATGCTAGTTGTGTACGGGAGTGATAGCTGATCGCTCCCCACACCAAGAGACCAGGTGTAAGCCCTGTGTGTCGCTGGCGGATGTAAGAAGGGTGGAGACGCTCCCCTGTGCGTCTGCGAACACGCATACGGCCATCAAAGGCTCCCAGGCAAAATCTGCTTTCATCGCTGAACACGACAGATCGCCATTGCGTTCTCCAGTGCTGACGTTGGCGACACCACTGCAGACGTTCCTGACGGTGGGCTGGAGTCAGAGGTACACATGCCAGAGGCACACGTGCACGTAGTCCTGCATCCAGTAGACGGTTGCGGATTGTTCGCACAGTCACCTCAGGTGCAACGGCAGCGCGGATTTGCTTCGCAGTGGATGTTCTGCTTGACAAACGCCACTCTTCTTATGCGTCGATCGGTCAGCTCATCAGTCCGTCTGTGACTCCCGGTTCCACGTCTTCTCGTGTGGGAATGTTCCTCGGACCATCTACGCCACCATCGTACCACCACCGATACTTCCCGTCCAATACGACGATGCGACCACCAGGCCTTGCGGAGTCCGACTAGACGACCTCGCTCAAAGTCCGATAACTGCTGAAATCGTACACGTCTTCCATGTCCAGGCATTGCAGCTTCTTCAGGGTCTTCGAACGTGTCCGTACGCCGACGACTAATTACATCCACTTCGCCGTATTCCTTAAATACCACCGACGATAATTTGCATATTATGCCGTGCTGTGGCGTAAGCGCTTACCGGTTGGCCCCGAAATTAATATCACACCTAGGTAAACTCGACCCCATTAACATATGTAAATTTCATGATCGTCCGCCAATTCCTTCTTGGTGTTCTTTTTTTCACTTTCCGCCAGTGTATTATTTTGATACGACCGTGTACCTCCTAAAGGGAAAGTCGTGTGTTGTACCGCTGTACATAGAAAATGCCACACTATGAAGGAATGCACGGAACGAAACGAAACTTATCACACGTGTAAGCAAGTAGGAGGGGAGTGTTTTTGGTTTCTGCCGTAATATGTGACGTACTACAAAGGTTAAATAATGTATCAAGACGACAAATATGCAGCGAGACATTCTGTCCGCGTAGCTCAGTTGGTAGAGCGCGAGTTACTCCGGAGTGAGGGGACAAGAACGAACTTGTGTTTTCAAAATTACATGAATGCGCTGGATAAAGAGACAGTAAAATGTGGCCTGAGTGACTCGTAGGTGGTATAACCGCCATGATGTGCTGCACATTCGGGTACACAGCATGGCACCTAGTGAAAAATTATGAGGATGGTGATCTGAGGTATTATTGACCATGTGTAATTAAACTTTTTCCACAATTCATCGACATTGCGAGAGGGTTGTACAAAGGAGGTGAGTCGTCTATTAATGACTTCCACCACGTTCTCCACTGAGTAGAGATCTGGGGATCGCGCTGGCCGGTACAACACCTGGACAACTTATAGTTACTGCCTGCTGATTTTGGCAGTGTGTGGAGGAGTACTATCTTTTTGAAAATGGTCGTTAAGGATGCCCCGGAGGTACAACAACAAAACGATCGAGCCGAAGTGCCTTAACAACGTATCGTCATGCTGTCATAATACCCTTTATCAGGGTAGTAATTTTATCTCGGGGGGCGGGGAGGGGGAAGGCGAAATTCGCGGGACCGTCGAGGAGTAAGTCGCGAAATTTGGAGAAAAGTTCGCCCCTTTTCGTTGAATTTCGGAGTAAATCCCGAAATTTCGCGAAATACCGTATTTCTGCCAAAATTAAACTCGGATTAAAAAAGGGCTAAATTCGCGGAGCAGTCGAGAGGTAAATCGCGAAATTTGGAGAAAAGTTTGATGCGTTTCTAGAAATTTCGCAGTAAATCCCGGAATTCCGCGAAATACCGTATTTTCTCAAAAATTGAACTCGGATTCAAAAAACGCTGAATTCGCGGAGCAGTCGAGAGGTAAATCGCGAAATTCGGAGAAAAGTTCGACCTTCTACGTGGAATTATGGAGAAAATCCCGAAATTTTGCGTAATACCGTATTTCCTCAAAAATTTAACTCGGATTCAAAAAAGGCTAAATTCGCGGAGCAGTCCAGAGGTAAATCACGAAATTTGGAGAAAAGTTCGCCCCTTTTCGAGAAATTTCGAAGTAAATCCCGGAATTCCGCAAAGTACCGTATTTCCTCAAATATTGAACTCGGATTCAAAAAAGGCTAAATTCGCGGAGCAGTCGAGAGGTAAGTCGCGAAATTTGGAGAAAAGTTCGCCCCTTTTCGAGAAATTTCGAAGTAAATCCCGGAATTCCGCGAAGTACCGTATTTCCTCAAAAATTGAACTCGGATTCAAAAAAGGCTAAATTCTCGGAGCAGTCCAGAGGTAAATCACGAAATTTGGAGAAAAGTTCGCCCCTTTTCGAGAAATTTCGAAGTAAATGCCGGAATTCCGCGAAATACCGTATTTCCTCAAAAAATGGAACTCGGATTCAAAAAAGGCTAAATTCACGGAGCAGTCGAGAAGTAAATCGCGAAATTCGGAGAAAAGTTTGCTGCGTTTCGAAAAATTTCGAAGTGAATCCCGGAATTCCGCGAAATACCGTATTTCCTCAAAAAATTGAACTCGGATTCAAAAAAGGCTAAATTCACGGAGCAGTCGAGAAGTAAATCGCGAAATTCGGAGAAACGTTTGCTGCGTTTCGAAAAATTTCGAAGTGAATCCAGGAATTCCGCGAAATACCGTATTTCCTCAAAAAATGGAACTCGGATTCAAAAAAGGCTAAATTCACGGAGCAGTCGAGAAGTAAATCGCGAAATTCGGAGAAAAGTTTGCTGCGTTTCGAAAAATTTCGAAGTAAATCCCGAAATTCCGCGAAATACCGTATTTCCTCAAAAAATGGAACTCGGATTCAAAAAAGGTTAAATTCTCGGAGCAGTCGAGAAGTAAATCGCGAAATTCGGAGAAAAGTTTGCTGCGTTTCGAAAAATTTCGAAGTGAATCCCGGAATTCCGCGAAATGCCGTATTTCCTCAAAAAATGGAACTCGGATTCAAAAAAGGCTAAATTCACGGAGCAGTCGAGAAGTAAATAGCGAAATTCGGAGAAACGTTTGCTGCGTTTCGAAAAATTTCGAAGAAAATCCCGAAATTCCGCGAAATACCGTATTTCCTCAAAAAATGGAACTCGGATTCAAAAAAGGCTAAATTCACGGAGCAGTCGAGAAGTAAATCGCGAAATTCGGAGAAACGTTTGCTGCGTTTCGAAAAATTTCGAAGTGAATCCAGGAATTCCGCGAAATACCGTATTTCCTCAAAAAATGGAACTCGGATTCAAAAAAGGCTAAATTCGCGGAGCAGTCGAGAAGTAAATCGCGAAATTCAGAGAAAAGTTTGCTGCGTTTCGAAAAATTTCGAAGTAAATCCCGAAATTCCGCGAAATACCGTATTTCCTCAAAAAATGGAACTCGGATTCAAAAAAGGTTAAATTCCCGGAGCAGTCGAGAAGTAAATCGCGAAATTCGGAGAAAAGTTTGCTGCGTTTCGAAAAATTTCGAAGTGAATCCCGGAATTCCGCGAAATACAGTATTTCCTCAAAAATTGAACTCGGATTCAAAAAAGGCTAAATTCGCGGAGCAGTCGAGAAGTAAATCTTGAAATTCGGAGAAAAGTTTGCTGCGTTTCGAAAAATTTCGAAGAAAATCCCGAAATTCCGCGAAATACCGTATTTCCTCAAAAAATGGAACTCGGATTCAAAAAAGGCTAAATTCACGGAGCAGTCGAAAATAAATCGTGAAATTCGGAGAAAAGTTTGCTGCGTTTCGAAAAATTTCGAAGTGAATCCCGGAATTCCGCGAAATACCGTATTTCCTCAAAAATTGAACTCGGATTCAAAAAAGGCTAAATTCGCGGAGCAGTCGAGAAGTAAAATCGCGAAATTCGGAGAAAAGTTTGCTGCGTTTCGAAAAATTTCGAAGTGAATCCCGGAATTCCGCGAAATACCGTATTTCCTCAAAAATTGAACTCGGATTCAAAAAAGGCTAAATTCGCGGAGCAGTCGAGAGGTAATTCGCGAAATTTGGAGAAAAGTTTGATGCGTTTCGAGAAATTTCGCAGTAAATCCCGGAATTCCGCGAAATACCGTATTTTCTCAAAAATTGAACTCGGATTCAAAAAACGCTGAATTCGCGGAGCAGTCGAGAGGTAAATCGCGAAATTCGGAGAAAAGTTCGACCTTTTACGTGGAATTATGGAGAAAATCCCGAAATTTTGCGTAATACCGTATTTCCTCAAAAATTTAACTCGGATTCAAAAAAGGCTAAATTCGCGGAGCAGTCCAGAGGTAAATCACGAAATTTGGAGAAAAGTTCGCCCCTTTTCGAGAAATTTCGAAGTAAATCCCGGAATTCCGCGAAGTACCGTATTTCCTCAAAAATTGAACTCGGATTCAAAAAAGGCTAAATTCGCGGAGCAGTCGAGAGGTAAGTCGCGAAATTTGGAGAAAAGTTCGCCCCTTTTCGAGAAATTTCGAAGTAAATCGGAATTCCGCGAAGTACCGTATTTCCTCAAAAATTGAACTCGGATTCAAAAAAGGCTAAATTCTCGGAGCAGTCCAGAGGTAAATCACGAAATTTGGAGAAAAGTTCGCCCCTTTTCGAGAAATTTCGAAGTAAATGCCGGAATACCGCGAAATACCGTATTTCCTCAAAAAATGGAACTCGGATTCAAAAAGGCTAAATTCACGCAGCAGTCGAGAAGTAAATCGCGAAATTCGGAGAAAAGTTTGCTGCGTTTCGAAAAATTTCGAAGTGAATCCCGGAATTCCGCGAAATACCGTATTTCCTCAAAAAATTGAACTCGGATTCAAAAAAGGCTAAATTCACGGAGCAGTCGAGAAGTAAATCGCGAAATTCGGAGAAACGTTTGCTGCGTTTCGAAAAATTTCGAAGTGAATCCAGGAATTCCGCGAAATACCGTATTTCCTCAAAAAATGGAACTCGGATTCAAAAAAGGCTAAATTCACGGAGCAGTCGAGAAGTAAATCGCGAAATTCGGAGAAAAGTTTGCTGCGTTTCGAAAAATTTCGAAGTAAATCCCGAAATTCCGCGAAATACCGTATTTCCTCAAAAAATGGAACTCGGATTCAAAAAAGGCTAAATTCACGGAGCAGTCGAGAAGTAAATAGCGAAATTCGGAGAAACGTTTGCTGCGTTTCGAAAAATTTCGAAGAAAATCCCGAAATTCCGCGAAATACCGTATTTCCTCAAAAAATGGAACTCGGATTCAAAAAAGGCTAAATTCACGGAGCAGTCGAGAAGTAAATCGCGAAATTCGGAGAAACGTTTGCTGCGTTTCGAAAAATTTCGAAGTGAATCCAGGAATTCCGCGAAATACCGTATTTCCTCAAAAATTGAACTCGGATTCAAAAAAGGCTAAATTCGGGGAGCAGTCGAAAAGTAAATCGTGAAATTCGGAGAAAAGTTTGCTGCGTTTCGAAAAATTTCGAAGTGAATCCCGGAATTCCGCGAAATACCGTATTTCCTCAAAAATTGAACTCGGATTCAAAAAAGGCTAAATTCGCGGAGCAGTCGAGAAGTAAAATCGCGAAATTCGGAGAAAAGTTTGCTGCGTTTCGAAAAATTTCGAAGTGAATCCCGGAATTCCGCGAAATACCGTATTTCCTCAAAAATTGAACTCGGATTCAAAAAAGGCTAAATTCGCGGAGCAGTCGAGAAGTAAATCGTGAAATTCGGAGAAAAGTTTGCTGCGTTTCGAAAAATTTCGAAGTGAATCCCGGAATTCCGCGAAATACCGTATTTCCTCAAAAATTGAACTCGGATTCAAAAAAGGCCAAATTCGCGGAGCAGTTCAGAGATAAAATCGTGAAATTTGTAGAAAAGTTCGCCCTTTTCGAGAAATTTCGAAGTAAATCCCGGAATTCCGCGAAATACCGTATTTCCTCAAACATTCAACTCGGATTCAAAAAAGGCTAAATTCGCGGAGCAGTCGAGAAGTAAATCGCGAAATTCGGAGAAAAGTTTGCTGCGTTTCGAAAAATTTCGAAGTGAATCCCGGAATTCCGCGAAATACCGTATTTCCTCAAAAATTGAACTCGGATTCAAAAAAGGCCAAATTCGCGGAGCAGTTCAGAGATAAATCGTGAAATTTGTAGAAAAGTTCGCCCCTTTTCGAGAAATTTCGAAGTAAATCCCGGAATTCCGCGAAATACCGTATTTCCTCAAACATTCAACTCGGATTCAAAAAAGGCTAAATTCGCGGAGCAGTCGAGAAGTAAATCGCGAAATTCGGAGAAAAGTTTGCTGCGTTTCGAACAATTTCGAAGTAAATCCCGGAATTCCGCGAAATACCGTATTTCCTCAAAAATTGAACTCGGATTCAAAAAAGGCCAAATTCGCGGAGCAGTTCAGAGGTAAATCGTGAAATTTGTAGAAAAGTTCGCCCCTTTTCGAGAAATTTCGAAGTAAATCCCGGAATTCCGCGAAATACCTTATTTCCTCAAAAATTTAACTCGGATCCAAAAAAACACTAAATTCGCGGAGCAGTCGAGAGGTAAGTCGCGAAATTTGGAGAAAAGTTCGACCTTTTTCGTGGAATTTCGGAGTAAATCCCGGAATTCCGCAAAAAACCGTATTTCCTCAAAAAATTGGAATTCAGGTTATCAAAAATACACTGTTCTTTTATACCTAACATACACTGGCGGAAAGTGAAAAAAGAACACCAAGAAGGAGACGTCTGATACCAACGAAATTTATACATAACGGAATACAGAGGATAACGTGATCAAAACATTATGGCAAAATACAGCTGTATTTGCTGGTAAACTGAAAAATAACATTTCCATGTAACATGGTTAGTACGAGGTTGAACCGCCATGAACTGCGTCACACTGTGCAATTCTGGCATGGAGTCTGTCGTACAGATGTTGGATGTAAGTTTGGGGTATTGAGTTCAAAGCATCCTCAACCTGGACGCCTCAATCGGTAATGGTCGTGGCTGGAAAGTGAAAAAAGAACACCAAGAAGGAGACGTCTGATACCAACGAAATTTATACATAACGGAATACAGAGGATAACGTGATCAAAACATTATGGCAAAATACAGCTGTATTTGCTGGTAAACTGAAAAATAACATTTCCATGTAACATGGTTAGTACGAGGTTGAACCGCCATGAACTGCGTCACACTGTGGAATTCTGGCATGGAGTCTGTCGTACAGATGTTGGATGTAAGTTTGGGGTATTGAGTTCCAAGCATCCTCAACCTGGACGCCTCAATCGGGGATGGTCGTGGCTGGAAAGTGAAAAAAGAACACCAAGAAGGAGACGTCTGATACCAACGAAATTTATACATAACGGAATACAGAGGATAACGTGATCAAAACATTATGGCAAAATACAGCTGTATTTGCTGGTAAACTGAAAAATAACATTTCCATGTAACATGGTTAGTACGAGGTTGAACCGCCATGAACTGCGTCACACTGTGCAATTCTGGCATGGAGTCTGTCGTACAGATGTTGGATGTAAGTTTGGGGTATTGAGTTCCAAGCATCCTCAACCTGGACGCCTAAATCGGGGATGGTCGTGGCTGGAAAGTGAAAAAAGAACACCAAGAAGGAGACGTCTGATACCAACGAAATTTATACATAACGGAATACAGAGGATGACGTGATCAAAACATTATGGCAAAATACAGCTGTATTTGCTGGTAAACTGAAAAATAACATTTCCATGCAACATGGTTAGTACGAGGTTGAACCGCCATGAACTGCGTCACACTGTGCAATTCTGGCATGGAGTCTGTCGTACAGATGTTGGATGTAAGTTTGGGGTATTGAGTTCCAAGCATCCTCAACCTGGACGCCTCAATCGGGGATGGTCGTGGCTGGAAAGTGAAAAAAGAACACCAAGAAGGAGACGTCTGATACCAACGAAATTTATACATAACGGAATACAGAGGATAACGTGATCAAAACATTATGGCAAAATACAGCTGTATTTGCTGGTAAACTGAAAAATAACATTTCCATGTAACATGGTTAGTACGAGGTTGAACCGCCATGAACTGCGTCACACTGTACAATTCTGGCATGGAGTCTGTCGTACAGATGTTGGATGTAAGTTTGGGGTATTGAGTTCCAAGCATCCTCAACCTGGACGCCTAAATCAGGGATGGTCGTGGCTGGAAAGTGAAAACAGAACACCAAGAAGGAGACGTCTGATACCAACGAAATTTATACATAACGGAATACAGAGGATGACGTGATCAAAACATTATGGCAAAATACAGCTGTATTTGCTGGTAAACTGAAAAATAACATTTCCATGTAACATGGTTAGTACGAGGTTGAACCGCCATGAACTGCGTCACACTGTGCAATTCTGGCATGGAGTCTGTCGTACAGATGTTGGATGTAAGTTTGGGGTATTGAGTTCCAAGCATCCTCAACCTGGACGCCTAAATCGGGGATGGTCGTGGCTGGAAAGTGAAAAAAGAACACCAAGAAGGAGACGTCTGATACCAACGAAATTTATACATAACGGAATACAGAGGATAACGTGATCAAAACATTATGGCAAAATACAGCTGTATTTGCTGGTAAACTGAAAAATAACATTTCCATGTAACATGGTTAGTACGAGGTTGAACCTCCATGAACTGCGTCACACTGTGCAATTCTGGCATGAAGTCTGTCGTACAGATGTTGGATGTAAGTTTGGGGTATTGAGTTCCAAGCATCCTCAACCTGGACGCCTAAATCGGGGATGGTCGTGGCTGGAAAGTGAAAAAAGAACACCAAGAAGGAGACGTCTGATACCAACGAAATTTATACATAACGGAATACAGAGGATAACGTGATCAAAACATTATGGCAAAATACAGCTGTATTTGCTGGTAAACTGAAAAATAACATTTCCATGTAACATGGTTAGTACGAGGTTGAACCGCCATGAACTGCGTCACACTGTGCAATTCTGGCATGGAGTCTGTCGTACAGATGTTGGATGTAAGTTTGGGGTATTGAGTTCCAAGCATCCTCAACCTGGACGCGTAAATCGGGGATGGCCGTGGAGACCGGATAAGTCGTTGTCCCATAAAATCCCACACGTGCTCAATGGGGGACAAATCCGGTGAACGTGCAGACCATGGAAGTTGTCTCACACCATGAAGTGCATGTTGCGTCACACGTGCCGTGTGTGGGCGTGCGTTATCTTGCTGGAAAACACCACGATGGACCGACCTTACAAATGGCACAACAACGGGCTGACTGATGTTGTTGATGTAATAGGTGCTGTTCAACGCTTCCGGTACAAACACTAGTTGTGTATGGTAGTGATAGCTGATCGCTCCCCACACCAGGGGACCAGATGTAGGCCCTGTGTGTCGCTGGCGGATGCAAGAAGGGTGGAGACTCTCCCCTGTGCGTCTGCGAACACGCATACGGCCATCGGAGGCTCCCAAGCAGAATCTGCTTTCATCGCTGAACACGACAGATCGCCATTGCGTTCTCCAGTGCAGACGTTGGCGACACCACTGCAGCCGTTCCTGACGTTGGGCTGGAGTCAGAGGTACACATGCCAGAGGCACACGTGCACGTAGTCCTGCATCCAGTAGACGGTTGCGGATTGTTCGCACAGTCACCTCAGGTGCAACTGCAGCTCGGATTTGCGTCACAGTGGATGTTCTGCTTGACAACGCCGCTCTCTCTTCTTATGCGTCGATCGGTCCGCTCATCAGTCCGTCTGTGACTCCCAGTTCCTCGTCTTCTCGTGTGGGAATGTTCCTCGGACCATCTACGCCACCATCGTACCACCACCGATATACTTCCCGTCCAATTCGCTCCGCAATACGACGATGCGACCACCCGGCCTCGCGGAGTCCGACTAGACGACCTCGCTCAAAGTCCGATAACTGCTGAAATCGTACACGTCTTCCATGTCCAGGCATTGCAGCTTCTTCAGGGTCTTCGCATCGTGTCCGTACGCCGACGACTGATTATATTCAGTTCGCCGTACTCCTTAAATACCACCGACGATAATTTGCATATTATGCCGTGCTGTGGCGCAAGCGCTCACCGGTTGGTCCCGAAATTAACATCACACCTACGTAAACTCGACTCCATTAACATATGTAAATTTCATGATCGTCCGCCAATTCCTTCTTGGTGTTCTTTTTTCACTTTCTGCCAGTTTAGTTGTTCGGGCATAGGTATGACATGACACATCCTAGCACCGTGATTTTTGGCATGCGATTGGACATCGTCCATGGTCGGATTACCGAAATTCCTTGTCATTGAGGAATTTCAATTAAAACTAGATGGCCTTTTACTTGAACCGTTTCACGAAAGTCGGCTCACTAACATTAATTTAAAAAAATCGTTTGAAATGAGAAACAAAGAAATGGAAAACTGTTAGCTCAACACATGTTTAGGCTACAGAGTTTATAATAATAAAAGAAAGTTTGTTTGTGTGTGTGTGTGTGTGTGTGTCTGTCTTTCGCGATACAAAATGAAAAACGCGGTTCCCAATCTGAGTGTATCTTTCTCCTTCGCAACCTGATCACAACGAATGTGAAGGCGCGTGAAGGAAAGTAGTTCATGATAAATCTTAGGCATTTCTTTCTTAGAATGCTTCATACTTTTGTCCTAGAAGTCATACATTTTACGCGTTCGTTTTTTTAGAATTTGGTTCTCTAGAGAGTCCCGCATGGCTGTGTAAGAAAACAGTAATTGTTCCTACTCTGATGTATGGCAGTGAAGCCTGGGTACTGCAAAAGAAACATAGTAGGAGTGGTTTGTGTGCTGGAGAAATGCGTTACTTACGTGGAGTTTGTGGCAAGACACGATCTGATTGTGTGAGGAATGAAGATGTATTGCAGTTGTGTGATGTGAAGCAAAATGTTGTTAGCAAGGTGGAGACCAACATGCTTCGGTGGTTTCGCCATGTTGAAAGAATGAGTGATGAAATGCTTACTAAGAAAATCTTTTCAGTCCAAGTGGCAGGAAGGAAAGGCAGAGAAAGGCCAAGGAAGACATGGGTGGATCAGATTCAGGAGTGTCTGCATGAGAAAAAGATTATGAGTATGAAGTATAAAAGATCTTGTGTACGGCGTGTAATGGATATCAGTGAAGCACGAGTTGTATGTCAAGATCGCTGTAAATGGTGAAGTTTGATACGACAACAATAAGTAAAAATATCTGGAAGTTTGTATTTCTTTTTGGAGCTAACCTCTGAATCTCAGAGAACAGCTTAGTGATATGTATGTATGTATGTATGAAAGAATGAGTGATGAAATGCTTACTAAGAAAATCTTTTCAGTCCAAGTGGCAGGAAGGAAAGGCAGAGGAAGGCCAAGGAAGACATGGGTGGATCAGATTCAGGAGTGTCTGCATGAGAAAAAGATTATGAGTATGAAGTATAAAAGATCTTGTGTACGGCGTGTAATGGATATCAGTGAAGCACGAGTTGTATGTCAAGATCGCTGTAAATGGAGAAGTTTGATAAGACAACAGTAAGTAAAAATATGTGGAAGTTTGTATTTCTTTTTGGAGCTAACCTCTGAATCTCAGAGAACAGCTTAGTGATATGTATGTATGTATGTATGTATGTATGTATGTATGTATGTATGTATGAAAGAATGAGTGATGAAATGCTTACTAAGAAAATCTTTTCAGTCCAAGTGGCAGGAAGGAAAGGCAGAGGAAGGCCAAGGAAGACATGGGTGGATCAGATTCAGGAGTGTCTGCATGAGAAAAAGATTATGAGTATGAAGTATAAAAGATCTTGTGTACGGCGTGTAATGGATATCAGTGAAGCTTGAGTTGTATGTCAAGATCGCTGTAAATGGTGAAGTTTGATACGACAACAATAAGTAAAAATATCTGGAAGTTTGTATTTCTTTTTGGAGCTAACCTCTGAATCTCAGAGAACAGCTTAGTGATATGTATGTATGTATGTATGAAAGAATAAGTGATGAAATGCTTACTAAGAAAATCTTTTCAGTCCAAGTGGCAGGAAGGAAAGGCAGAGGAAGGCCAAGGAAGACATGGAGTGGATCAGATTCAGGAGTGTCTGCATGAGAAAAAGATTATGAGTATGAAGTATAAAAGATGTTGTGTACGGCGTGTAATGGATATCAGTGAAGCTTGAGTTGTATGTCAAGATCGCTGTAAATGGTGAAGTTTGATACGACAACAATAAGTAAAAATATCTGGAAGTTTGTATTTCTTTTTGGAGCTAACCTCTGAATCTCAGAGAACAGCTTAGTGATATGTATGTATGTATGTATGTATGAAAGAATAAGTGATGAAATGCTTACTAAGAAAATCTTTTCAGTCCAAGTGGCAGGAAGGAAAGGCAGAGGAAATCCAAGGAAGACATGGGTGGATCAAATTCAGGAGTGTCTGCATGAGAAAAAGATTATGAGCATGAAGTATAAAAGATCTTGTGTACGGCGTGTAATGGATATCAGTGAAGCACGAGTTGTATGTCAAGATCGCTGTAAATGGAGAAGTTTGATAAGACAACAATAAGTAAAAATATCTGGAAGTTTGTATTTCTTTTTGGAGCTAACCTCTGAAACTCAGTGAACAGCTTAGTGATATGTATGTATGTATGTATGTATGTATATATGTATGTATGAAAGAATGAGTGATGAAATGCTTACTAAGAAAATCTTTTCAGTCCAAGTGGCAGGAAGGAAAGGCAGAGGAAATCCAAGGAAGACATGGGTGGATCAGATTCAGGAGTGTCTGCATGAGGAAAAGATTATGAGTATGAAGTATAAAAGATCTTGTGTACGGCGTGTAATGGATATCAGTGAAGCTTGAGTTGTATGTCAAGATCGCTGTAAATGGTGAAGTTTGATACGACAACAATAAGTAAAAATATCTGGAAGTTTGTATTTCTTTTTGGAGCTAACCTCTGAATCTCAGAGAACAGCTTAGTGATATGTATGTATGTATGTATGTATGTATGTATGTATGTATGAAAGAATGAGTGATGAAATGCTTACTAAGAAAATCTTTTCAGTCCAAGTGGCAGGAAGGAAAGGCAGAGGAAGGCCAAGGAAGACATGGGTGGATCAGATTCAGGAGTGTCTGCATGAGAAAAAGATTATGAGTATGAAGTATAAAAGATCTTGTGTACGGCGTGTAATGGATATCAGTGAAGCACGAGTTGTATGTCAAGATCGCTGTAAATGGAGAAGTTTGATAAGACAACAATAAGTAAAAATATCTGGAAGTTTGTATTTCTTTTTGGAGCTAACCTCTGAAACTCAGTGAACAGCTTAGTGATATGTATGTATGTATGTATGTATGTATGTATATATGTATGTATGAAAGAATGAGTGATGAAATGCTTACTAAGAAAATCTTTTCAGTCCAAGTGGCAGGAAGGAAAGGCAGAGGAAATCCAAGGAAGACATGGGTGGATCAGATTCAGGAGTGTCTGCATGAGGAAAAGATTATGAGTATGAAGTATAAAAGATCTTATGTACGGCGTGTAATGGATATCAGTGAAGCTTGAGTTGTATGTCAAGATCGCTGTAAATGGTGAAGTTTGATACGACAACAATAAGTAAAAATATCTGGAAGTTTGTATTTCTTTTTGGAGCTAACCTCTGAATCTCAGAGAACAGCTTAGTGATATGTATGTATGTATGTATGAAAGAATGAGTGATGAAATGCTTACTAAGAAAATCTTTTCAGTCCAAGTGGCAGGAAGGAAAGGCCGAGGAAATCCAAGGAAGACATGGGTGGATCAAATTCAGGAGTGTCTGCATGAGAAAAAGATTATGAGTATGAAGTGTAAAAGATCTTGTGTACGGCGTGTAATGGATATCAGTGAAGCACGAGTTGTATGTCAAGATCGCTGTAAATGGAGAAGTTTGATACGACAACAATAAGTAAAAATATCTGGAAGTTTGTATTTCTCTTTGGAGCTAACCTCTGAAACTCAGTGAACAGCTTAGTGATATGTATGTATGTATGTATGTATGAAAGAATGAGTGATGAAATGCTTACTAAGAAATTCTTTTCAGTCCAAGTGGCAGGAAGGAAAGGCAGAGGAAGGCCAAGGAAGATATGGGTGGATCAGATTCAGGAGTGTCTGCATGAGAAAAAGATTATGAGTATGAAGTATAAAAGATCTTGTGTATGGCGTGTAATGGATATTAGTGAAGCACGAGTTGTATGTCAAGATCGCTGTAAATGGAGAAGTTTGATACGACAACAATAAGTAAAAATATCTGGAAGTTTGTATTTCTCTTTGGAGCTAACCTCTGAATCTCAGAGAACAGCTCAGTGATATGTATGTATGTATGAAAGAATGAGTGATGAAATGCTTACTAAGAAAATCTTTTCAGTCCAAGTGGCAGGAAGGAAAGGCAGAGGAAGGCCAAGGAAGACATGGGTGGATCAGATTCAGGAGTGTCTGCATGAGAAAAAGATTATGAGTATGAAGTATAAAAGATCTTGTGTACGGCGTGTAATGGATATCAGTGAAGCACGAGTTGTATGTCAAGATCGCTGTAAATGGTGAAGTTTGATACGACAACAATAAGTAAATATATCTGGAAGTTTGTATTTCTCTTTGGAGCTAACCTCTGAATCTCAGAGAACAGCTTAGTGATATGTATGTATGTATGACAGAATGAGTGATGAAATGCTTACTAAGAAAATCTTTTCAGTCCAAGTGGCAGGAAGGAAAGGCAGAGGAAGGCCAAGGAAGACATGGGTGGATCAGATTCAGGAGTGTCTGCATGAGAAAAAGATTATGAGTATGAAGTATAAAAGATCTTGTGTACGGCGTGTAATGGATATCAGTGAAGCCCGAGTTGTATGTCAAGATCGCGGTAAATGGAGAAGTTTGATAAGACAACAGTAAGTAAAAATATCTGGAAGTTTGTATTTCTTTTTGGAGCTAACCTCTGAATCTCAGAGAACAGCTTAGTGATATGTATGTATGTATGTATGTATGTATGTATGTATGAAAGAATGAGTGATGAAATGCTTACTAAGAAAATCTTTTCAGCCTCAGTGGCAGGAAGGAAAGGCAGGGGAAGACATGGGTGGATCAGATTCAGGAGTGTCTGCATGAGAAAAAGATTATGAGTATGAAGTATAAAAGATCTTGTGTACGGCGTGTAATGGATATCAGTGAAGCACGAGTTGTATGTCAAGATCGCTGTAAATGGAGAAGTTTGATAAGACAACAGTAAGTAAAAATATCTGGAAGTTTGTATTTCTTTTTGGAGCTAACCTCTGAAACTCAGTGAACAGCTTAGTGATATGTATGTATGTATGTATGTTATAAGGTGCGTCGCATAAATATAGAGACAATTCACTTTGCGCCGTGAACGCAATGCGAATATAGGTAGGAAGCTAAAGTGGTACCTAATTGGACAGAACACTACAACAAACGTTTCGATCCGTCGAGATGACCGGATTGTGTGAAAAGAACACAACAAAGTGAAATAATGTGATTTTAGGTGTCTCATAAGTATAAAGAACACTATGTAAAGTAGCCACATGCAAATGAGATGTACAAATTAGCATGTTGTGCGCACGCGCATGGGCCGTAATTCGGTCCAGCCTACAAAAGACAGCGAACCTTCCGTCAGACATTCATTTGCCGAAATGCCACGCAGACAGTCAAATCTCTGGTGAGGAGGTGCAGAAGATTTGGAGACTGAGAGCAAATGGATTGCCGGTAGCGAAAATTTGTAAAGCCATGGGGAGGAGAAGGGCAGTCATTTATAAGACTTTATCGAAATGCGGTGCGTTAACTGCCAGGAAACAGCCTGGAGGGAGTCGAATAACAACCAGACGAGATGATCGTGCCATGATGCGTTTAGTTTCATCCCAAAGGTTATCACCACGTCAAATTTCTCGGACTGTTGGTGTCACCGTCTCAAAGGACGCAGTTCATCTACGAATCAAGGAAAGTCGCAACATTGTGCTCCGTAAAATGCGTCGTCTCCCACACCTCACGCGGGGCCACAAGGAAGCTAGATAAATGTGGGCAAGCAGCCACACGCACTGGACGGACGAATGGATCACAATTACTTTCTCCGATGAGAAAAAGTTCAACCTGGACTGCCCTGACGGTTGGAACTGCTGCTATTCGCATGATTTACGACGCGAGCGACGCACCTTCTTCAGCGTACAGAAAGAAGAGGGACCTGTGATGGTCAGGAGCTCCTGACACGTTTCTGTGGCAGAAATCAGAAACGTGTCAGGACATACTCAGCAGCCATCTTCTACCGTTTGCCGAAACTCTACCGGGTGTTGATTATCTGTTCCATCAAGACAATGCCTCTATTCATCGGTCTGCATCAACGAAAAGCTGGTTTGACACTCATCGTGTGACCGTAATGGATTGGCCAGCACTCAGTCCCAGATCTGAACCCTATCGAGAACCTTTGGGGTATCCTCGCTCGGGATGTTTATGCGAATGGACGGCAGTTCTCAAGTGTGTTGGCGTTGAAAGAGCAGATTGAACGAAGCTGGTGCGCACTCCGTCCAGAACACTTTCTAACGTACCAGGAGATGTGACGTACCTGCCAGAAGGACGCACACGACATAAAGGCAGAGAGGAACCAGAATAAAAAAAAAAACGTCCGCGTAGCTCAATTGGTAGAGTGACTTATTCCGGAATGAGGGGATCCGGGTTCGAATCCTAGCGTGGACAGAAATGACGGAGAAATTTACTTCATTATAATGGCGCCCGAACTATCCGGATGACCCGACCGTTCAAAATCTCGCATTGGTGTGATGTTCTTTCCACACCGCGAAATAGGAAAAATCAGAGAATCCCTTCTCCAGCGCTTCGAAAAATAAATGTGTGTGACGTTGTATTCCACACAGTAGATTGACTGGGAGTTCTCAAGTGCACGTTCTACAGTGGATGGCTGCCTGCAACGATTCATGGTCACGGCTGACCCGTGGGGCATGCCCCCGGCCCTCTTTCGTGGGGGAGATGTGACGTACCTACCAGCCGGACGCACACGACATAAAGGCAGATAGATGGTAGTCAGAACAAACGTCCGCGTAGCTCAATTGGTAAAGCGACTTGTTCCGGAATAAGCGGACTCGGGTTCGAATCCCGGCGTAGACCAAAAATGACGGAGAAATTCACTTCGTTATAATGGCGCCCGAACTATCCGGATGACCCGAGCATTCAAAATCTCGCATTGGTGTGATGTTATTTCCACACCGCGAGATAGGAAAAATCAGAGAATCCCTTCTCCAGCGCTTCGAAAAATAAATGTGTGTGACGTTGTATTCCACACACCAGATTGACTGGGAGTTCTCAAGTGCACGTTCTACAGTGGATGGCTGCCTGCAACGATTCATGGTCACGGCTGACCCGTGGGGCATGCCCCCGGCCCTCTTTCGTGGGGGGGGATATGTGACGTACCTACCAGCCGGACGCACACGACATAAAGGCAGATAGATGGTAGTCAGAACAAACGTCCGCGTAGCTCAATTGGTAAAGCGACTTGTTCCGGAATAAGCGGACTCGGGTTCGAATCCCGGCGTAGACCAAAAATGACGGAGTTCGTTATAATGGCGCCCGAACTATCCGGATGACCCGACCGTTCAAAATCTCACATTGGTGTGATGTTATTTCCACACCGCGAGATAGGAAAAATAAGAGAATCCCTTCTCCAGCACTTCCAAAAAAAAAAAAAAAAAAAAAAAATGAGGGGGAGATGATGTAACGTACCAGGAGATGTGACGTACCTGCCAGAAGGACGCACACGACATAAAGGCAGAGAGGAATCAGAATAAAACGTCCGCGTAGCTCAATTGGTAGAGCAACTTATTCCGGAATGAGGGGACCCGGGTTCGAATCCTGGCGCGGACCAAAAATGACGGAGAAATTTACTTCGTTATAACTTACATCACTTGGTGGACAGCATGCGCAATCGGGGGTTCAGTGTTATTCGGAACAACGGCTTCACTATTCGTTCTCATAACTAGTAAGTCTTTATATTTTTGAGACAGCGTATTCTTTTTTCTTGTACTTGGCGTTGTAATTGTTATGTTTCCGTCAAACTATTGTGCAGCTGCGTGTCCTATAAATATGAGGTGTACATTTCGCCTCGTTGTTGTTTCTTTTTTATTCGAAAATGTTTTCTGTCTCTATATTTATGCGACGCACTATAATAGACGCCTTAAAAAAATGAGCTCAGATTTTGCAATAGCTTCGCTCAAAATTTGCCAACTGTACCCGAGTTATCGGTTGCCGTTGGCATCTTGTCCTAGTAAGCGTAGTCATTGAAGCTACGTTCGCTCTGTTTAAATTTCATAAACGCAAATTTGTGCTCTTACCTCCGTATCCCATGTAATTTTTGAAAGGCGTTTCTGTGAACTGCGTCTTTCCACAAACGTTCTGTTCTGCAGATGGATCCCGACAGTGGTTATTCTCTGGAGTTGGGTTAGTGTCCTTACATAGGTCTCCACTGGTGCTTGAAGCC
This sequence comes from Macrothele yani, assembly GCA_039090855.1. Classification (NCBI taxonomy): domain Eukaryota; kingdom Metazoa; phylum Arthropoda; class Arachnida; order Araneae; family Macrothelidae; genus Macrothele; species Macrothele yani. The sequence continues at coordinate 9,652,006 of CM077034.1, read as the reverse complement.
ACAGATTCATAGCAAGAATGGTGGCAAGGCATTTCCGATACTCCATGATGTACGTGCCACAGTCCTAGGGCATGTCCCAGTTCGTGAACCAATGTGCTCATGGTTCCCTCTTTGCCATACCCGGATGGCTGTAAAACGATACCACCTATACAATAAGAATACAAGTTAGTAAAATCATGCATTGCATTGTTTATGATACGCTTTCCAACTTACCAGAAATCATTACTCAAGTTATGAGAATAATAGCTGTGGCATAAATCTCGGTCCTGTGCCCTGACTTTTCATCCCATTTCGATGATATTCAACAGAACCGGTTCGGTGTACCTACGAAATAACATGATAACGTTTTGTCGCAATCGAAGCATTTTTACGTAAGTAATGATGCATAAGGGCCATGGAATAGATCCCGCTCATGTGTCCTAACCTTTGACCCCATTTCGTCCATTTTCAACAGAATTTGTCCTCAGGCAGGCCCCTACAACATACTAACATTTTACCCAAATCGAAGCACTTTACGTAAGTTATGACGCATAATGGCGATGGAAGTGATTCCGCTTCTATGTCCTTACCTTTGACCCCATTTCGTCCATTTTTCATAGGGTTTCTGGAAAGGTGGTCCCCTACCGCATATTAAAATTTCATCGAAATCGAACCTTTTTTACGTTAGTTATGACGCATAGCAGCAGTGGAATGGATAACGCTCCTATGTACTGACCTTTGACCCCATTTCGTTCACTTTAAAGAAGGTTCCTTACCAGGTGATCTCCTACCAGATACTAAAATTTCATCGAAATCGAACGATTTTTACGCGAGTTATCGTGCGGACGGACATACGCACACAACGCGTGACGTAATGAGGCAGATGGGAATCGCGACCATCTGCTCGCCGCAAGAGTGTGACGTCATAAAACTTTAATAGGATCCACACACAACGCGTGACGTAATGAGAGAGATGGCGTGACCGCGCGCCATAATTGTCAAACGCGAGATTGTGACGTCATAAGGTTTCTAAGCATTGGTAACATTGATGGAACAACGCCATGACACTAGAAACGTTATAATTCGGGGTGGTTATTTAACTCACTAAACAAATTCTCCTAAAGTCGAGATCAAGCTAAATCGATTTCTAGTACTAGAAAACGGTAGGTTAACGACTTTCATCAAAATTCTTAGAGCCGTTTTCAAAATAAAATGTACATACATACATACATACATACAAGAATTGCTATTTTAAAGTGGACGTCAAGTAATTTTGCTTCCTATACTTCCAATGGAAAACTTCTGTACACATATTCTTCACAATTAATGCGTTCCCAAGAATGAAAATTTGAACATCCATTAAAATAGCTCCATTTCATAACTTGGAATACTTAATATTTTCTAAACCGTAACCGTAATTATGCAATCCAATATTTATTTGTCCACTGACGTCATCAAAGCACAGGTCGCGCTATCCTTTTTCTGGTTTCAACACCACCAAAGGAAACGTTATTGTTTTTTAATACAATTATGCTTATGCTTTACAAAATGTTAAGTATTCCAAGTTATAGTATGAAGTTATTTTAATCGATATTCAAATTTCCATCTTTAGGAACACACTAATTGTGAAGGAAATGCGTACAAAAGGTTTTCCATTGGAAATATAGGAAGCAAAATTACTTGAAGTCCACCTTAATAGTGTGGGATAAGAGCGATGGAATGGATCCCGATCCTATGTCTTGACCTTTGACTCCATTTGTCCCATTTTCAATAGGGTTACTCTCCAGGTAGTCCCGTACCACATACTAAAATTTCATCGAAATCGAACCATTTTTACGCACCTTATGACGTATAAGGGCAGTGGAATGCATCCCGCTCCTATGTCCTGACCTTTGACCCCCACTTCTCCCGTTTTCAATAGCGTTCATCCCCAGGTAGTCCCCTACCACATACTAAAATTTCATTGAAATCGAACCATATTTAAGCAAGTTATGACTCATAAGGACAATTGAATGAATTCCGCTCTTATGTCCTGACCTTTGACCCCATTTCGTTCACTTTCAATAGGGTTCGTCCCCTGGCGGTCCCCTACTACATACTGAAATTTCATTGAAACCGAACCATTTTTACGTGAGTTATCGTGCCGACAGGCGGACAGACGGACAGACGGACGGACAAAGCTGGAGCGTATACGCTTCTTCAACCTACGATTGGAAAGCGTAAAAAAAAAAACAAGATGAAATGTTAAATGATTTTGCGATTGCACGCGTATCATGCAATGCTGTGCAAAAGTATTGCATCAACTGCAAAAACCGTGAATTCTTAAGTTTAACTCTTTTTTAACTAACTATTGGGTTGTCGGAAAAGTCATGACGTATTTTAGCCATGTTTCGCAAAGGTCATTTATTGATAGAAAGAACAAAGATCAATCAATGATATAATGCCCGTTTTGTTCGATAACCTTTCGCCATCTTTCAGTGAGCTGCAGAATGCCTCGTTCATGTAGAAAGACCTGTCTTTCGTGGTGAAAAACTGTACAAGGTTCTGATTTACAGCCTCATCTGAATCGAACTTTGTACCACGCAAGGACTGTTGAAGAGAGCGAAACAAGTGGAAGTCTGACGGAGCAAGCTCCGGTGAGTATGCTGGGTGTAGCAACACATCCCACCCAAGCTCCAATCATTTTTGGCGGGTGATCAAACTTGTGTGTGGTCTCGCGTTGTCGCGATGGAACACAACACCTTTACGATGAACGAGCTCTGGACGTTTTTGAATGATGGATTCGTTCAAACTGTCCAATGTACACATTCGAATTGATTGTTTGGTTCCGTGGTAGGAGCTCGAAAAGCACGACACCTTTAAAATCCCACCACACTGAGACCAGAACCTTCCGCTGATGGATGTCGGCTTTGGATGTCGTTTGAGGCGAAGCAGCACGTCGGGACCAAGACCGTTTGCGCAGCACATTGTTGTACACAATCCACTTTTCGTCACCAGTTATCAGTCGCTTCAAAAAAAGGATCGTTTTCCTCACGTTTAATGAGCATATCATCATCATCATCATCATTGTCAACCATTATCAATCCACTGCTGGACGAAGGTCTCCCCAAGTTTCCTCCACAACGGTCTGTCTTGTGCCAGTCTCCTCCATGTCACCCCTGCATACTTTCGAATTTCATCCACCCATCTCCCATGTGGTCTTCTTCTGAGTCTTTTCCTGTCCCTTGGAATCCAATCTAAAATTTCGGCTGTGTCTGTCCTTCTGGCAGTATGTCCAGCCCATTGCCATTTCAGGGATTTAACTCTGATCATGATGTCTTCCACTCTTGTCATTTTTTGGATCCACGAGTTCCTCTTCTTATCTCTCCTGGTTACACCAAGCATGCACCTCTCCATGCTGCTTTGAGTTGTCTGCAGCCTTTGTATGTCTCTTTTAGTTAAGGTCCACGTCTCTGCACCATACGTAAGCACTGGAAGGATGCATTGATCAAACACTTTTCTTTTAAGACATAATGGCATATTGCTCTTGAAAATTATGCTGTTTGTTCCAAAAGCTCTCCTGGCAAATTTTGTACGCCGATTAATTTCTTCATCAATGTGACCCTCACTTGATATCTGCTGTCCAAGATAAACGTACGTGTCTGTTATCTCCAGCTTTTCTCCATCAATCGATAAATCTTCATTTCTTGTAAAAGCATTGTACATCACTTTTGTCTTCTGAAAGTTCATTTTTAATCCCACTTCTTTACTCTTGTCAGCAAGTTCCTGGATCATACTCTGCAGCTCTGATGGGGTAGTTGCAAAAATGACTACGTCATCAGCAAACCGAAGGTGGGTTAGATAATCTCCATTAATCTTTATCCCCTTGTTTTCCCAGCTCAGCGACTGAAAAACACCCTCCAATGTGGCATTAAAGAGCTTCGGAGATATGGTGTCACCTTGTCTCACTCCTTTTCCAATTTTTACGTGTGTTGTATTTTCAAACAGCCTAATCTTTGCACTTGCATTTTCATAGATGTTATTAATAATATTAATGTATGCATCTTCAATACCGCAGGTTTTCAGAGCCATTGCAACTGCTGATGGTTTCACTGAATCAAAGGCTTTTTCATAATCGATAAAAGCCATGCACAATGGAAGTTCATATTCCCTCGCTCTTTCAATTAGTTCTCTCAGTACGTGGATATGATCTATTGTGCTGTAGCCACTCCTGAATCCAGCTTGTCCTCTCGGTTGAGCCATGTCCAGTGTCACCTTCAAGCGGTGTGAAAGAACTTTAGTGAAGATTTTATAAACTACTGATAGGAGGCTGATAGGTCTGTAGTTTCCGAGATCCTCAATGTCACCTTTCTTATGTAGCAGGATCATTGTAGCGGTGTTCCAATCCTCAGGAATCTTTCCTTCATTAAGGCATCGAGTGAAAATTTGGGCGAATACTGTTTCGATTTCTCCACTTGCTCCTTGTATGATGTCTACAGTAATTCCATCTTTTCCTGGAGGTTTTCGCAGATGTTTATACGCGCCATCAATTGAGCTTCTTTGAGTTCACGAGGAACCCCCACATCGAGCTTGCTTACGTATCCCATCTTCTTCAGGTGGTCGTGAACGCTTGAATGATGGATTTGCAATGTGTCTGCAATCTCTCGTGTCGTGTAACGTGGGTTTGACTCGATCAATGCCTTGATTTGGTCGTCATCAACCTCGGTTGGCCTCCCGGATCGGGGAGCATCGTTGAGGTATCCTTGTTTTCTAGTAGTCATATTTGAAAAATTCTTTCTTTATTGGACAGAGATTCTGGAGTGACATCTTTTTCGTATAATTTCAAAATTTTCAAGTAATTCGTAGACTTTGCGCTAGGGGGCGTATAGGTAAACTGCGTTTCCCCCGATATCTCTGCTTCTAAAAATCCGATTTGAAAAATTCTTTCTGCACCGGATACAACTTAAGATGGGAAATCATTTGCATATCATTTCAAATTTTTGGTAAAAAACGGTTTGGCTACCAGGTGGCGTAAGTCTTAATTTCCGCTTCTGATGTATTTGAAGGAAAATCTGAGCTTCTAAAATCTCGATTGAAAAAAATTCGTTTGTGGACCGGTACAACTCACGACGACAAATCTTTAAAGAATATTTTCTTCTTACGTAACGCACGGTTTCTACGCTAGGGGCGTAGCTGTATATCTTATTTTTGTCAATGTCTCTACTTCTAGGAGTCCGATTTGAAAACTTCTTTCTTTGTTGGATAGTGTTTCCGATGCGAAATGTTTTTCATGTAAATCCAAAATTTTCAACTAAATCAGAGTCTTTCCGACAGGGGGAGCAAGGATAAATTGCGTTTTCTCCGATATTTCTGCTTCTAAATCTCCAATACCTCTCACATCGAAAAACCTTTCGAGAATGCTTTCTTCCTAAAATAATGCATGTTTTTCCCGCCAGGGGGCACAGGTGCATATCTTATATTTGTCCATATCTCTACTTCGAAGAGTCGGATTTGAAAAATTCTTCCTTTGTTGGAGAGCCTTTGCGTTGCGAAATGTTTCTCACATAAATTCAAGTTTTTCTAAACGCACAAGTCTGCAACCATAGGGCGAAAGCTCACGATTCCGTTTACAGCATTATCTTCGGGATTAAAAACCGATTGAAAAACCTCTTCGGTCAGATACCATTGTTTTCCATACCGGTTCCATTGACTTCGAATAGCTTTGGTAATTTAATTTGCTTCAGAACGTATTCAAAAGACATGCTGATTACACCTGCAAATTCGGTGTCATCTTTCCTGTTTTGAGGTGGCAACTGTGCGAAGGGGAAAAATAACCACGCAGACGATTTTCTGAATTAAGGAAGTATCTATGGCAATAATTGTTAGCCGTGGCAGACGATATTCTGAATTAAGGAAGTATCTACGGCAATAATTATTAGCCGAGGCAGACGATTATCTGAATTAAGGAAGTATCTACGGCAATAATTATTAGCCGTGGCAGACGATTATCTGAATTAAGGAAGTATCTACGGCAATAATCATTAGCCGTGGTAGACGATTACCTGAATTAAGGAAGTATCTACGGCAATAATCATTAGCCGTGGTAGACGATTATCTGAATTAAGGAAGTATCTACGGCAATAATTATTAGCCGTGGCAGACGATTATCTGAATTAAGGAAGTATCTACGGCAATAATCATTAGCCGTGGTAGACGATTACCTGAATTAAGGAAGTATCTACGGCAATAATCATTAGCCGTGGTAGACGATTATCTGAATTAAGGAAGTATCTACGGCAATAATTATTAGCCGTGGCAGACGATTATCTGAATTAAAGAAGTATCTACGGCAATAATTATTAGCCGTGGCAGACGATTATCTGAATTAAGGAAGTATCTACGGCAATAATTATTAGCCGTGGCAGACGATTATCTGAATTAAGGAAGTATCTACGGCAATAATTATTAGCCGTGGCAGACGATTATCTGAATTAAGGAAGTATCTACGGCAATAATTATTAGCCGTGGCAGACGATTACCTGAATTAAGGAAGTATCTACGACAATAATTATTAGCCGTGGCAGACGATTACCTGAATTAAGGAAGTATCTACGACAATACGACAATAATTATTAGCCGTGGCAGACGATTACCTGAATTAAGGAAGTATCTACGACAATAATTATTAGCCGTGGCAGACGATTATCTGAATTTTTTTTTTTTTTTTTTTTTTTTTGATTGGAGGTTTAACGACCACCGTGAGCAACTCAATGGGCTATAAGCAGTCGCCCGTCCCTAATTTAGGGTCACTGGTTCCAGGGAAGGGAGAGAACCAGTGCCGTAAGACAAACACAACATCCATGCCTGACCAGGATTCGAACCCGGACCCCTTACGGACGAATGATCAAAGGCCAACGCCTTAGACCACTGCACCACCGGGGCGGCTTATCTGAATTAAGGAAGTATCTACAGCAATAATTATTAGCCGTGGCAGACGATTATCTGAATTAAGGAAGTATCTACGGTAATAATTATTAGCCGTGGCAGACGATTATCTGAATTAAGGAAGTATCTACGGCAATAATTATTAGCCGTGTCAGACGATTATCTGAATTAAGGAAGTATCTACGGTAATAATTATTAGCCGTGGCAGACGATTATCTGAATTAAGGAAGTATCTACGGCAATAATTATTAGCCGTGGCAGACGATTATCTGAATTAAGGAAGTATCTACGGCAATAATTATTAGCCGTGGCAGACGATTATCTGAATTAAGGAAGTATCTACGGCAATAATTATTAGCCGTGGCAGACGATTATCTGAATTAAGGAAGTATCTACGGCAATAATTCGCAGCCGTGGCAGACGATTATCTGAATTAAGGAAGTATCTACGGCAATACTTATTAGCCGTGGCAGACGATTATCTGAATTAAGGAAGTATCTACGGCAATAATTATTAGCCGTGGCAGACGATTATCTGAATTAAGGAAGTATCTACGGCAATAATTATTAGCCGTGGCAGACGATTATCTGAATTAAGGAAGTATCTACGGCAATATTTATTAGCCGTGGCAGACGATTATCTGAATTAAGGAAGTATCTACGGCAATACTTATTAGACGTGGCAGACGATCTTCTGAATTAAGGAAGTATCTACGGCAATAATTCGCAGCCGTGGCAGACGATTATCTGAATTAAGGAAGTATCTACGGCAATAATTATTAGCCGTGGCAGACGATTATCTGAATTAAGGAAGTATCTACGGCAATAATTATTAGCCGTGTCAGACGATTATCTGAATTAAGGAAGTATCTACGGTAATAATTATTAGCCGTGGCAGACGATTATCTGAATTAAGGAAGTATCTACGGCAATAATTATTAGCCGTGGCAGACGATTATCTGAATTAAGGAAGTATCTACGGCAATAATTATTAGCCGTGGCAGACGATTATCTGAATTAAGGAAGTATCTACGGCAATAATTATTAGCCGTGGCAGACGATTATCTGAATTAAGGAAGTATCTACGGCAATAATTCGCAGCCGTGGCAGACGATTATCTGAATTAAGGAAGTATCTACGGCAATACTTATTAGCCGTGGCAGACGATTATCTGAATTAAGGAAGTATCTACGGCAATAATTATTAGCCGTGGCAGACGATTATCTGAATTAAGGAAGTATCTACGGCAATAATTATTAGCCGTGGCAGACGATTATCTGAATTAAGGAAGTATCTACGGCAATAATTATTAGCCGTGGCAGACGATTATCTGAATTAAGGAAGTATCTACGGCAATAATTATTAGCCGTGGCAGACGATTATCTGAATTAAGGAAGTATCTACGGCAATAATTATTAGCCGTGGCAGACGATTATCTGAATTAAGGAAGTATCTACGGCAATAATTATTAGCCGTGGCAGACGATTATCTGAATTAAGGAAGTATCTACGGCAATAATTATTAGCCGTGGCAGACGATTATCTGAATTAAGGAAGTATCTACGGCAATAATTATTAGCCGTGGCAGACGATTATCTGAATTAAGGAAGTATCTACGGCAATAATTATTAGCCGTGGCAGACGATTATCTGAATTAAGGAAGTATCTACGGCAATAATTATTAGCCGTGGCAGACGATTATCTGAATTAAGGAAGTATCTACGGCAATAATTATTAGCCGTGGCAGACGATTATCTGAATTAAGGAAGTATCTACGGCAATAATTATTAGCCGTGGCAGACGATTATCTGAATTAAGGAAGTATCTACGGCAATAATTATTAGCCGTGGCAGACGATTATCTGAATTAAGGAAGTATCTACGGCAATAATTATTAGCCGTGGCAGACGATTATCTGAATTAAGGAAGTATCTACGGCAATAATTATTAGCCGTGGCAGACGATTATCTGAATTAAGGAAGTATCTACGGCAATAATTATTAGCCGTGGCAGACGATTATCTGAATTAAGGAAGTATCTACGGCAATAATTATTAGCCGTGGCAGACGATTATCTGAATTAAGGAAGTATCTACGGCAATAATTATTAGCCGTGGCAGACGATTATCTGAATTAAGGAAGTATCTACGGCAATAATTATTAGCCGTGGCAGACGATTATCTGAATTAAGGAAGTATCTACGGCAATAATTATTAGCCGTGGCAGACGATTATCTGAATTAAGGAAGTATCTACGGCAATAATTATTAGCCGTGGCAGACGATTATCTGAATTAAGGAAGTATCTACGGCAATAATTATTAGCCGTGGCAGACGATTACCTGAATTAAGGAAGTATCTACGGCAATAATTATTAGCCGTGGCAGACGATTACCTGAATTAAGGAAGTATCTACGGCAATAATTATTAGCCGTGGCAGACGATTACCTGAATTAAGGAAGTATCTACGGCAATAATTATTAGCCGTGGCAGACGATTATCTGAATTAAGGAAGTATCTACGGCAATAATTATTAGCCGTGGCAGACGATTATCTGAATTAAGGAAGTATCTACGGCAATAATTATTAGCCGAGGCAGACGATTATCTGAATTGAGGAAGTATCTACGGCAATAATTATTAGCCGTGGCAGACGATTATCTGAATTAAGGAAGTATCTACGGCAATAATTATTAGCCGTGGCAGACGATTATCTGAATTAAGGAAGTATCTACGGTAATAATTATTAGCCGTGGCAGACGATTATCTGAATTAAGGAAGTATCTACGGCAATAATTATTAGCCGTGGCAGACGATTATCTGAATTAAGGAAGTATCTACGGCAATAATTATTAGCCGTGGCAGACGATTATCTGAATTAAGGAAGTATCTACGGCAATAATTATTAGCCGTGGCAGACGATTATCTGAATTAAGGAAGTATCTACGGCAATAATTATTAGCCGTGGCAGACGATTATCTGAATTGAGGAAGTATCTACGGCAATAATTATTAGCCGTGGCAGACGATTATCTGAATTGAGGAAGTATCTACGGCAATAATTATTAGCCGTGGCAGACGATTATCTGAATTGAGGAAGTATCTACGGCAATAATTATTAGCCGTGGCAGGCGATTACCTGAATTAAGGAAGTATCTACGGCAATAATTATTAGCCGTGGCAGACGATTATCTGAATTGAGGAAGTATCTACGGCAATAATTATTAGCCGTGGCAGACGATTATCTGAATTAAGGAAGTATCTACGGCAATATGTATTAGCCGTGGCAGACGATTCTGGTTTTGTTATTGCGCAGTTGTTTAAAGCACGTCTGCATTTCGCCGTACAGCTATGGAAGTGACTGATTCAGGATTAAGAAGTGAAATGCGTTGTGCCATAAAAGTTTACTATCGTTTGGGCAAAACGACCCCTAGGAACAATTGATTTAATGAAAAAGGCTTACAAAAACAAATGTTTGGACGATTTTTAGATTGCACCATGATTTCAAAAAAGGGCGTTTATCGGCAGAACTCGCTTCTAGGACTGGTCGACCTGAAAGTGTCGTTACGGAGCGTATTGTTAACACTGTTTGGACAGTCCTGGAAGAAGATCAACGCATGACGTGTGACGACATAGCTGCGTCAACAAATATATTTCAAAAACTCGGCATCTCGCAATCTACGCTACAAATTGCTGCTCCATCGTGTGTGTTCCAGATGGGTACCTCATGTCCTGACGAGAGAAGAAGTGTTAGCCAGAGCTCAGGTGATTACAGAGAATCCAAACATTATAAAACAGTAATAACTGCCGATAAGACATGGGTCCACTATTTCTAACCCCCCCCCCACCCTCGCACGAAGCGCACAACGAGTGTCTGAAACAAACAGGCTCGCCTCCTCCGATCAGCTGGAAAGATGATGATACTTTACTTTGATCATAAATGCGTAGTCTACCGGAATGCCGTTCCTCCACAAATTACTATCAATGCTGAGTATTACATTTCAATCTTGAAGCGTCAGTGACGATACATATCGATTAAGCGACCGGAACTCGTGGGCAAGTGGACCCTACACCATGATAACGCCCGCCTATAACGAAGTAAATTTCTCCGTCACTTTTGGTCAACGCCGGGAATCGAACCCGAGTCCGCTTATTCCGGAACAAGTCGCTCTACCAACGCAGGCGTTTATTCTGACTGCAATCTGCCTTTATTTTATTTTTTTTTTTTTTTTTTTTTTTTGGTTGGAGGTTTAACGACCACCGTGAGCAACTCAATGGGCTATAAGCAGTCGCCCGTCCCTAATTTAGGGTCACTGGTTCCAGGGAAGGGACAGAACCAGTGCCGTAAGACAAACACAACATCCATGCCTCACCGGGATTCGAACCCGGACCCCGTTCGGACGAATGATCAGAGGCCATCGCTTAGACCACTGCGCCACCGGGGCGGCAAATCTGCCTTTATGTTGTGTGCGTCCTGCTGGCTGGTACGTCACATCCCCCCCCGAAAGAGGGCAGGGGGCATGTCCCACGAGTCAGCCGTGACCATGAATCGTTTTTTTTTTTTTTTGGTTGGAGGTTTAACGACCACCGTGAGCAACTCAATGGGCTGTAAGCAATCGCCCGTCCCTAATTTAGGGTCACTGGTTCCAAGGAAGGGAGAGAGCCAGTGCCGTAAGACAAACACAACATCCATGCCTCACCGGGATTCGAACCCGGACCCCGTTCAGACGAATGATCAGAGGCCATCGCTTAGACGACTGCGTCACCGGGACGGCGAACCTGCCTTTATGTCGTGTGCGTCCTGCTGGCAGGTACGTCACATCTCCCCCCCCCGAAAGAGGGCCGGGGGCATGCCCCACGGGTCAGCCGTGACCATGAATCACTTTTTTTTTTTTTTTTTTTTTTTTGGTTGGAGGTTTAACGACCACCGTGAGCAACTCAATGGGCTGTAAGCAATCGCCCGTCCCTAATTTAGGGTCACTGGTTCCAGGGAAAGGAGAGAGCCAGTGTCGTAAGACAAACACAACATCCATGCCTCACCGGGATTCGAACCCGGACCCCTTTCGGACGAACGATCAGTGGCCAGCGCCTTAGACCACTGCGCCACCGGGGCGGACCATGAATCGTTGCAGGCAGACAACCGCTGTAGAACGTGCACTTGAGAACTCCCTGTCAATCTGGTGTGTGGAATGCAACGTCACACACATTTATTTTTCGAAGCGCTGGAGAAGGGATTCTCTGATTTTTCCTATCTCGCGGTGTGGAAATAACATCACACCATTGCGAGATTTTGAACGGTCGGGTCATCCGGATAGTTCGGGCGCCATTATAACGAAGTAAATTTCTCCGTCATTCCTGGTCTACGCCGGGATTCGAACCCGAGTCCGCTTATTCCGGAACAAGTGGCTCTACCAACTGAGCTACGCAGACGTTTATTCTGACTGCAATCTGCCTTTATGTCGTGTGCGTCCTGCTGGCAGGTACGTCACACGCCCACATGGTGCTTGTGTTCAACAGTTTCTTACGAAATGCAGTATTGAAATCATGTAACAGCCTGCTTACAGTCCTGACCTCGCCCCGTGCGATTCCTGGTTGTTTCCAACGAGAAGTTCCGTGGCCCAACATTCAACACAGATGCTGACGTTATTCAAGCTGTACAAGGGTCGCTAAAATATCTTCCACAAAATGCCATCGCCACATGCTTTGAAAAGTGGACCGAACGATGGGACCGTTGCATATCGTCCGAAGGAAGATATTTTACGAAAGAAATACGGGATTACGCCATATAATACAAATTTTGAAGATGACAATCCGATTTTTGGCGTAAATGTGACAAGGATGGTAAGTCAGATAATATCCGAAAACTTGAAAATTTTCATCGTCCTGGAGCGGGACTCGAACCCGCGTCTCCTAGAAAACGCCCGGGTATGCTAACCACTACACCACCCAGAACGACAAAGTTTCAAGTTTCCGATCAATTTGAATTTAACCATCACAGGATTCGCTAGTCGAAGCAACCGGCATTCATGTTTAGCGAATCTGGAGGTTAAGAATCTTATCCCGTGTTTGCCCGGAGAAGCAGATAAATCATGAAAGAAATACGGGATTACGCCATATAATACAAATTTTGAAGATGACAATCCGATTTTTGGCGTAAATGTGACAAGGATGGTAAGTCAGATAATATCCGAAAACTTGAACATTTTCATAGTCCTGGAGCGGGACTCGAACCCGCGTCTCCTAGAAAACGCCCGGGTATGCTAACCACTACACCACCCAGAACGACAAAGTTTCAAGTTTCCGATCAATTTGAATTTAACCATCACAGGATTCGCTAGTCGAAGCAACCGGCATTCATGTTTAGCGAATCTGGAGGTTAAGAATCTTATCCCGTGTTTGCCCGGAGAAGCAGATAAATCATGAAAGAAATACGGGATTACGCCATATAATACAAATTTTGAAGATGACAATCCGATTTTTGGCGTAAATGTGACAAGGATGGTAAGTCACATAACATCCGAAAACTTGAAAGTTTTCATCGTCATGGAGCGGGACTCGAACCCGCGTCTCCCAGAAAACGCCCGGGTATGCTAACCACTACACCACCCAGAACGACCAGGTTTCAAGTTTCCGATCAATTTGAATAAAACCATCACAGGATTCGCTAGTCGAAGCAACCGGCATTCATGTTTAGCGAATCTGGAGGTTAAGAATGTTATCCCGTGTTTGCCCGGAGAAGCAGATAAATCATGAAAGAAATACGGGATGACGCCGTATAATACAAATTTTGAAGATGACAATCCGATTTTTGGCGTAAATGTGACAAGGATGGTAAGTCAGATAACATCCGAAAACTTGAACATTTTCATCGTCCTGGAGCGGGACTCGAACCCGCGTCTCCCAGAAAACGCCCGGGTATGCTAACCACTACACCACTCAGAACGACCAAGTTTCAAGTTTCCGATCAATTTGAATTTAACCATCACAGGATTCGCTAGTCGAAGCAACCGGCATTCATGTTTAGCGAATCTGGAGGTTAAGAATCTTCTCCCGTGTTTGCCCGGAGAAGCAGATAAATCATGAAAGAAATACGGGATTACGCCATATAATACAAATTTTGAAGATGACAATCCGATTTTTGGCGTAAATGTGACAAGGATGGTAAGTCACATAACATCCGAAAACTTGAAAATTTTCATCGTCCTGGAGCGGGACTCGAACCCGCGTCTCCCAGAAAACGCCCGGGTATGCTAACCACTACACCACCCAGAACGACCAAGTTTCAAGTTTCCGATCAATTTGAATTTAACCATCACAGGATTCGCTAGTCGAAGCAACCGGCATTCATGTTTAGCGAATCTGGAGGTTAAGAATCTTATCCCGTGTTTGCCCGGAGAAGCAGATAAATCATGAAAGAAATACGGGATTACGCCATATAATACAAATTTTGAAGATGACAATCCGATTTTTGGCGTACATGTGACAAGGATGGTAAGTCAGGTAATATCCGAAAACTTGAAAGTTTTCATCGTCATGGAGCGGGACTCGAACCCGCGTCTCCCAGAAAACGCCCGGGTATGCTAACCACTACACCACCCAGAACGACCAAGTCTCAAGTTTCCGATCAATTTGAATTTAACCATCACAGGATTCGCTAGTCGAAGCAACCGGCATTCATGTTTAGCGAATCTGGAGGTTAAGAATCTTATCCCGTGTTTGCCCGGAGAAGCAGATAAATCATGAAAGAAATACGGGATTACGCCATATAATACAAATTTTGAAGATGACAATCCGATTTTTGGCGTAAATGTGACAAGGATGGTAAGTCAGATATCATCCGAAAACTTGAAAATTTTCATCGTCCTGGAGCGGTACTCGAATCCGCGTCTCCCAGAAATCTCCCGGGTATGCTAACCACTACACCACTCAGAACGACCAAGTTTCAAGTTTCCGATCAATTTGAATATAACCATCACAGGATTCGCTAGTCGAAGCAACCGGCATTCATGTTTAGCGAATCTGGAGGTTAAGAATCTTATCCCGTGTTTGCCCGGAGAAGCAGATAAATCATGAAAGAAATACGGGATTACGCCATATAATACAAATTTTGAAGATGACAATCCGATTTTTGGCGTAAATGTGACAAGGATGGTAAGTCAGGTAATATCCGAAAACTTGAAAATTTTCATCGTCCTGGAGCGATACTCGAATCCGCGTCTCCCAGAAGACGCCCGGGTATGCTAACCACTACACCACCCAGAACGACAAAGTTTCAAGTTTCCGATCAATTTGAATTTAACCATCACAGGATTCGCTAGTCGAAGCAACCGGCATTCATGTTTAGCGAATCTGGAGGTTAAGAATGTTATCCCGTGTTTGCCCGGAGAAGCAGATAAATCATGAAAGAAATACGGGATTACGCCATATAATACAAATTTTGAAGATGACAATCCGATTTTTGGCGTAAATGTGACAAGGATGGTAAGTCAGGTAATATCCGAAAACTTGAAAATTTTCATCGTCCTGGAGCGATACTCGAATCCGCGTCTCCCAGAAGACGCCCGGGTATGCTAACCACTACACCACCCAGAACGACAAAGTTTCAAGTTTCCGATCAATTTGAATTTAACCATCACAGGATTCGCTAGTCGAAGCAACCGGCATTCATGTTTAGCGAATCTGGAGGTTAAGAATCTTCTCCCGTGTTTGCCCGGAGAAGCAGATAAATCATGAAAGAAATACGGGATTACGCCATATAATACAAATTTTGAAGATGACAATCCGATTTTTGGCGTAAATGTGACAAGGATGGTAAGTCAGGTAATATCCGAAAACTTGAAAATTTTCATCGTCCTGGAGCGATACTCGAATCCGCGTCTCCCAGAAGACGCCCGGGTATGCTAACCACTACACCACCCAGAACGACAAAGTTTCAAGTTTCCGATCAATTTGAATTTAACCATCACAGGATTCGCTAGTCGAAGCAACCGGCATTCATGTTTAGCGAATCTGGAGGTTAAGAATCTTATCCCGTGTTTGCCCGGAGAAGCAGATAAATCATGAAATAAATACGGGATTACGCCATATAATACAAATTTTGAAGATGACAATCCGATTTTTGGCGTAAATGTGACAAGGATGGTAAGTCAGGTAATATCCGAAAACTTGAAAATTTTCATCGTCCTGGAGCGATACTCGAATCCGCGTCTCCCAGAAGACGCCCGGGTATGCTAACCACTACACCACCCAGAACGACAAAGTTTCAAGTTTCCGATCAATTTGAATTTAACCATCACAGGATTCGCTAGTCGAAGCAACCGGCATTCATGTTTAGCGAATCTGGAGGTTAAGAATCTTCTCCCGTGTTTGCCCGGAGAAGCAGATAAATCATGAAAGAAATACGGGATTACGCCATATAATACAAATTTTGAAGATGACAATCCGATTTTTGGCGTAAATGTGACAAGGATGGTAAGTCAGGTAATATCCGAAAACTTGAAAATTTTCATCGTCCTGGAGCGATACTCGAATCCGCGTCTCCCAGAAGACGCCCGGGTATGCTAACCACTACACCACCCAGAACGACAAAGTTTCAAGTTTCCGATCAATTTGAATTTAACCATCACAGGATTCGCTAGTCGAAGCAACCGGCATTCATGTTTAGCGAATCTGGAGGTTAAGAATCTTATCCCGTGTTTGCCCGGAGAAGCAGATAAATCATGAAAGAAATACGGGATTACGCCATATAATACAAATTTTGAAGATGACAATCCGATTTTTGGCGTAAATGTGACAAGGATGGTAAGTCAGGTAATATCCGAAAACTTGAAAATTTTCATCGTCCTGGAGCGATACTCGAATCCGCGTCTCCCAGAAGACGCCCGGGTATGCTAACCACTACACCACCCAGAACGACAAAGTTTCAAGTTTCCGATCAATTTGAATTTAACCATCACAGGATTCGCTAGTCGAAGCAACCGGCATTCATGTTTAGCGAATCTGGAGGTTAAGAATCTTCTCCCGTGTTTGCCCGGAGAAGCAGATAAATCATGAAAGAAATACGGGATTACGCCATATAATACAAATTTTGAAGATGACAATCCGATTTTTGGCGTAAATGTGACAAGGATGGTAAGTCAGGTAATATCCGAAAACTTGAAAATTTTCATCGTCCTGGAGCGATACTCGAATCCGCGTCTCCCAGAAGACGCCCGGGTATGCTAACCACTACACCACCCAGAACGACAAAGTTTCAAGTTTCCGATCAATTTGAATTTAACCATCACAGGATTCGCTAGTCGAAGCAACCGGCATTCATGTTTAGCGAATCTGGAGGTTAAGAATCTTATCCCGTGTTTGCCCGGAGAAGCAGATAAATCATGAAAGAAATACGGGATTACGCCATATAATACAAATTTTGAAGATGACAATCCGATTTTTGGCGTAAATGTGACAAGGATGGTAAGTCAGGTAATATCCGAAAACTTGAAAATTTTCATCGTCCTGGAGCGATACTCGAATCCGCGTCTCCCAGAAGACGCCCGGGTATGCTAACCACTACACCACCCAGAACGACAAAGTTTCAAGTTTCCGATCAATTTGAATTTAACCATCACAGGATTCGCTAGTCGAAGCAACCGGCATTCATGTTTAGCGAATCTGGAGGTTAAGAATCTTATCCCGTGTTTGCCCGGAGAAGCAGATAAATCATGAAAGAAATACGGGATTACGCCATATAATACAAATTTTGAAGATGACAATCCGATTTTTGGCGTAAATGTGACAAGGATGGTAAGTCAGGTAATATCCGAAAACTTGAAAATTTTCATCGTCCTGGAGCGATACTCGAATCCGCGTCTCCCAGAAGACGCCCGGGTATGCTAACCACTACACCACCCAGAACGACAAAGTTTCAAGTTTCCGATCAATTTGAATTTAACCATCACAGGATTCGCTAGTCGAAGCAACCGGCATTCATGTTTAGCGAATCTGGAGGTTAAGAATCTTATCCCGTGTTTGCCCGGAGAAGCAGATAAATCATGAAAGAAATACGGGATTACGCCATATAATACAAATTTTGAAGATGACAATCCGACTTTTGGCGTAAATGTGACAAGGATGGTAAGTCAGATAATATCCGAAAACTTGAAAATTTTCATCGTCCTGGAGCGGGACTCGAACCCGCGTCTCCTAGAAAACGCCCGGGTATGCTAACCACTACACCACCCAGAACGACCAAGTTTCAAGTTTCCGATCAATTTGAATTTAACCATCACAGGATTCGCTAGTCGAAGCAACCGGCATTCATGTTTAGCGAATCTGGAGGTTAAGAATCTTCTCCCGTGTTTGCCCGGAGAAGCAGATAAATCATGAAAGAAATACGGGATTACGCCATATAATACAAATTTTGAAAGCCGGTTGCTTCGACTAGCGAATCCTGTGATGGTTAAATTCAAATTGATCGGAAACTTGAAACTTGGTCGTTCTGGGTGGTGTAGTGGTTAGCATACCCGGGCGTTTTCTAGGAGACGCGGGTTCGAGTCCCGCTCCAGGACGATGAAAATTTTCAAGTTTTCGGATATTATCTGACTTACCATCCTTGACACACTTACGCCAAAAATCGGATTGTCATCTTCAAAATTTGTATTATATGGCGTAATCCCGTATTTCTTTCATGATTTATCTGCTTCTCCGGGCAACATACGGGATAAGATTCCTAACCTCCAGATTTGCTAAACATGAATGCCGGTTGCTTCGACTAGCGAATCGTGTGATTGTTATATTCAAATTGATCGGAATTTTGAAACCTGGTCGTTCAGGGTGGTGTAGTGGTTAACATACCCGGGCGCTATCTGGGAGACGCGGGTTCGAGTCCCGCTGCAGGACGATGAACATTTTCAAGTTTTCGGAGTTTTCGGTTGCTTCGACTAGCGAATCTTGTGATGGTTATATTCAAACTGATCGGAAACTTGAAACTTGGTCGTTCTGGGTGGTGTAGTGGTTAGTATGCCAGAGCGCTATCTGGGAGACGTGGGTTCGAGTCCCTCTCCAGTACGATGAAAGTGTTCAAGTTTTCGGATATTATCTGGCTTACCATCCTTGTCACATTTACGCCAAAAATCGGATTGTCATCTTCAAAATTTGTAACATATATTTTGTTGTACGTGTATTTCTTCATTTTGTGTGATTTTACTCTCAGTTTTTATGGAACGGCCGTTGTAGAAAATAGTCATACACAAAACGATTGAAAAAAAAATGCATTTCTCTAACATGTATTCAATTCATATTTTCAACAATGATATTCTTACCCTGTTCGGTGAATACGGTTTTCTCCCACGGGAATGTAGCCACTCCTAATATGTTCTTGTCTGTCCACAGAGCGAAGAGGATGTTTATGGAATCTGAATTCTTCAGCCGGATTTGAGATTTAAACTCCTGGACATCCATATAGGACCTATAAAAATACATTTACTTCGTAAAAGAACATAAACATCTCTCTTTAGAGCAGTAATGTAAGCTATACAGGGTGATTGCAAAGTCCTTCAGCAGAACAAGAGGGGTAATAGTACCCATTAAGACGAACAATATTTGCAATGGAACCTACGGCCGCATTCCACTCCTGGTGCCACAAAAGAGTAAAGTTACGTTGAGACTTCAAGAAAGAAAACAAAGAAACATACCTAATTTATGAGTA
The DNA here is from genome assembly GCA_039090855.1 of Macrothele yani. Taxonomy (NCBI): domain Eukaryota; kingdom Metazoa; phylum Arthropoda; class Arachnida; order Araneae; family Macrothelidae; genus Macrothele; species Macrothele yani. The sequence goes on along the minus strand of CM077034.1, from coordinate 9,632,417 downwards.
GTTGCACAATGCCAATCATATCAGAGGAGGACTCAACGGAGTTGCTCAAACTAGCGTCCAAGGTTGTCGTTGCAGAGCCCACACCGGCGAATGAAGGACTGTCGCACCCTCTCGTAGACTCCCGGTGTGGTGTTGATCTTGTCCACAGCAACAGCGATTCGCGCGACGAGATCTTCCATGAAGTCCACAGGTGTCTCGTACACCAGTGTATTCATGTTCCCCCAGAAGAAATAGCCTGAAGGTGCTTTATTCACTTAATGAACACAAAAACAAATCAGTGAGAGACATTACTTGTTGCATAAAGTTGAATAATGTTGATCTTGTCCGCAGCAACAGCGATTCGCGCGACGAGATCTTCCATGAAGTCCACAGGTGTCTCGTACACCAGTGTATTCATGTTCCCCCAGAAGAAATAGCCTGAAGGTGCTTTATTCACTTAATGAACACAAAAACAAATCAGTGAGAGACATTACTTGTTGCATAAAGTTGAATAATGTTGATCTTGTCCACAGCAACAGCGATTCGCGCGACGAGATCTTCCATGAAGTCCACAGGTGTCTCGTACACCAGTGTATTCATGTTCCCCCAGAAGAAATAGCCTGAAGGTGCTTTATTCACTTAATGAACACAAAAACAAATCAGTGAGAGACATTACTTGTTGCATAAAGTTGAATAATGTTGATCTTGTCCACAGCAACAGCGATTCGCGCGACGAGATCTTCCATGAAGTCCACAGGTGTCTCGTACACCAGTGTATTCATGTTCCCCCAGAAGAAATAGCCTGAAGGTGCTTTATTCACTTAATGAACACAAAAACAAATCAGTGACAGACATTACTTGTTGCATAAAGTTGAATAATGTTGATCTTGTCCGCAGCAACAGCGATTCGCGCGACGAGATCTTCCATGGAGTCCACAGGTGTCTCGTACACCAGTGTATTCATCTGCCCCCAGACGAAATAGCCTGAAGGTGCTTTATTCACTTGATGAACACAAAAACAAATCAGTGAGAGACATTACTTGTTGGATAAAGTTGAATAATGTTGATGTTGTCCGCAGCAACAGCGATTCGCGCGGCGAGATCTTCCATGGAGCCCACAGGTGTCTCGTGAACCAGTGTATTCATGTGCCCCCAGAAGAAATAGTCTGAAGGTGCTTTATTCCCTTGATGAACACAAAAACAAATCAGTGAGAGACATTACTTGTTGGATAAAGTTGAATAATGTTGATGTTGTCCGCAGCAACAGCGATTCGCGCGGCGAGATCTTCCATGGAGCCCACAGGTGTCTCGTACACCAGTGTATTCATCTGCCCCCAGACGAAATAGCCTGAAGGTGCTTTATTCACTTGATGAACACAAAAACAAATCAGTGAGAGACATTACTTGTTGGATAAAGTTGAATAATGTTGATGTTGTCCGCAGCAACAGCGATTCGCGCGGCGAGATCTTCCATGGAGCCCACAGGTGTCTCGTGAACCAGTGTATTCATGTGCCCCCAGAAGAAATAGTCTGAAGGTGCTTTATTCCCTTGATGAACACAAAAACAAATCAGTGAGAGACATTACTTGTTGGATAAAGTTGAATAATGTTGATGTTGTCCGCAGCAACAGCGATTCGCGCGGCGAGATCTTCCATGGAGCCCACAGGTGTCTCGTACACCAGTGTATTCATGTGCCCCCAGAAGAAATAGCCTGAAGGTGCTTTATTTACTTGATGAACACAAAAACAAATCAGTGAGAGACATTACTTGTTGGATAAAGTTGAATAATGTTGATCTTGTCCGCAGCAACAGCGATTCGCGCGACGAGATCTTCCATGGAGTCCACAGGTGTCTCGTGCACAAGAGTATTCATCTGCCCCCAGAAGAAATAGCCTGAAGGTGCTTTATTCACTTGATGAACACAAAAACAAATCAGTGAGAGACATTACTTGTTGGATAAAGTTGAATAATGTTGATCGTGTCCGCAGCAACAGCGATTCGCACGACGAGATCTTCCATGGAGTCCACAGGTGTCTCGTACACCAGTGTATTCATCTGCCCCCAGACGAAATAGCCTGAAGGTGCTTTATTCACTTGATGAACACAAAAACAAATCAGTGAGAGACATTACTTGTTGGATAAAGTTGAATAATGTTGATCGTGTCCGCAGCAACAGCGATTCGCACGACGAGATCTTCCATGGAGTCCACAGGTGTCTCGTACACCAGTGTATTCATCTGCCCCCAGAAGAAATAGCCTGAAGGTGCTTTATTCACTTGATGAACACAAAAACAAATCAGTGAGAGACATTACTTGTTGGATAAAGTTGAATAATGTTGATCTTGTCCGCAGCAACAGCGATTCGCGCGACGAGATCTTCCATGGAGTCCACAGGTGTCTGGTACACCAGTGTATTCATGTGCCCCCAGAAGAAATAGCCTGAAGGTGCTTTATTCACTTGATGAACACAAAAACAAATCAGTGAGAGACATTACTTGTTGGATAAAGTTGAATAATGTTGATCGTGTCCGCAGCAACAGCGATTCGCACGACGAGATCTTCCATGGAGTCCTCAGGTGTCTGGTACACCAGTGTATTCATGTGCCCCCAGAAGAAATCGCCTGAAGGTGCTTTATTCATTTGATGAACACAAAAACAAATCAGTGAGAGACATTCTTTGTTGGATAAAGTTGAATAATGTTGATCTTGTCCGCAGCAACAGCGATTCGCGCGACGAGATCTTCCATGGAATACACAGGGGTTTCGAACACCAGTGTATTCATCTGCCCCCAGAAGAAATAGCCTGAAGGTGCTTTATTCACTTGATGAACACAAAAACAAATCGGTGAGACACATTACTTGTTGGATAAAGTTGAATAATGTTGATCTTGTCCGCAGCAACAGCGATTCGCACGACGAGATCTTCCATGGAGTCCACAGGTGTCTCGTTCACCAGTGTATTCATGTGCCATCAGAAGAAGTCCAGTGCATTAAGGTCCGAGAAGCGTGGATTCCAAGCCAGAGGTCCACCGCGTCCAATCCACCGCCCGAGATATGTCTCATTTAGGAAGTATCGGACCTCGGTGGCAAAGTGTGCTGGTGCCCCATCATGCATAAACCACATGTCCTTCCGTGTGGTGAGCGGAACATACCTGGAAGCACTTGTTCCAGGAACACGCGGTACGCTGCGCCGGTCAGACGTATGCGTCAATTCTCATGTGGTGTTCTCACGGTAATATCGCTGAACGGGTTCGGCTGCGTTCTTAAATGTTTGCCTCTCGTCGTCTACGCACGTGTTCAGTGAACCTGATTTGCATCTTGTGTTTCTCATGCACTGGTTGGAACTCCGTGGGCCTACTGGACGTTTTTGAATGCGCTCTTTTCTGGCACTAGGAATGGAATGCGGCCCTAGGTACCATTGCAAATATTGTTCGTCTTGGTGTGTACTATCACTCCTTTTGTTTTGTCGAAGGAGTTTACAATTACCCTTTTTACACAATCTTACCTCGAAAGCTATGCATACAACTTTATCTGGACTTTATAAACCGCTCTAAGTGCAACCGTGCTATTCTATTCCTACGTCGTATTCTCACCAATTTCTAAGACCTCTTCTACCTTCAAGTCCTATCCTCTTCTGTGACAGTAGGAGTTGGGTGCAAAGTAAGTGTGCCGCCCCGGTGGCGCAGTGGTCTAAGGCGCTGGCCTCTAATCATTCGTCCGTAAGGGGTCCGGGTTCGAATCCCGGTGAGGCATTAATGTTGTGTTTGTCTTACGGCACTGGCTCTCTCACTTACCTGGAACCAGTGACCTTAAATTAGATAGGGGTCACTGCTTATAGCCCATTGAGTTGCTCACGGTGGTCGTTAAACCTCCAATAAAAAAAAGTGTCTCATTAGGTGTTTAAAAGTGGTTGATAAGAGTACAATAGAGTAACTAGACACCTATCCATGGAAGTGAGAATTGGGTACAAAGCAGTGCCTGATAAAGTGATTAGATGTGGCCAATGTGAGAGTAGAACGCAGTATTTAGACCTACCCTCTTCTATGGCAGTGAAGCTCGGGTGTAAAGAAAGGGTTTCATTAGGTGGTTAGATGTGACCCATGTGAGTAAAATGCAGTACTGTGACCTACCCTCTTCTATCGCAGTGAGGGTTGGGTGTAAAGTAAGGTTGTTAGATTTGGCCAATGTGAGAGTACAATGCCTACCTACACTGGCGTGCAAAAATTAAGGACGAGACGGTTTTTCGAATGTAACGTCGTGCAGAAGTGCTCCACATCGACTCAAATCATACCACAAGATCTCCAAGATGTAAGAGTAGGGGACAAGTGAGCAAAACCGTCCAAACAAGGAATCCAAAGGATACAAAGGTACTTTATTGAAAAGGTAGCTTCGAGCACAACTGGACAGAAGACAGAAACCCATGTGACAGGCGGCTGCCAAGAAAAATCCAGTCTTTAGTAGGGGATATGATCACCCCTGACTGCGTTGCAGGATTTACAACGTCTGTCCATGCTGAGGACGAGGTTGTCAAGGAGCTGTTGAGGTATCGCGGCTCATTCCTCTTGTAGCAACAATCGCAGCTGCGGAATCAATGCTGGCGGCTGGTGACGTGCTGCGAAGCGTCTCCCGAGAAGGTCCCACACGTGTTCGATTAGATTTAGGTCCGGGGACCTTGCGGGCCAATCCATGCATTGAATATCTTCACTCTCCAACAGCTCTGCGACAGCCACTGTACGATGAGGTGCGGCGTTGTCGTCCATGAAGAGGAACTCAGGACCCACAGCACCTCTAAACAGACGCACGTGAGGCAGGAGAACCTCGGTACAATAGCGGACACCAATGACTGAACCTCCTTGGAAGATGTGGAGGTCAGTACGGCTACCAAGCATGATACCGCCCCAAACGAGAGCCCGCCGTCCTGTTGTGTGCATCCCATTGTCCAGACGTCACCGTACCGCCCGTTTGCAATGGTGCCATCAACATCGCAATTGGACTGATAACGACTGGTCTGCTGTCCTCTTCTCAGATGAGAGTAGATACAGTCTATCGTCTGATTGTCGACGACAACTGATCTGGCGTGATAGTGGTACTGCATATTGTCCAGCAAACATACAGGATATCCGACATGTAGTGTCATGGTATGGGCTGGCATCATCATCAATGGCCGTACGTCCCTCTATGTGCTTCCAACTGGGACTATGACTGGCCAACGATACATTAATGATGTTCTGCTACCTCATGTTCGCATGTTCCGTGGTGCTGTCGGTGATAGATTCATTTTCATGGACGACAACGCAACATGTCATCGAACAGTCGCTGTCCAGGAGTGTCTTGAGAGCGAGGATATTCAACGCCTCGTATGGCCAGCACGTTCTCCAGATCTGAATCCCATTGAAAATGTGTGGGATGCTTTGGGGAGGAGTCTTGCTGGTCGCCAATGCCCTCCAATAAACAAGGACACCCTCATCCGTGCACTGACAGAGGAATGGGATAAATTACCCCAACAGCTGCTTGATAATGTTGCGCAAAGCATGACACGACGTGTGGAATCTTGCATCGCCCTCCATGGTGGCCATATCCCGTATTGACATCGTACGCCGGAACGCCTGCGGACGGTAATTGCATTTTTTTCACGTTTACGTATTCTGCACAAAATGGCCTGTTTGTCCCTTGAACACGTTCCAAAGCCTTCTGGATTTCAGAGCACAATAAATTGTCTTTCTTGTAATGTCCTGGCATTCTGACATTATTTTATTTCACTTGGCATCCAACCACACTTACTTTTTTATGCGCTATATAGCCGTTTATGATCCGCCCTTAGCAATTGTCCAGCAGTGTAATTATGTAAGCTACTTTTCATATCATAGACTTTTGTTTGCTACAACAAATTAAATAAACGCTTTGAAACCATACGTGACTAGCTCAATCAGGACTGACGCTACCTGCATTTTGTTTTTCGTTCCAAAACTCAGTATCGTTTGAAACCTCCTTGTGCAACAAGCAACTGTATTGCGTGGCATTGAATGGAAGGGGTTTCTGGTGTCGTCCTGGGAAATAGGCTGTCAGGCTGCGTCAATGCGAGACCAGAGTTCATTTGTGATGACTGGCGGAAGCGTCTGACGGGGCAGTCGTTTAACTGTTAAGTCCCAGGCATGTTCGATCGGGAACCTATCAGGTGATCGTGCAGCAGGCTGAGGAAAGAAGCGGTATCTCTCGTGCGTGAAACAGGCTTTGGGCATTTCTTGACACATGTGGTCGAGCATTATCGTGCTGGAATATAGCGCAAGGAAAACTCTGAAAAAGTGGTATCACCTCTTCTTATAGAACATCCCGGATGCATCATTGGTTGTTCGGGATTTGCTCAGTTCCTATCAGTTACGATCTATCAGTTACGATCTTTGCCCACGCCGTACATCCGGGTCCCCTCACATCGGAGTAAGTCATTCTCCCAACTGAGCTACGCGAACGTATGTCTGTCTTTATCTCATGTGCGTCCTGTGGTGCGGGCACGTCACACAGTCGTGATCGCAAATTGAACCACAAACCATTGTGCTTGGCGTTGGACCGGTATTACGTTGCAAGGTCACCACGATGTCTTCGAGCACGTACGCGACCATTATGGCTCCATCAAGTTGAATCGGGACTCGTCAGAAAACACGACCTACACAGTGCGTCAAAGAATTTTTAAGACTAGATCTATGAAATGAAATAGAAACAAGAAATTATAATTTGTTTTGGTTTGTTATTCAAAATAAGTCCCTCCGGCTTCAATACACTTGTTACAGCGATATAATAATGATTCGAAAGCCTGTTCCAGTTCACTTTGCGGAATGGCCTCCAAAGCACGCGTCGAAGCTGTTTGTATGGTCGAAATATCATCAAAACAACACCCTTTTAACGTCATTTTAAGTTTTGGGAACAAAGAGAAGTCGAAGGGTGCTAGATCAGGCGAATACGGTGGATGATTCAACACACATACGTTATTTTTCGCCAAAAATCTACGAACAAGAAGTGAGGTGTGACTGGGTGCATTATCGTGCAACAAACACCAACTGTTTTCATCCCGATATTCTGGACGAATGCGACGAATTCTGCCCATCAAACGCCTCAAAACATTTAAACAAAACTCACCAGTAATTGTTTGTCCACTTGGAACAAATTCTTTGTGGATAATACCCTTACTATCGAAGAATGTAATGAGCATTATTTTGATTTTCGATGGAACTTTTCTTGTTTTTTTTGGCTTGTGGTGAGTTTTTTTGACTTCCATTCCTCACTTTGTCGCTTTGTTTTAGGATCATATTGAAAACACCATGTTTCATCACCTGTAACAATCGATTTTAAGAAGTTTGGATCATTTTCAGCGCCTGAAATGATGTCTCTGCAATGTGCACTTCTCCTTGATTTTTGTTCATTGGTTAACGTGTGTGGAACAAATTTAGCACAGACTTTTGTTTTGCCCAAATCTTCATGCAGGATGGTTCGAATCGTTTCTTTGTTGATGTTTAAAGACTCTTCCATCATTCTTAGTGACGCACATCGATTGTTTGCCACGAAATCACGCACTTTTTCAATAATCTCAGGTGTCCTAGATGAACTTGGTCTTCCGGTATGCTTATCATCTTCTAGCCTCTCTCTTCCGTCCAAAAAACGTCTGTGCTACAGGAAAACATTTGATGTACTTAAAAAAGCTCACCGTAAACTTGTTTTATCATTTGATACGTTTCCGAGGCACTTTTACGAAGTTTTGCGTTAAATTTAATAACAGCCCTTTGTTACATCTTAATAATTCAACATGGAAAAAATTTGACTTCTCTAATGAACGGCCGTTTCGTTTGAGTTACTTTAACAACTGTGCAGTACTTTTGGCAGAAAGCAAGCAGATGGTCACGGATTATAACGCATTCGCGATTATACTGGTGGCGCCACCGTAGGCTGAAATCTAACGCCAGTCTTAAAAATTCTTTGACGCACTGTGTATAACACTTTAATGATTTGCATGTTCGAAGCTGTTGTACGTATCCTATAAATTTCATTTTAATACCAGGAGTCAGACTTTCATGGTGTCTGCAATTTTCACAAACAGTAGTTTAATTCATTCTGTGTTACACACATAATTTCTGAGGGGTCGCGGTTAGCGTGCTAATGAAACGTGAATAAAGACGATTTGGAATTGGTTCGAGAAATCCTTATCCTAAAAAGGAAATAGCTCCAATTTAGAAGGTGCTGAGGGTAGAACAAGAACACCAGAGACGGGAAAAGGGGGGCCACCGTACCTGGCGCAGCTCAAGACAAGGTACAAAAATCCTTGCTTGCAATCTGATTAAAGCTGGAATTGAACATTTTGCACCAGTTTCTGGTACAACATTTTCGCTTCCTACTTCGTCATTTATCCTTTTACAGTTATGTAAAACGGGAACTTAAAATTTGCATTTCTTCTTTAAAGTATTCTGGAGATGTTAATCGCTTGCATTTAGAATGGAAGGTGAGGTTCTGTAGTCCGTTCAGCTGAAGAAGAACCACCATCTTCGTCGACAACAATTTTTTTTTGTAAGGTACTTTGCAAGATAAGGATGCCGTTCACTCTGTTGAAGATTCTCTGGGGCCATTCGGCAATTAGGTGGCTGCGAACTTCGACTGCCAATTGGATTCGGTTCGTTTGAAAAGCCATAGTTTTATATGACGGCAAATTTGATTTGAGAGAGAGTTTGACATGACGTCAATTTTGAGAGAGAGTTTGATATCACGAAAATTTTGATTTGAGAGAGAGAGAGTGAGTTTAATATGACGTCAATTTTGATTTAAGAGAGAGAAAGAGAGAGAGAGAGAGAGAGAGAGAGAAAGAGGGAGTAAGTTTCATATGACGTCGATTTTAATTTAAGAGAGAGAAAGAGAGAGAGAAACAAAGAGGGAGTAAGTTTGATATGACGTCAATTTTGATTTAAGAGAGAGAAAGAGGGAGAGAGAGGGAGAGAGTTTGCTATAACGTCAATTTCGATTTGGGAGAGAGAATTTGATATGACGTCGATTTTGATTTGAGAGAGAGAGAGAGAGAGAGTTTGCTATAACGTCAATTTTGATTTGGGAGAGAGAATTTGATGTGACGTCGATTTTGATTTGAGAGAGAGAGAGAGAGAGTTTAATATGACGTCAATTTTGATTTGGGAGAGAGAAAGAATTTGATATGACGTCGATTTTAATTTAAGAGAGAGAGAGATAGTTTAACATGACGTCAGTTTTGATATGACAGAGAGAAAGAGACAGTTTGATACGACGCCAATTTTGATTTGAAAGAGAGTTGACATGACGTCAATTATTTTTCAGAGGAAGAAAGAGAAAGAGAGAGAGAGAGAGAGAGTTTGATATGAAACCAGTTTTGATTTGAGAGATAGAGTTTGATATGTTGTTAGTTCTGATTTGAGAGAGAGAGTTTGATATGACGTCAATTTTGATTTGAATGGTAGAGGGAGAGAGAGAGAGAGAGAGAGAGAGTTTATTATGACGTCAATTTTGATTTAAGAGAGAGAGTTTGATATGACGTTAGTTCTGATTTGAGAGAGTGTTGTATAAGACGTCAATTTTGATTTCAGAGAGATTTGATATGATGTTAATTTTGAGAGAGAGAGAGAGAGAGAGTTTATTATGACGTTCAATTTGATTTGATAGAGATTTGATATGACGTTAATTTTGAGAGAGATAGTTTATTATGACGTTCATTTTGATTTGAGGGAGATTTGATATGACGTTAATTTTGAGAGAGAGAGAGAGTTTATTATGACGGTCATTTTGATTTGAGAGAGATTCGATTTGAAGTCAATTTTCAGAGAGAGAGAGAGAGAGAGAGAGAAAGTTTATTATGACGTTCATTTTGATTTGATAGAGATTTGGTATGACGTCAATTTTGAGAGAAAGAGAGAGAGATAGTTTATTATGACGTTCATTTTGATTTGAGAGAGATTTGATATGACGTCAATTTTGAGCGAGAGAGTGTTTATTATGACGTTCATTTTGATTTGAGAGAGATTTGATATGACGTCAATTTTGTGTGAGAGAGAGTTTATTATGACGTTCATTTTGATTTGAGAGAGATTTGATATGACGTCAATTTTGAGAGAGAGCGTGTGTGTGTTTATTATGACGTTTATTTTGTTTTGAGAGAGATTTGATGACCTCAATTTTGAGCGAGAGAGTGTTTATTATGACGTTCATTTTGATTTGAGAGAGATTTGATATGACGTCAATTTTGTGTGCGAGAGAGTTTATTATGACGTTCATTTTTATTTGAGAGAGATTTGATGTGACGTCAATTTTGAGAGAGAGAGAGAGTTTATTATGACGTTAATTTTGATTTGAGACATAGAGAACGAGAGAGTGTCTGATATGACGTCAATTTTGATTTGAGGGAGTGAGAAAACTATTAAATTAGTAATGGTGTAATATTTTACGGTTGCCCCGGACGCTGAAATGTCTAGTTACGCCTCTGAAGAATACAGATATATTTCTTAAGTGATATAACATTCTTCGAATTATAATGCGAGAGATACCAACCTGTAAGGGGATTGCGGATCATAACATACTGTGCTGTCAGCATCGCAGCAGTCACCGCCATCCCATTGGAACTGATACACGTTACACTCCCGGTCACAGTTCCCGTTGCTCAGCATTTCTTCCAGGCAAGAATCTTCACCTGAGGTTGTGCTCCCGCAGTCACCCCCATCGTTGCCGGTGGCTGAAAGGAGACATTCTGGATCGCAGACTCCGTTACCCACCATCGAGGCATCACAGCTGAGGAGAACAGTGCGCCTGCGCAGAGAAGAGTTCCGTACCATCACTTGTTCTAACTCCCAGCTAATGTTATATGGAATGAAAGCCTGCCGAAGGAAAGTGTGCTGTCGATCAATTTGCGCCTGGGTCACTGTCGGATTGGAACCATCGTTATTTGAAACCACAACAACTCTGTACCTGTAAATACAGAAAAAAAAGAGAACAAGACAGTCAGTGCGTTATTGAGCTATAGCAAAGTCCTTAACACGTATTAGCATTTTTTTACCTTCCTCCGAAGTGACGTCACGTGTCTATTTAGGTTGGGTGCACTCTGTTATGGGAAAAGACGCACGAAACTTTTATTAAGTAACCCGAGTTGCAAAATTCACACATCGATTTTTAACACATGAAAGCATTTCTTTTATTTAGCTGTTGTCTAATAACTTATGGTAAAGATCTATTCACATACTCCATTGTAAGAAAAATCTGAATTTTCTGTGCATATACACTATCTACCAACAAGTAATTGGACACCCCTGCAATCGACGATATCTGCGGTCCTGATACACGTCACGGCCGCCGCCGTTAAATATCGAGTGGGAAACAACAACGCAACCAGTCGCATGCAAGATGCCACGCAGTTCGGAGCTCTCTGATTTCGAGAAAGGTGTAATCGTCGGGTATCACAGAAATGGCCGATGACATATCCAGCGAGTTGAACTACCCAAAATCGACAGTGGCCTACGGGATTGGCAAGTGGAAGATGAGAGGTGACTGTCGGAATGTGTCCCGTACCCGGCAGACCCACAAAACTGGGAGTTTCAGAGAAATTCGGAAGAACCGCACCAAATCGATGTGCCACATCCGCGAGGAGTTTCAACAGGCATCCGGAAGTGTTCTTTCGATGAATACCATCCGTAAGGAAGCCCATCTGCTCGGTTATCATGGACCCACAAGCCTTTGATCACCAAGTCCAATAGCGCTGCTCGGCTAACGTGGTGCAAAGAACGTCGACAGTGGACCGTTGAACAATGGAAACAGGTTCTCTGGAGCGACGAATCAAGGTTCACCCTCTACCGTTCGGATGGCAGGGTCTGGGTTTGGCGTCTGCCTGGAGAACGCCTCCTGCCGGAATGTATTGTGCCAACTGTGAAGTTTGGCGGCGGTGGAATTGTGCTATGGGGGTGTTTCTCCTGGTATGGCACGGGACCCTTGGTCGCACTTTCTGGTAGACTCAACGCCGAGACCTACTGCACCATTTTGGATGACCATGCGCTTCCTACGTTGTGGCAGTTTTACGGGGTGGACCAATGTTACTTTCAGGATGACAATGCCACCTGTCATGTTGCGAGGTCCACCATGGCTTGATATGGTGACAATGGGGTTAATCGAATGGACTGGCCCCGGACCTTAACCCTATCGAGCGCCTCTGGGACGAGTTGGAGCGTCGACTTAAGGGGTGCCCCCACCGTCCGAAATCAGTGAAGGAACTGACCTGTCTTCTCCAAGCCGAGTGGAAGAAAATACCGCTAGCCGTCGTACAACGCCTGGTTGAGAGTATGCGCAGCTGTAATCGCCGCTCGTGGAGGCTCCACCAACTATTGAAGGTGAATAAACTTCGTTTTCCTTTGCTATCACAGGTGTCCAATTACTTGTTGGTAGATAGTGTATTAGGTATAGGTCGTTTTTATTTGTGCTCAAAATGTCAAACACCAAAAAGCAATAGTCTTCGAGAAAATGTGTGCCAAAGAATTTACATTGCAGATATAGGATAGAATTTCTCTTACACTCGTTCAAAGACAGCCTTAACGACACTTGTCATATATGGGGCACAAGATTCTGGACACCCTGCTCATAGAAGTCTGCCGCCTGGATTTTGAGCCACCAGTCAACCGTCCTATTTAGGTCATCATGGTCATTCAATCGTTTGGTCGGGACAAAATCTTTTCAAGTGGAAGAACTGCACTGGCCTGCAAAAATTAAGAACGAAACGGTTTTTCGATTGTAGCGTCGTGCAGAAGTTCTCCACATCGACTCAAATCATACCATGAGATCCCCAAGATGTAAGAATATGGGACAAGTGAGCAAAACCGTCCAAACAAGGAATCCAAACGATACAAAGGCACTTTATTGAAAAGGTAGCTTCGAGCACAACTGGACAGAAGACAGAAACGTCCATGTGACAGGCGGCTGCGAAGAAAATTCCAGTCTTTAGTAGGGGATATGATCACCCCTGACTGCGTTGCAGGATTTACAACGTCTGTTCATGCTGAGGACGACGTTGTCAAGGAGCTGTTGAGGCATCGCGGCCCATTCCTCTTGTAACGCCAATCGCAGCTTCGGAATCGTTGCTGGCGGGTGGTGACGTGCTGCCAACCGTCTCCCGAGAAGGTCCCACACGTGTTCGATTGAATTTAGGTCCGGTGACCTTGCGGGCCAATCCATGCGTTGAATATCTTCACTCTCCAACAGCTCTGCGACAGCCAATGTACGATGAGGTGTAGCGTTGTCGTCCATGAAGAGGAACGCAGGACCCACCGCACCTCTAAACAGACGCACGTGAGGCAGGAGAACCTCGGTACAATAGCGGACACCAGTGACTGAACCTCCTTGGAAGATGTCGAGGTCAGTACGGCTACCAAGCATGATACTTCCCCAAACGATAACTCCGCCACTTCCAAACCGGTCCCTTTCGATGATGTTGGAGGTGTGATTGCGTGTTTCCTGCTCTCTCCAGATGTGTATACGTCCGGAATCGTTCGTCAGACTAAATCGGCTCTCATTAGTAAAGAGAACTCGACCCCATTGGTGATGTGTTCAGTTCTTGTGTTCCTGGCACCACAGAAACCGCCATCTCCGATGAGCAAGCGTTAATGGCACGCACCGTACTGGTCGTCGTGCAAATAGACCACCTTTGTGCAGCTTCCTGGCCACGGTAAAACGCGATAACGGACGTCCAGTTGCATGTTGCATGTGCCTTGCGATTTCTCCCGCTGTGTGCCGTCTGTCTCTTCTCGCCTGTAGGACAATATACCGGTCGTCCGCTGCCTTGGTTGCTCGTGGACGAACACTGCTAAACTCTCGGACAGCTGTTCCTGTCGTTTGAAATGCTATCCAAGCTTGTGAAACGATGCTGTGAGCGATCCCGAACTCCTCGGCCACACTAGTCACACTTCGACCTTCTTCCAACTTCCCAATGACGCGACCTCGGGTAAAGTCCTCGAGATGTCGTCTACTGGATTGCCTGTTGGCCATATCACACGGTGGCAGCAACTCGACGTCGTTCAAACCGATGTACACCGTGCAATCGCTTTCACCGAATTGCTGAGCGTACACCACTCGTGTGCTTTTCACCCTTCCGACACCCCCCTCCCTACGCCATGCTACATATATGCGCATGCCCTACCGTACCGGACCCTAGTCTATACCCTGAGTGGTCTTTCGGTCAGTTCTGCCTGCTCGTTCCCCTGTTATGCTAATTTCTCCTCTTCGTCCTTAATTTTTGCGCACCCGTGTAGTAATAGTTACTGAGCGCCAAGTCTGTGCTATAGGGAGGGTAGAGCAGCTGCTACATCCAAATTTGGCCACCATATTTTGCGTCAGATTCGTGTAATGAGGCCTTACGTTGTCATGGAGAAAAACTAATCCCTTGCTCAATGCCTCGCAGTAAACAGCAGTGTTTACTGTCGTGTATTTAGACTGTAATTCCCCCAACAAAATTCCTTTCCTGTTCCAAAGTTCAGTGCACGTGACCTTTCTCGTTTACATCGTCTCTTTGAATTATCTAGCAGTAGGTGAGTCCGTGCTTTTCCATTGCAGGGACGGCTGTTTCGGTTTAGGTGAAATGTGAGAGACCCAAGTCTCCTCTCCGGTTACTATACGGCTTAAAAAGTCATCGCCTTACTCCGCGTATCGCCCCCAAAAATTTAAAAGCGGATCCCACGCGCTTCGTCTTGTGCTGTTCCGTCAACATCTTTGGCACCTATCATGCACCCATTTTGCAGTAACGTTTTAAAAACTTCAGGGAAATATTCCGAAAAATCAGAAATTGTGAAGTGTCGGTTCTCCCTAATGTTCTCATTCACCCTCTCCACCAAATCTTCCGTGACCAGAGAAGGTCAACCACTGCGCAATTCGTCCTCAATGCTCCGTCGTCCTTCATTAAACATTCGAACCTACGTCCGCACTGTTCCTGCACTCGTTGCGTTCTGTCAGTAAATTTCGCAAATTTGGAGATGAATCTCACTTTGCCTGACATTTCTCTCGTTCAGAAACGGACTTCGCAGTCGGCGGGCCGATCTATATACTTAAACGTTGCTAACGCACGTCACAAATCTTTAACGTAGGCACAACCTCACAAAATGGCGTCAGAGCGTGGCTAGTGCCTGAGGTAAAACAACCGCGCATGCGCAGTTCTGAAGCGAATACTTGCGCGGGAGCGATGCGCGAACGGCACTTAGGGTATCTTCTGTATGGCTCGTGCATCACCTTAATGCGTTGTGCTTCCCAAGCATTCAGCCAGGTGTAGAGTTTTATACGTATCGATATGAAGAGATGACTTAAATCGATATAGCACAAGTGCGTAAACATAGCACTTTCTACTACTGCTTAAGCATCCAGTGAGAGATGAGTGTTGGAGATATCAACAAATATAATCGACATCAATACATTTTATCGATATCATGAGTTTATCCATATCAACACATATCGATATCATGAGTTTATTCATATGAACACATATCGATATCATTGAGTTTATCCATATCAACACAACACACATAATCGACATCAACACATTGTATCGATATCATGAGTTTATCCGTATCAACACATATCGATATCATGAGTTTATCCATATCAATACATATCGATATCATTGAGTTTATCCGTATCAATACTACGATATCAAGAGTTTATCGATATCAACACAACACACATTATCGACATCCATACATTTTATCGATATCATGAGTTTATGCATATCAACACATATCGATATCATTGAGTTTATCCATATCAACACAACACACATAATCGACATCAACACATGGTATCGATTTAATGAGTTTATCCGTATCAACACATATCGATATCATGAGTTTATCCATATCAATACATATCGATATCATTGAGTTTATCCGTATCAATACTACGATATCAAGAGTTTATCGATATGAACACAACACACATTATCGACATCAATACATTTTATCGATATCATGAGTTTATCGATATTAACGCAACACACATAATCGACATCAATACATTGTATCGATATCATGAGGTTATCCGTATCAACACACGTCGGCATGATGAGTTTGTCCATATCAAGAGTTATCGATATCAACACAACAAACATAATCGACATCAGTACAGTGTATTGATATCAACACATATCGATATCAATGGATAATCGATAACAACACATATCGATATCAAGAGTTTTACTCATCTCGATATCAAGACATTAAATAGATATAGCACAAATACATCACCTGAGTACCTTGTGCTTTCTAAGCATCCACTGCTCTTTGTAGCTGCGAGTAATATCAGGAGAATCGCATATGGTCAAGCCGCAAGGATTAGGCTTCGGCTGAGATGCTAAGGGAGAAGCTTCAAGATCAGAAGGAACCAGAACCGGTGCTTTGTAGCTGTGGTCGCTTACATGATTGCGTTCCACCCATTCCCATAGATCCAAGGTGTCAAAGTTGTCTTCAGCAAGAGGCCTTCTGTCGAGTCTGTGGTGTGACATGGCTGCTCGAATTTCGTCTTGACTTAGGGCGGAATTCCAAAGCCGAAATTCATCCAAACGACCTCTGTAATGTTGATTTTCTGATCCTCCCAAAAATATAGAACGGCAAATTGACGCCCCAAGAGAATGACTGCTTTGACTGTCGGTGACACCGACCTGAAAGAAACCAAGGAAGACGTCATCGAATTTTCAGTAGGAGTAAACACATCTTTCGAAATAAAACAGTTGGTGGTACTACACTGAAGAGCAATTAAATTAGAGATACCTGTCTAGTAACGTATAGCAGCTCCTTTCGCCCTGATGACGGAGGCGATTCGTCTCGGCATGAACTCGACAAGACACCGGAAGCCTTGGGAAGCCATACGGATCCACGACCCCTGAACAAGCTCCCACAGTTCACGAAGATTTCATGGAGGGGGAGTCATCTCTCTCGATGGCATCACAGATGTGCCCGGTTGAGGTCAGGTGACCTAGCTGGCCAAGGAAGAGAGGTCACGTCGGTGGAGTGTTCATCCAACCATTCGGATACAATTCGGGAGCTGCATTGTCTTGTTGCAGGATGAGGTCCCCAGTGGGATGTTGAAGACGCACAAACGGGAGCAAATGGTCGTCCAGGATATCCCTATAACGCTGACCTGTGAGGGACGATGTCACACGTACCAGGGGTCCCATTTCAGTCCACGTAAACAGTCCCCAGACGAGAATGCCACCCCCACCAGCTTGAAGAGTAACCTGCTGGCAAGAAGCTTGAAGAGTACCCTGCTGGTAAGAAGGATCCATCGCTTCATGCGGTTTGCGCCGTACTCGTACCCTGCCATCCGCATGTACCAACGTGAATCTCGACTCATCAGTCCAGGCAACATTTTCCCACATGTCTAGGGTCCAGTGGCGATGTTTCCCGCTCCCACGATAATCTTTGCACCCTGTGATGTGCGGTCAGCAGCGGTACCCTCGTGGGACGATGGCTTCTGTACCCCATAGCGAGGAGATGGTTCTGGATGTTGTGGATGCTTACACGTTTTTGGTGCACCAGCGTTAAATTGCCGAGTGATTTCTTGCACTGTGGCCCGTCTACCCGCTGTTACAATGCGAGCTAGCGGACGATGACCCCGCTCATCCACACGCTCTTATCCACGGCAGTTGGCCCTTGCAGGGATGGTTTTACCGGATTCGATGTACTCACGGTGCACCCGTGAAACAGTGGCTCGTGAAAATCCCAGTGCCTGCACGACTTCCGAGATGGAGTGACCCATTCGTCGGGCCCCGACAATTTGCCCAAGAACAAATGCGCCTAGATCCTTCGTCTTACCCATACTGCGTCCGACTCTTACTGATTCCGGTCGCATCACTCCTTATATTGTCGGATCGCTGCATACGTCATGTCGTTTCCGGTTACAGGGCCGCCCACAGCGCCACATTTGCATAACTCCAGCTGTCTCTAATTTAATTGCTCTTCAATGTATACCAATATTTCTTCTTAAGCGGCCATGGAAACCACTTGGGCAAAAATTTTTATTTTCTCAGTTTCTCTTACTAATGTAGTAGAAATTGGATCTTGGATTGGAACCCTTATTTCTTCTAGTGCCCCCCCCCCCCCCATTTTTATCACTGTTCTTTCTTCAGTTGATTTTAAATAAAAAAAAATTAAAAACTTTTCATTAATTAAAATTTTTATTTTATAAAAAGTTAGAAGCTCAAACTTACTACTGGAATGAAAACACTGGAAATTAGGAAAAGTACATTGACGCATAAATACATCGTTTATTCGCATATCGAAATACCGTAGAGAATAAGAAACAAAATAACAACTAAATGCAAAATAATTAGTTCAAATATAGAAGAATTGCAAAATCGTTCTGATCTTCACGGAATAAATTGCCTCTCAATTTCCCCACCGAACCGAAGACTTGGAATTTAAATATTGTTTACCACTTATGAGGAAGTTGTCGGCTAATGTCTTCGACTTATGTGACTTTTCCAAAACTTGTAGACGGTCTCAAGATCGATCTGATGTTCCACTTGTGAGATAGTATTTTTTTTTCATCAGTACGGCGTGGACTTCTATGACATGTAATATTTTATCCTAGAAAGACATATTTTGATCTTTTGAAAATGTTAGGTCATATTTTTGACTAATTTCGTAACAAACGGCATATTTGGACATATTTTAGCCAATCTTTGGCAATGCGAATGCGAAATGACGTCATAAGGACTCCACAACTCGTAACCGAAGCATTTCGAACGGTCTGAATTTCCCGTGGGAAAATTTTTCCTGAATATTGTTTTACTTAGCCTCGTTTGGATTATTATTATTATTGGCATTTTGCCAACCACTGAAACGAGCCTAGCGCGATGCTGTCTTCACGAGTACTTGTAAACCAGAGCTTAATTTTCTTTTATTTTTGGTTTATATCTGCGGTCCTGATGCACGTCACGGCCGCCGCCGTTAAATATCGTGCGGGAAACAACAACGCAACCAGTCGCATGCAAGATGCCACGCAGTTCGGAGCTCTCTGATTTCGAGAAAGGTGTAATCGTCGGGTATCACACAAATGGCCGATGACATATCCAACGAGTTGAAGTTCCCAAAATCGACAGTGGCCTACGTGATTGGCAAATGGAAGATGAGAAGTGACTGTCGGAATGTGCCCCGACCCGACAGACCCACAAAACTGGGAGTTAGATACCGACGGGTGCTGGCCAGAGAAATTCGGAAGAACCGCACAGAATCGATGGGCCACATCCGCGAGGAGTTTCAACAGGCATCCGGGAGTGTTCTTTCGATGAATACCATCCGTAAGGAAGCCCATCTGCTCGGTTATCATGGACCCACAAGCCTTTGATCACCAAGTCCAATAGCGCTGCTCGGCTCACGTGGTGCAAAGAACGCCGACAGTGGACCGTTGAACAGTGGAAACAGGTTCTCTGGAGCGACGAATCAAGGTTCACCCTCTACCGTTCGGATGGCAGGGTCTGAGTTTGGCGTCTGCCTGGAGAACGCCTCCTGCCGGAATGTATTGTGCCAACTGTGAAGTTCGGCGGCGTTGGAATTATGCTATGGGGGTGTTTCTCCTGGTATGGCACGGGACCCTTGGTCGCAATTCCTGGTAGACTCAACGCCGAGACCTACTGCACCATTTTGGATGACCATGCGCTTCCTACGTTGTGGCAGTTTTACTGGGTGGACCCATGTTACTTTCAGGATGACAATGCCACCTGTCATGTTGCGAGGTCCACCATGGCTTGGTATGGTGACAATGGGGTTAATCGAATGGACTGGCCACGGACCTTAACCCTATCGAGCACCTCTGGGACGAGTTGGAGCGTCGACTTAAGAGGTGCCCCCACCGTTCGAAATCGGTGAAGGAACTGACCTGTCTTCTCCAAGCCGAGTGGAAGAAAATACCACTAGCCGTCGTACAACGCCTGGTTGAGAGTATGCCCCGGAGGGTCGCAGCTGCAATCGCAGCTCGTGGAGGTTCCACCAACTATTGAAGGTGAATAAACTTCGTTTTCCTTTGCTATCACAGGTGTCCAATTACTTGTTGGTAGATAGTGTATAATAAATCTTTGATGGTGGTAAACGTTGATATTTTTACTTTATTCAACACCACAAGTTTGTAGTTATAAATTATATATAAAATTGTGGGTGATTTAAAGCAAGCAAAGGTGAAAGTAGCTGAAAAAATTAGGGGCAAACTGCAAAGAGTGTTGCAATCTAATACGGGCTATTCAATACTTCACAAAATAAGTGACATTCTTTGTGGAAGTGAAGCAAAATTTGATGACTTCAAGCCAGAATTTTCTCTAGATGAGTTGGCGTTATTCAAATTTGCCCCTGTAACCTCTTGTGATCTCGAGGGAGTTTCTCTAGGTACAAGAACATACTGACCAGCAACAGAAGGAGTTTTGAGTTTGTTAACCTGAAGATGCGCGTAATCATCCAGTGCAATTCTATGATCGACGATTTTACTCTCAAAATGTTCATTTGATTCCTTCAACTCTAGCACTTTTGCACTGATTAGTGCTAATTGTTTAATTAAATAGAAGTCATCACGTTGTAAGTATGTACAAGTGATGAAGAATAAACCTTTTAGTTAATAGCTATAATCTCACTATCTACCAACAAGTAATTGGACACCTGTGATAGCAAAGGAAAACGAAGTTTATTCACCTTCAATAGTTGGTGGAGCCTCCACGAGCGGCGATTACAGCTGCGCATACTCTCAACCAGGCGTTGTGCGACGCCTAGCGGTATTTTCTTCCACTCGGCTTGGAGAAGACAGGTCAGTTCCTTCACCGATTTCGGACGGTGGGGGCACCCCTTAAGTCGACGCTCCAACTCGTCCCAGAGGTGCTCGATAGGGTTAAGGTCCGGGCTCTGTCCATTCGATTAACCCCATTGTCACCATACCAAGCCATGGTGGACCTCGCAACATGACAGGTGGCATTGTCATCCTGAAAGTAACGTGGGTCCACCCCGTAAAACTGCCACAACGTAGGAAGCGCATGGTCATCCAAAATGGTGCAGTAGGTCTCGGCGTTGAGTCTACCAGGAATTGCGACCAAGGGTCTCGTGCCATACCAGGAGAAACACCCCCATAGCATAATTCCACCGCCGCCGAACTTCACAGTTGGCACAATACATTCCGGCAGGAGGCGTTCTCCAGGCAGACGCCAAACCCAGACCCTGCCATCCGAACGGTAGAGGGTGAACCTTGATTCGTCGCTCCAGAGAACCTGTTTCCACTGTTCAACGGTGCACGTTAGCCGAGCAGCGCTATTGGACTTGGTGATCAAAGGCTTGTGGGTCCATGATAACCGAGCAGATGGGCTTCCTTACGGATGGTATTAATCAAAAGAATACTCCCGGATGCCTGTTGAAACTCCTCGCGGATGTGGCCCATCGATTTGGTGCTGTTCTTCCGAATTCCTCTGGCCAGCACCCTTCGCTCTCTAACTCTCCGTTTTGTGGATCTGCCGGGTCGGGGCACATTCCGACAGTCGCCTCTCATCTTCTACTTGCCAATCACGTAGGCCACTGTCGATTTTGGGTACTTCAACTCGCTGGATATGTCATCGGCCATTTCTGTGATACCCGACGATTACACCTTTCTCGAAATCAGAGAGCTCCGAACTGCGTGGCATCTTGCATGCGACTGGTTGCGTTGTTGTTTCCCACACGATATTTAACGGCGGCCGCCGTGACGTGTATCAGGACCGCAGATATCGTCGATTGCAGGGGGTGCAATTACTTGTTGGTAGATAGTGTATCTCTGAAAGTGTAACGAAAATGAGAGATTGTAACATTATTGATACATATCTGAAACGTTTTGTGCTATTTGGGAAGTGATGGAGGCTATTTTGAGTAGTACCTTTGTATGGGGAAAGAGTTACTCTACCAATATGTGCAATTTGAATCTCTCTGAGGGAATAACAAAGTTATGCCCTCTTTTGCATTACTTTCAGTACAACTCTCGTACTTTCGACTGTCATCCTTGGTTTTTCTATTTTGTTTTTTGAATTACCGTTCCCGTTTCATTTTTCAACCCACGCAAATTTTATCATTATATCTGGCTACGTGAAACAACCTCAATCGCTCCCCCATTTTTTTTTATTTTTTCCGTTTTTTTCCTTTGAGTTCAAGAACCACTTGCTTTCATAACGGACAGTTTTGAGAAACATATCACATCCGCGAACCCAAAA
This sequence comes from Macrothele yani, assembly GCA_039090855.1. Lineage (NCBI taxonomy): Eukaryota > Metazoa > Arthropoda > Arachnida > Araneae > Macrothelidae > Macrothele > Macrothele yani. The sequence continues at coordinate 9,610,215 of CM077034.1, read as the reverse complement.
GTGACGTTACGTCAGAATCGCATACGCGGAGATAAATATTTATGTAATGTCAACAAATTACCCAAACCTGTTGACAGAAATGGCTTCGATGATTTTTGTTCCCTCCGGGCAAAGATAATGAAGTTTCTCATCGACCATTTACTGTGTAACCCTCGACTATTCAGCTTAATGAAAGGCTGAAATAATCGTAAATTTATATTTTAACGCGCTTCACAAACTTTAGTAACAAATTGTTCACTACTCAATCAGATAATCGATAAGTTTTGCTGGTTTTGAAGAATTCACGAGACATTTCTCAACGCCATTTCAAACTTTTCTCGGAGTTTCTCACAGCCATATTCAAAGTTCCACGTACTCGATGGAAGTGCGAACGCATTCAATCCGTGGAAAAAATGTTTTTCTTAACATACAGTGGTTTGCAATGGAATTGCGTACGCATTCAATCCGTGGAAAAAATGTTTTTCTTAACAACCAGTGGTTTGCAATGGAATTGCGTACGCATTCAACCCGTGGAAAAAATGTTTTTCTTAACAACCAGTGGTTTGCAATGGAATTGCGTACGCATTCAACCCGTGGAAAAAATGTTTTTCTTAACAACCAGTGGTTTGCAATGGAATTGCGTACGCATTCAACCCGTGGAAAAAATGTTTTTCTTAACAACCAGTGGTTTGCAATGGAATTGCGTACGCATTCAACCCGTGGAAAAAATGTTTTTCTTAACAACCAGTGGTTTGCAATGGAATTGCGTACGCATTCAACCCGTGGAAAAAATGTTTTTCTTAACAACCAGTGGTTTGCAATGGAATTGCGTACGCATTCAACCCGTGGAAAAAATGTTTTTCTTAACAACCAGTGGTTTGCAATGGAATTGCGAACGCATTCAACCCGTGGAAAAAATGTTTTTCTTAACAACCAGTGGTTTGCAATGGAATTGCGTACGCATTCAATCCGTGGAAAAAATGTTTTTCTTAACAACCAGTGGTTTGCAATGGAATTGCGTACGCATTCAACCCGTGGAAAAAATGTTTTTCTTAACATACAGTGGTTTTCAATGGAATTGCGTACGCATTCAACCGTGGAAAAAATGTTTTTCTTAACAACCAGTGGTTTGCAATGGAATTGCGAACGCATTCAACCCGTGGAAAAAATGTTTTTCTTAACAACCAGTGGTTTGCAATGGAATTGCGAACGCATTCAACACGTGGAAAAAATGTTTTTCTTAACAACCAGTGGTTTGCAATGGAATTGCGTACGCATTCAACCCGTGGAAAAAATGTTTTTCTTAACAACCAGTGGTTTGCAATGGAATTGCGAACGCATTCAATCTGTGGAAAAAATGTTTTTCTTAACAACCAGTGGTTTGCAATGGAATTGTGTACGCATTCAACCCGTGGAAAAAATGTTTTTCTTAACAACCAGTGGTTTGCAATGGAATTGCGTACGCATTCAATCCGTGGAAAAAATGTTTTTCTTAACAACCAGTGGTTTGCAATGGAATTGCGAACGCATTCAATCCGTGGAAAAAATGTTTTTCTTAACAACCAGTGGTTTGCAATGGAATTGCGAACGCATTCAACCCGTGGAAAAAATGTTTTTCTTAACAACCAGTGGTTTGCAATGGAATTGCGTACGCATTCAACCCGTGGAAAAAATGTTTTTCTTAACAACCAGTGGTTTGCAATGGAAATTGCGTACGCATTCAACCCGTGGAAAAAATGTTTTTCTTAACAACCAGTGGTTTGCAATGGAATTGCGTACGCATTCAACCAGTGGAAAAAATGTTTTTCTTAACAACCAGTGGTTTGCAATGGAATTGCGAACGCATTCAACCCGTGGAAAAAATGTTTTTCTTAACAACCAGTGGTTTGCAATGGAATTGCGAACGCATTCAACTCGTGGAAAAAATGTTTTTCTTAACAACCAGTGGTTTGCAATGGAATTGCGAACGCATTCAACCCGTGGAAAAAATGTTTTTCTTAACAACCAGTGGTTTGCAATGGAATTGCGAACGCATTCAACCCGTGGAAAAAATGTTTTTCTTAACAACCAGTGGTTTGCAATGGAATTGCGTACGCATTCAACCCGTGGAAAAATGTTTTTCTTAACAACCAGTGGTTTGCAATGGAATTGCGTACGCATTCAACCCGTGGAAAAAATGTTTTTCTTAACAACCAGTGGTTTGCAATGGAATTGCGTACGCATTCAACCCGTGGAAAAAATGTTTTTCTTAACAACCAGTGGTTTGCAATGGAATTGCGTACGCATTCAACCCGTGGAAAAAATGTTTTTCTTAACAACCAGTGGTTTGCAATGGAATTGCGTACGCATTCAACCCGTGGAAAAAATGTTTTTCTTAACAACCAGTGGTTTGCAATGGAATTGCGTACGCATTCAACCCGTGGAAAAAATGTTTTTCTTAACAACCAGTGGTTTGCAATGGAATTGCGTACGCATTCAACCCGTGGAAAAAATGTTTTTCTTAACAACCAGTGGTTTGCAATGGAATTGCGTACGCATTCAACCCGTGGAAAAAATGTTTTTCTTAACAACCAGTGGTTTGCAATGGAATTGCGTACGCATTCAACCAGTGGAAAAAATGTTTTTCTTAACAACCAGTGGTTTGCAATGGAATTGCGTACGCATTCAACCCGTGGAAAAAATGTTTTTCTTAACAACCAGTGGTTTGCAATGGAATTGCGTACGCATTCAACCCGTGGAAAAAATGTTTTTCTTAACAACCAGTGGTTTGCAATGGAATTGCGTACGCATTCAACCCGTGGAAAAAATGTTTTTCTTAACAACCAGTGGTTTGCAATGGAATTGCGTACGCATTCAACCCGTGGAAAAAATGTTTTTCTTAACAACCAGTGGTTTGCAATGGAATTGCGTACGCATTCAACCCGTGGAAAAAATGTTTTTCTTAACAACCAGTGGTTTGCAATGGAATTGCGTACGCATTCAACCCGTGGAAAAAATGTTTTTCTTAACAACCAGTGGTTTGCAATGGAATTGCGTACGCATTCAACCCGTGGAAAAAATGTTTTTCTTAACAACCAGTGGTTTGCAATGGAATTGCGTACGCATTCAACCCGTGGAAAAAATGTTTTTCTTAACAACCAGTGGTTTGCAATGGAATTGCGTACGCATTCAACCCGTGGAAAAAATGTTTTTCTTAACAACCAGTGGTTTGCAATGGAATTGCGTACGCATTCAACCCGTGGAAAAAATGTTTTTCTTAACAACCAGTGGTTTGCAATGGAATTGCGTACGCATTCAACTCCGTGGAAAAAATGTTTTTCTTAACAACCAGTGGTTTGCAATGGAATTGCGTACGCATTCAACCCGTGGAAAAAATGTTTTTCTTAACAACCAGTGGTTTGCAATGGAATTGCGTACGCATTCAACCCGTGGAAAAAATGTTTTTCTTAACAACCAGTGGTTTGCAATGGAATTGCGTACGCATTCAACCAGTGGAAAAAATGTTTTTCTTAACAACCAGTGGTTTGCAATGGAATTGCGTACGCATTCAACCCGTGGAAAAAATGTTTTTCTTAACAACCAGTGGTTTGCAATGGAATTGCGTACGCATTCAACCCGTGGAAAAAATGTTTTTCTTAACAACCAGTGGTTTGCAATGGAATTGCGTACGCATTCAACCCGTGGAAAAAATGTTTTTCTTAACAACCAGTGGTTTGCAATGGAATTGCGTACGCATTCAACCCGTGGAAAAAATGTTTTTCTTAACAACCAGTGGTTTGCAATGGAATTGCGTACGCATTCAACCCGTGGAAAAAATGTTTTTCTTAACAACCAGTGGTTTGCAATGGAATTGCGTACGCATTCAACCCGTGGAAAAAATGTTTTTCTTAACAACCAGTGGTTTGCAATGGAATTGCGTACGCATTCAACCCGTGGAAAAAATGTTTTTCTTAACAACCAGTGGTTTGCAATGGAATTGCGTACGCATTCAACCCGTGGAAAAAATGTTTTTCTTAACAACCAGTGGTTTGCAATGGAATTGCGTACGCATTCAACCCGTGGAAAAAATGTTTTTCTTAACAACCAGTGGTTTGCAATGGAATTGCGTACGCATTCAACCCGTGGAAAAAATGTTTTTCTTAACAACCAGTGGTTTGCAATGGAATTGCGTACGCATTCAACCCGTGGAAAAAATGTTTTTCTTAACAACCAGTGGTTTGCAATGGAATTGCGTACGCATTCAACCCGTGGAAAAAATGTTTTTCTTAACAACCAGTGGTTTGCAATGGAATTGCGTACGCATTCAACCCGTGGAAAAAATGTTTTTCTTAACAACCAGTGGTTTGCAATGGAATTGCGTACGCATTCAACCCGTGGAAAAAATGTTTTTCTTAACAACCAGTGGTTTGCAATGGAATTGCGTACGCATTCAACCCGTGGAAAAAATGTTTTTCTTAACAACCAGTGGTTTGCAATGGAATTGCGTACGCATTCAACCCGTGGAAAAAATGTTTTTCTTAACAACCAGTGGTTTGCAATGGAATTGCGTACGCATTCAACCCGTGGAAAAAATGTTTTTCTTAACAACCAGTGGTTTGCAATGGAATTGCGTACGCATTCAACCCGTGGAAAAAATGTTTTTCTTAACAACCAGTGGTTTGCAATGGAATTGCGTACGCATTCAACCCGTGGAAAAAATGTTTTTCTTAACAACCAGTGGTTTGCAATGGAATTGCGTACGCATTCAACCCGTGGAAAAAATGTTTTTCTTAACAACCAGTGGTTTGCAATGGAATTGCGTACGCATTCAACCCGTGGAAAAAATGTTTTTCTTAACAACCAGTGGTTTGCAATGGAATTGCGTACGCATTCAACCCGTGGAAAAAATGTTTTTCTTAACAACCAGTGGTTTGCAATGGAATTGCGTACGCATTCAACCCGTGGAAAAAATGTTTTTCTTAACAACCAGTGGTTTGCAATGGAATTGCGTACGCATTCAACCCGTGGAAAAAATGTTTTTCTTAACAACCAGTGGTTTGCAATGGAATTGCGTACGCATTCAACCCGTGGAAAAAATGTTTTTCTTAACAACCAGTGGTTTGCAATGGAATTGCGTACGCATTCAACCCGTGGAAAAAATGTTTTTCTTAACAACCAGTGGTTTGCAATGGAATTGCGTACGCATTCAACCCGTGGAAAAAATGTTTTTCTTAACAACCAGTGGTTTGCAATGGAATTGCGTACGCATTCAACCCGTGGAAAAAATGTTTTTCTTAACAACCAGTGGTTTGCAATGGAATTGCGTACGCATTCAACCCGTGGAAAAAATGTTTTTCTTAACAACCAGTGGTTTGCAATGGAATTGCGTACGCATTCAACCCGTGGAAAAAATGTTTTTCTTAACAACCAGTGGTTTGCAATGGAATTGCGTACGCATTCAACCCGTGGAAAAAATGTTTTTCTTAACATGCAGTGGTTTGCAATGGAATTGCGTACGCATTCAACACGTGGAAAAAATGTTTTTCTTAACAACCAGTGGTTTGCAATGGAATTGCGTACGCATTCAACACGTGGAAAAAAGTTTTTCTTAACAACCAGTGGTTTGCAATGGAATTGCGTACGCATTCAACACGTGGAAAAAATGTTTTTCTTAACAACCAGTGGTTTGCAATGGAATTGCGAACGCATTCAACCTGTGGAAAAAATGTTTTTCTTAACAACCAGTGGTTTGCAATGGAATTGCGTACGCATTCAATCTGTGGAAAAAATGTTTTTCTTAACAACCAGTGGTTTACAATGGAATTGCATACGCATTCAACCAGTGGAAAAAATGTTTTTCTTAACAACCAGTGGTTTACAATGGAATTGCATACGCATTCAACCAGTGGAAAAAATGTTTTTCTTAACAACCAGTGGTTTACAATGGAATTGCATACGCATTCAACCAGTGGAAAAAATGTTTTTCTTAACAACCAGTGGTTTGCAATGGAATTGCGAACGCATTCAACCTGTGGAAGAAATGTTTTTCTTAACAACCAGTGGTTTGCAATGGAATTGCGTACGCATTCAATCTGTGGAAAAAATGTTTTTCTTAACAACCAGTGGTTTACAATGGAATTGCATACGCATTCAACCAGTGGAAAAAATGTTTTTCTTAACAACCAGTGGTTTGCAATGGAATTGGTAACGCATTCAACCTGTGGAAGAAATGTTTTTCTTAACAACCAGTGGTTTGCAATGGAATTGCGTACGCATTCAATCTGTGGAAAAAATGTTTTTCTTAACAACCAGTGGTTTACAATTGAATTGCATACGCATTCAACCAGTGGAAGAAATGTTTTTCTTAACAACCAGTGGTTTGCAATGGAATTGCGAACGCATTCAACCTGTGGAAGAAATGTTTTTCTTAACAACCAGTGGTTTGCAATGGAATTGCGTACGCATTCAATCTGTGGAAAAAATGTTTTTCTTAACAACCAGTGGTTTACAATGGAATTGCATACGCATTCAACCAGTGGAAAAAATGTTTTTCTTAACATCCAGTGGTTTGCAATGGAATTGCGAACGCATTCAACCTGTGGAAGAAATGTTTTTCTTAACAACCAGTGGTTTGCAATGGAATTGCGTACGCATTCAATCTGTGGAAAAAATGTTTTTCTTAACAACCAGTGGTTTACAATGGAATTGCGTACGCATTCAACCAGTGGAAAAAATGTTTTTCTTAACAACCAGTGGTTTGCAATGGAATTGCGAACGCATTCAACCTGTGGAAGAAATGTTTTTCTTAACAACCAGTGGTTTGCAATGGAATTGCGTACGCATTCAACCCGTGAAAAAAACGTTTTTCTTAACATGCAGTGGTTTGCAATGGAATTGCGTACGCATTCAACCCGTGGAAAAAATGTTTTTCTTAACAACCAGTGGTTTGCAATGGAATTGCGTACGCATTCAACCCGTGAAAAAATGTTTTTCTTAACATGCAGTGGTTTACAATGGAATTGCATACGCATTCAACCAGTGGAAAAAATGTTTTTCTTAACAACCAGTGGTTTGCAATGGAATTGCGTACGCATTCAATCTGTGGAAAAAATGTTTTTCTTAACAACCAGTGGTTTGCAATGGAATTGCGTACGCATTCAACCCGTGGAAAAAATGTTTTTCTTAACATGCAGTGGTTTGCAATGGAATTGCGTACGCATTCAACCCGTGGAAAAAATGTTTTTCTTAACAACCAGTGGTTTGCAATGGAATTGCGTACGCATTCAACCCGTGGAAAAAATGTTTTTCTTAACATGCAGTGGTTTGCAATGGAATTGCGTACGCATTCAACACGTGGAAAAAATGTTTTTCTTAACAACCAGTGGTTTGCAATGGAATTGCGTACGCATTCAACCCGTGGAAAAAATGTTTTTCTTAACATGCAGTGGTTTGCAATGGAATTGCGTACGCATTCAACACGTGGAAAAAATGTTTTTCTTAACAACCAGTGGTTTGCAATGGAATTGCGTACGCATTCAACACGTGGAAAAAATGTTTTTCTTAACAACCAGTGGTTAGCAATGGAATTGCGTACGCATTCAACTCGTGGAAAAAATGTTTTTCTTAACAACCAGTGGTTTGCAATGGAATTGCGTACGCATTCAACCCGTGGAAAAAAGTTTTTCTTAACATGCAGTGGTTTGCAATGGAATTGCGTACGCATTCAACACGTGGAAAAAATGTTTTTCTTAACAACCAGTGGTTTGCAATGGAATTGCGAACGCATTCAACCCGTGGAAAAAATGTTTTTCTTAACAACCAGTGGTTTGCAATGGAATTGCGTACGCATTCAACCCGTGGAAAAAATGTTTTTCTTAACAACCAGTGGTTTGCAATGGAATTGCGAACGCATTCAACCCGTGGAAAAAATGTTTTTCTTAACAACCAGTGGTTTGCAATGGAATTGCGTACGCATTCAACACGTGGAAAAAATGTTTTTCTTAACAACCAGTGGTTTGCAATGGAATTGCGAACGCATTCAACACGTGGAAAAAATGTTTTTCTTAACAACCAGTGGTTTGCAATGGAATTGCGTACGCATTCAACCCGTGGAAAAAATGTTTTTCTTAACAACCAGTGGTTTGCAATGGAATTGCGTACGCATTCAACCCGTGAAAAAAATGTTTTTCTTAACATGCAGTGGTTTGCAATGGAATTGCGTACGCATTCAACCCGTGGAAAAAAATGTTTTTCTTAACATACAGTGGTTTGCAAAAATATTGCATCACCTGTAAAAACCGTGAATTTTTAAGTTTAACTCCTTTTTTTAACTAACTAATTTTCATAGTTATTTCAGCGTTTATATGTCATTAGATACTAAATTTAAAAGAGACTTTAAAAATATCTCATCAGGTGTGCAACCTAATTCTGGGACCCTAACTGCTAGCGATCACAGACCGTTGGCAAATGCAAATAGCTGTGTGCGATAATAGCTGATTGCAGCGCCATCCAGCAGCTTTCCAGGCAACCGCATAACCGCTCACAGCTGTAGTGACAGAAGGGACGAAAGTTGACGGTGAAAGCAATGTCGTTCGAGAAGCAACATTTGCGGCACTGCCTCCTGTTCACGTTTCAGCTGAAAAGAAATGCCCAGGAAATGATCTGTGCTGCTTTGGGTGAGGCTTCTGTGTCCTACAGTAAGTGTAAGAAGTGGTTCCAGCGATTTAAGCAGGGAAATTTCGATCACCGTGGTGCAGAATGTGCGGGACAGCCACGGAAAGTTGACGATGAGGAAGTGGAACAACTATTGGACGCGGGTCCTTGTCGCACACAGTCAGAGCTCGCCCAGGAACTCGGCAAGCCATTGCAAAGCGCCTGCACAAGCTTGGAGGGATTCACAAGGAGAGCCGTTGGGTGCCACACCAACTCACAGCTGCAAACAAGTCTAGGCGCTACGATGCTGATGTATCTTTGCTCTCCAGATTCAAGAAGGATTTCCCCGCACAAGATTTGACCTGTGATGATTAGTGAATCCTCTACGATAATCCTAAGCGGCGCAAATCGTGGGTTTATCCAGGTCAGCCTACCACCAGTACCGCCAAACCGAATATCCATGAGAGGAAGTTGTTTCTGTGCATATGGTGATATCAGCGCGGTGTCGTACACTATGAGTTGCTCAAACCTGGTGAAACGGTCAAGACTGAACGTTATTGTCAGCAACTCATTCGTGTGAGTGACGCAATGGAAGACGAAAAGGCCATACACCGGCAAGGGCAGAAGGTCGGCCCTGTTGCTTCAGGATAACGCGCTTCCTCACACCGCGAAAATGATTTTAAACACAATCATCGACCTGAGATTGGAGATTTTGTCGCAGCCGACGTATTCTCCAGAGTTCGCCGCGTCGGGTTAACACCTCTTTCGCTTCCTGCAACATCATCTGTGTGATGCGCACTTCACTTCTGTCGAGGAGGTCCACGCGAAGTATTGATCAACTCGAAACAGCCCTCTTTTTTTTCCACAGTGGCATTCGGCAGCTTCCTGACCGATGGCTCAAATGCATCCAACACACCGGGGATCATTTCCCTGATTAGGTACGTTTTCGATTTGCTATAATTTGCTGTCAACGTGTCGTGCCTGTGGCCGAGAATTAAATTGCACACCTAATAAATGTTTAATGTGTGATTATCCAGTTTGGAAAGTAGGATGTTAGCTACACAAAAGACACCAGTTAATTTCGAAAGTTCAGTTGAGCTACGCTGTTCTCGTTTAGTTCCGTTCTCAATTAATTCATTAAACACGTTTCTGCATTATTTTCAGTTCACTGTTCGGAAACACCTTTTTTTTTTTTTTTTTTATGCAGCTTGTTTGCTAAATGCTTTTCACAACTGTCCTTTCTTGAAAAATCTATTGGTATGTTGCAACACAAACACAACAATAGATTTTTGTTCGCATGAAACTTTCCCGTTGCTGTACTGCTTGCATCTTTCATATGCACTCATTTTACTCGCGTGTGTGAAAATACAAGTTCGTCCGTGTCCTTTCACTCCGGAGTAAGTCGTTCTTCCAACTAAGCTACGCGGACAGAATGTCTCGCTGGAGATTTCTCGTCTTGACACATGTTTTCACCTCTGTAGTACGTCACGAGGGGTTCATTCTCAAAATTAACGAACTTTATAAACTGAATACTCACACGAAATCACAAAAATCCTCTAAGCTAAGCGACTGCGAAACTCTAACACTCTTTTCTGTGAGCTGCTTTTCCTAGCTAAAATTACTAATACAATTGAACACAACCGGTTTACCAGTGCGGCAGGTCTCCAAGGTTATTCAACAGCAGCGCGGCGGGGGGGGGATTACGAAATAGCAAAAGTGCATTTGCCAGAAGAGTGCGCGTGACCTGGAATTACCCGTCGAGCTTGTTCGATAAGTCTCTCTTCGGAACGAACAATCTTAAGGGCTAATTCAAGGTTTAAAGTTCTGCGGTATATTTTTCGCGTAGTTTTAATGAAGGTAGTATTAAAATTATTTAAATATGAAAAATAATCTAAAAAGTATAACAGAAATCAGGTAAAAATAAGGAAAAATCTGAAACTCGCGGATATATTTGATATTCGCGACATTACAGAAAAAAACCCTAAAATTCGCGAAAAGTATCTCGGAAATTCGCCGCGCGAAAGAATTACTAGCCCCCTACTTATAGCCCACTGCGTTGCTCATAGTGGTCGTTAAACCTGCAATGAAAAACAAATCAAACGGTGCCAGATCCTCTGCTGTACGGAGGAAATCACCGGGGATGTCCAACACCTCCGTGGTATCCATGATGCTTAATTTCAACAAGAAAACGCCCGCTCGCATATTGCCAACATCAACAGACAGTGCCTACTAGGTGTGCATCCTGCTTTGGCCAGCTGAATTCCTAGACATCTCTTCAATAGAGAACATGTGGGACATCATTGGCAGATGACGCAACACATCAGTAGGACATCCCGCGCAATTTTTAAGAATTTCAGACACAGGTCAACAACGCTTGGGTATCTTTACCTCAGGACTATATCCGGGGTCTTTTCCACTCGATGTAACGCCATGTTGCCCAAAATGGCGGTTATACTTATTGAGGCCACATTGTACAGTCTACTCTCCCGGATCATTCATTTAATCCCTGAGAAATTAAAACAGTTTTTTTCCACCTACTTGTCTACAAGTGTGGAAAGTTTGGTCTTATTTCGTGCACTCTTTTGACTATTGGCACTGAAGTGCCAAAAGTCATGGGATATGTACCTAGTATCGCCCACAGTTTCCACGTACCTAGTATCGCACCTAGTATAAACGTAGTATCACCCACAGTTTCCACGTACCTAGTATCGCCCACAGTATCCACGTACCTAGTATCGCCCACAGTTTCCACGTACCTAGTATCGCCCACAGTTTCCATGTATCTAGTATTCACGTATAGTGCCTAGTATTAGTATTGACCTATAGTACCTAGTATTAGTGTTCACCTATAGTACCTAGCATTAGTATTCACCTATAGTACCCAGATTCACCTATAGTACATAGTATTAGTGTTCACCTATAGTACCTAGCATTAGTATTCACCTATAGTACCTAGTATTAGTGTTCACCTATAGTACCTAGCATTAGTATTCACCTATAGTACCCAGATTCACCTATAGTACCTAGTATTCATCTATAGTATTTACCAGTACCACCTATAGTACCTAGTATTAGTACCTGGAACCTATAGTACCTAGTATTACAGTACCTATAGTACCTAGGATTCACCTGTATTCAACAGTATCACCTACTCCCCTATGGTAGTACCTATTCACCTATAGTACGTCCTATAGTATAATTCACCTGTAGTACCACCTATAGTATCTAGTATTCACCCATATTCCCCTATAGTGCCTAGTATTCACCCATATTCCCCTATAGTACCTAGTATTCACCCATATTCCCCTATAGTACCTAGTATTTACCCATATCCCCCTATTGTACCTAGTATTCACCCATATTCCCCTATATACCTAGTATTCACGTATAGTACCTAGTATTACAGTACCTATAGTACCTAGGATTCACCTATTGTACCACCTATAATATTTAGCAGTATCACCTATTCGCCTATAGTACTACCTATTCACCTATAGTACGTCCTATAGTATTCACCTGTAGTACCACCTATAGTACCTAGTATTCACCCATATTCCCCTATATACCTAGTATTCACGTATAGTACCTAGTATTACAGTACCTATAGTACCTAGGATTCACCTATTGTACCACCTATAGTATTTAGCAGTATCACCTATTCGCCTATAGTACTACCTATTCACCTATAGTACGTCCTATAGTATTCACCTGTAGTACCACCTATAGTACCTAGTATTCACCCATATTCACCTGTAGTACCTCGTATTTACCCATATTCGCCTATATACCTAGTATTCACCCATATTCACCTATAGTACCTCGTATTTACCCATATTCGCCTATATACCTAGTATTCACGTATAGTACCTAGTATTCATGTTTCTTCCTTTCATTATATTCACGTGTACCCAGTTTCCACGTACCCAGTATTCACGTATTCAGTTTCTAGGTATCGCCCACAGTTTCCATGTATCTAGTATTCACGTATAGTACCTAGTATTAGTATTCACCTATAGTACCTAGTATTAGTGTTCACCTATAGTACCCAGCATTTGTATTCACCTATAGTACCTAGTATTAGTGTTCACCTATAGTACCTAGCATTTGTATTCACCTATAGTAGCCATATTCCCTTATAGTACCTAGTATTCATTTATAGTATTTACCAGTACCACCTATAGTACCTAGTATTAGTACCTGGAAGCTGTAGTACCTAGTATTACAGTACCTATCGTACCACCTATAGTATTCACCAGTATCCCCTATTCGCCTATAGTACTACCTATTCACCTATAGTACGCCCTATAGTATTCACCTGTAGTGCCACCTATAGTACCTAGTATTCACCCATGTTCACCTATAGTCCTAGGATTCACCTATAGTACCACCGATAGTATTCACCAGTATCCCCTATTCGCCTATATATACTACCTAGTCACCTATAGTACGTCATATAGCATTCACCTGTAGTACGTCCCATAGCATTCACCTGTAGTACCACCTACAGTACCTAGTATTACAGTACCTATAGTACCACCTATAGTATTCACCAGTATCCCCTATTCGCCTATAGTACTACCTATTCACCTACAGTACGTCCTATAGTATTCACCTGCAGTGCCACCTATAGTACCTAGTATTCACCCATATTCACCTATAGTCCTAGGATTCACCTATAGTACCACCGATAGTATTCACCAGTATCCCCTATTCGCTTATATATACTACCTAGTCACCTATAGTACGTCATATAGCATTCACCTGTAGTACGTCCCATAGCATTCACCTGTAGTACCACCTATAGTACCTAGTATTACAGTACCTACAGTACCTAGTATTACAGTACCTATAGTACCACCTATAGTATTCACCAGTATCCCCTATTCGCCTATAGTACTACCTATTCACCTACAGTACGTCCTATAGTATTCACCTGTAGTGCCACCTATAGTACCTAGTATTCACCCATATTCACCTATAGTCCTAGGATTCACCTATAGTACCACCGATAGTATTCACCAGTATCCCCTATTCGCCTATATATACTACATAGTCACCTATAGTACGTCATATAGCATTCACCTGTAGTACGTCCCATAGCATTCACCTGTAGTACCACCTATAGTACCTAGTATTCACCCATATTCACCTATAGTACCTAGTATTAACCCATATTCGCCTATATACCTAGTATTCACGTATAGTGCCTAGTATTCATGTTTCTTCCTTTTATTATATTCAGGTGTACCCAGTTTCCACGTACCGAGTATTCACGTATTCAGTTTCCACGTATCGCCCACAGTTTCCTGGCATTTGTAGGTGCAAGATCTTGGGTGCGAATGGACCTTTCCACCACGTCCCATAAGTGCTCTATTGGGTTCATATATCGGGCGAACGTGGTGGCCACGCAATCCATCGGAACTGTCCAGAATGCTTCTCGAACCAATTTTGGACAACTTGGGGTCCGATGACGTGGTGCATTGTCAGCCTGGAAAATCCCATCGTTGTTGGGGTGCATGAAGTCCATGAAGGGCTGCAAATGGTCACATAGCAGAGCAAAAGAGCGATTACCGGTAAATGACGTGTTTACGAGGATCACAGGACCCAACCCGTGCCACGTAAAGGTACCCCATACATGTATGGAACCACCACCAGCTTACACAGGTGCCTTGTTAACAGCTTGGGTCCATGGCCTCATGTGGTCTTCACTATACTACAATCAGATCGTATCAACTGGAAGCGTGACTCATCGGACAACGCCACGTGTTGGCAGTCTTCCAAGGTCCAATTATCGTGTTCACGAGCCCAGGTGAGACGTTGTGTCAGATGTCGTGGCGTTAACAAAGGAACTCTGGTGGGTCTTGTCCTCCCATACCCCATGGACTCTAAATCACACTGCACTGAGCTGATGGATATGTACCTCCTGCATTGAATGAGGGTGCTATTTCAGCCACTGTCGCTTCTCTGTTAGAATGGACAATCCTGTTCAGACGCCGCTGGTCATTGTCATTCGGCACCCGTAGTCGGCCACTGCGCTGTCCACGGAGAGAAAGCCACAGCGCGCGAACTACGAAGGGGTGTGACGTCACGGTCAGAGGGCCATCGCAATCCCTCTCTCCAGAGAGGTCAAAGGGCAAACGTAAGGGGGAATGCCGATATTAGCTTAGCGTTCATGCAGCATTGATCTTTCGGTAGTCGTGCACGTGAGTAAGGATTTTTATACAACATGCCTGGAAAATATTTATAACGAAGTAAATTTCTCCGTCATTTTTATGTCATGACGGAGAAATTTACTTCGTTATAAATATTCGTCATTCGTCATTTTTATGATTCGTCATTTTTATGATTCCTATCTGCCTTTATGTCTGCCTTCGTCATTTTTATGATTCCTATCTGCCTTTATGTCATGTGCGTCCTGCCAGCAGGACGCACATGACATAAAGGCAGATAGGAATCAGTATAATCGTCTGCGTAGCTCAGTTGGTAGAGCTGCTTGTTCCGGAATAAGCGTACTCGGGTTCGAATCCCGGCGTAGACCAAAAATGACGGAGAAATTTACTTCGTTATAATGGCGCCCGAACTATCCGGATGACCCGCCCGTTCAAAATCTTGCATTGGTGTGATGTTATTTCCACACCGCGAGATAGGAAAAATAAGAGAATCCTTTCTCCAGCACTTCGAAAAATAAAAAAAAATAAGGGGGAGATGATGTAACGTACTAGGAGATGTGACGTACCTGCCCGAAGGACGCACACGACATAAAGGCAGATAGGAATCAGAATAAAATGTCCGCGTAGCTTAATTGGTAGAGCAACTTATTCCGGAATGAGTGGACCCGGGTTCGAACCCCGGCGCGGATAAAAATGACGGAGAAATTTACTTCGTTATAAATATTTTCCAGGCATGTTGTATAAAAATCCTTACTCACGTGCACGACTACCGAAAGATCAATGCTGCATGAACGCTAAGCTAATATCGGCATTCCCCCTTACGTTTGCCCTTTGACCTCTCTGGAGAGAGGGATTGCGATGGCCCTCTGACCGTGGCGCCATTATAACGAAGTAAATTTCTCCGTCATTTTTGGTCTACGCCGGGATTCGAACCCGAGTACGCTTATTCCGGAACAAGCAGCTCTACCAACTGAGCTACGCAGACGATTATACTGATTCCTATCTGCCTTTATGTCATGTGCGTCCTGCTGGCAGGTACGTCACATCTCCCCGAAAGAGGGCCGAGGGCATGGCCCACGGATCAGCCGTGACCATGAATCGCTGCAGGCAGACAACCACTGTAGAACGTGCACTTGAGAACTCCCAGTCAATCTGGTGTGTGGAATGCAACGTCACACACATTTATTTTTCGAAGCACTGGAGAAGGGATTCTCTGATTTTTCCTATCTCGCGGTGTGGAAATAACATCACACCAATGCGAGATTTTGAACGGTCGGGTTATCCGGGTAGTTCGGGCGCCATTATAACGAAGTGAATTTCTCCGTCATTTTTATCCGCGCCGGGGTTCGAACCCGGGTCCACTCATTCCGGAATAAGTTGCTCTACCAATTAAGCTACGCGGACGTTTTATTCTGATTCCTATCTGCCTTTATGTCGTGTGCGTCCTTCGGGCAGGTACGTCACATCTCCTGGTACGTTACATATTGAGTGCCTTTATATAGATCTAATTACAAAGCACATACAAAAGTCACTGTTATCAGCTTTCCTGAAGGTGAAAACTTTCAAAAAAGGCGGATTTCTTCCATTGAAGAATTTTGAACCCACCATGAATTCAAAGATTAGTTAAGTTTTCATGACAGCATTTTCTGCTTTCGTTGTAAATACAGTTATAATTTAGCGAATTGTTACTCGTTTTTTTTTTTTTATTGACGGAGTAAAATGTAAGGGCTAGATTTCCGATTATCAGCTCATTATTTATTGTCGTTTAAATAATGGTATTAATTACCATTCAACATTTCATTTCCATAAAGTAATAGTTATTTTTCTTTACAAAATTCGTAGTTAGTAGTGTTCAAATTGAAAAAAAAAAAAAAAAAGATGTACATATATTATCAGCGCATCAAGTGGTTAACCTGGCAAAGAAACTGGCAATAAATAATTACGTTATTTATTGATCAACATTTCATTTCCGTAAAACAAATGTCATTTCTCTTCATAAAATTGCTGTGTATCAGAGTCCTAATTAAAACAAGAATTCGGAATTAATATCATCATCATTATCATTGCCAACCATTATCAATCCACTGCTGGACGAAGGTCTCCCCAAGTTTCCTCCACAACGGTCTGTCTTGTGCCAGTCTCCTCCATGTCACCCCTGCATACTTTCGAATTTCATCCACCCATCTCCCATGTGGTCTTCTTCTGGGTCTTTTCCTGTCCCTTGGAATCCAATCTAAAATTTCGGCTGTCCATCGATGGTCTGTTCTTCTGGCAGTATGTCCAGCCCATTGCCATTTCAGGGATTTAACTCTGATCATGATGTCTTCCACTCTTGTCATTTTTCGGATCCACGTGTTCCTCTTCTTATCTCTCCTGGTTACACCAAGCATGCACCTCTCCATGCTGCTTTGAGTTGTCTGCAGCCTTTGTATGTCTCTTTTAGTTAAGGTCCACGTCTCTGCACCATACGTAAGCACTGGAAGGATGCATTGATCAAACACTTTTCTTTTAAGACATAATGGCATATTGCTCTTGAAAATTATGCTGTTTCTTCCAAAAGCTCTCCAGGCAAGTTTTGTACGCCGATTGATTTCTTCATCAATGTGACCCTCACTTGATATCTGCTGTCCAAGATAAACGTACGTATCTGTTATCTCCAGCTTTTCTCCATCAATCGATAAATCTTCATTTCTTGTAAAAGCATTGAACATCACTTTTGTCTTCTGAAAGTTCATTTTTAATCCCACTTCTTTACTTTTGTCAGCAAGTTCCTGGATCATACTCTGCAGCTCTGATGGGCTAGTTGCAAAAATGACTACGTCATCAGCAAAACGAAGGTGAGTTAGATAATCTCCATTAATCTTTATCCCCTTGTTTTCCCAGCTCAGTGACTGAAAAACACCCTCCAATGTGGCATTAAAGTTGGAAAGGGAGTGAGACAAGGTGACACCATATCTCCGAAGCTCTTTAATGCCACATTGGAATTAATATATTCCATGCTTATTTGACAATTAACTTTTTCCTAAATGATTTTAGTTTATAATTTTTTTTTTTACCTTCTAGAAATAGTTGCAAGATTTGAGCTCACATCTTACCGTATTTTCAGTAAATATACTCATTAAATCGGAAATTTTGCTTTCGCGCTCGTTATGTAATTACGGAAAAGTCTTTTCTTTTTTGCTTTCATTTAAATAAATCGAAGAGCGAAGGGAATTTCTAAATGTTTTAAGTGAAATGATTATGTTCATACAGTCCTACCAATTTGCCATTAAAAAGATCGTACTTGCAGAAATGCTTAACGTAAAATGCTGGGTTTTGTACGTTTTGCGCGAAAAAACTTTTTTTTTTTTTGCTCCTTTAGCCAAATTGAAAACTAAAGGAAAATTTTCATGAAATGATTTCCCAGCACAAGAGCAAAACTTTAGAATTTCCCGATTTACGGATATCATTGCTGGAAACTGAGAAAAAAAATGAAAGCTAAGGATGTAATCTTTTGATGTTATCTAAGGACAAAAAATAAAGAGAGAAAAAACGGTCGATTTATTGTTGTTTGCGCAAATTGTCTAGTACCGCACTCGATAAATTATTTCTCTTCGTAAACACCGAGGTATTTCGTCGGCGTTTTCACGAGCGGAGAGCTCGAGTCGATCGGCCCACTAGCTCTGACGTCACAGACCAGTTCCCAGGCTTTCTTAATCTTTAGGGGTTTTGCCACGGTGGGTGTTAATGCCTTCCATGAGGTATTCTCGCTACACACGTGACACCGTGAATCAAAGATTGCTAAATGTTCGCACAACTTCGAAAATTGAATGCTCCCATCCGTCTGGCTCCCACTACCATGCCTCGTTCAAACTCCGATAATTCCGGTCGACTTGCCATAATCCTACTGGCGGTTGTTCAACCTGACTCACGAGATTACATCTCGCAACTGATAAAAAGCGTGGGGGTGCTTCGAGGGTTTCTACGACGGCAGCGCCAGTTAAAAATTTACATAATGCTGTCCCGTGACTTTTGGCACTTCCGCGCATGTCGTGGCATGTACAGCAATGTAATATATACTTCGAAACTTACTCTTGCTCCATCGATGTACAAGTACATCTTGTGGCCGTCGTACACGGCTGCGATGTGGATCCATTTTCCAGTTAACACCGTAAGAGGAGATGTAAGATGACTTGCATCGGTTTTTGACCAGGTGTGAAGAGAGAAGAATATGCGCAAATCCTTTTCTCCGGAAGCCTCCGAGCTTCGCATGCCCAAGATCCATCCTCGCTCAGGGAAAGGAAGGCAGGCATCATTAGCCTCTGAAAAAACAAAGGTCAAAGTGTAAGGTCAACTAATACATGCATGCATATGTAACACTAAGATAGTCTTTTCTCCTTTCATTGGAGGTTTAAAGACCGCAGTGAGCAACTCAGTGAACTATAAGCAGCCACCTGTCCCTAATGTGACGTATATTCTAAATTAACTTTCCTTTTTAGTTTTTTTTTTCCTATGTAAATCTTGAGTTTATTCTCAGCTATTCTTCACTCTTAACGTAATATCTTTTCTCTCAAACGAATACGTTTGGCTACACAATTGAGGTTGAACGCACGTGACTTATGCCTGATCTTGATAAGAGCAAGAGATAAAAGCGACGACCAATCTGTTTCTTGAGAGCGTTGTAAGAGAGCGATTATTAAGAGCGTTGGATTGTAAACTGATTATTGTAAGGAGTGTTGTGATAATGTGCGGTGTGTGGAGCGTTTACTGCAATATGCTATGTTACGATGTGTTTTCAACAGCCTGAATAAAGCATCTTTTTCCGTAAGTGTGACTTCCGTTATTAACATGGTTCGCCTGGCCGTTTAGGTTTCTTTCATTTAGGAACTATTTCTTAGTATGTTGCTGTTTTAAAATAAAGCAGAAGTAAGACAAGACTACTTCGTCGTTATACTACTTTAGAGCCACTGGATCCAGAGAACGGAGAGAGCAAACGCCGTAAGACAGACACAGAATCCATTTCTCAAAGGGATTCGAATCCTGACCGACCTCTAACTAATGATCAGAAGCCATCGCTTAGACCACTGCGCCTACCAGACGACCTAAGGTATAATCTGAGATTAAGTAGGTGGTTCGGCTCCTCAAATAAAGCTCATCTTCCAAATGAAAGTTTAAAACTGATGGTACTAGATTTTACTTACTCTTGGTGCACCAAAGGTACCCATTTGCAGCGATCTTGGCACACACCACGAGCTTCACTAGTATTTATCAACGTCTCACACACGTCCGTTTGTACTTGATACTGATTATCGATTTCTAATGGAGACATTTTTTAATCTGGTTCTTCCATGCTATCCTTAGCCTTCCTTTCCCTTTCCTTCCTTCCACTTGTGCTGAATAAATTCTCTTAGTAAGCATCTCACAACTGATTCTTTCAACATGGCCAAACCACCTCAGAATATTTGTCTCCTCCTTACAAACAACATTTTGCATTTCCTGCCACTTGGGCTGAATAAGTTCTCTTACTAAGCATCTCACCATTCATTCTTTCAACATGGCCAAACTACTTCAAAATTTTTGTCTCCACCTTACTAACAACATTTTACCTTTCTTTCCTTTCCTGCCACTTGAGTTGAATAAATTCTCTTAGTAGGCATCTCACCACTCATTCTTTCAACATGGCCAAACCACCTCAGCATATTTGTCTTCATCTTACTAACGACGTGTTACATTTCTTTCCTGCCACTTGAGTTGAATAAATTCTCTTAGTAAGCGTCTCACCACTCATTCTTTCAAGATGGCCGAACCACCTCAGAATATTTGTCTCCACCTTACTAACAACATTTTACCTTTATTTCCTGCCACTTGGGCTAAATAAATTCTCTCAGTAAACATCTTATCACTCATTCTTTCAAGATGGCCAAACCACCTCAGAATATTTGTCTCCATCTTACTAACAACAGTTTACCTTTCTTTCCTGCCACTTGGGCTGAATAAATTATCGTAGTAAACATCTCACCACTCATTCTTTCAACATGGCCAAAGCACCTCAGAATATTTGTCTCCACCTTACTAACAACATTTTACCTTTCTTTCCTTTCCTGCCACTTGGGCTAAATAAATTCTCTCAGTAAACATCTTATCACTCATTCTTTCAACATGGCCAAACCACCTCAGAATATTTGACTTCACCTTACTAACAACATTTTACCTTTCTTTCCTTCCAGCCACTTGGGCTGAATAAATTCTCTTAGTAAGCATCTCATCACTCATTCTTTCAAGATGGCCGAACCACCTCAGAATATTTGTCTCCACCTTACTAACAACATTTTACCTTTCCTTCCAGCCACTTGGGCTGAATAAATTCTCTTAGTAAGCATCTCATCACTCATTCTTTCAAGATGGCCGAACCACCTCAGAATATTTGTCTCCACCTTACTAACAACATTTTACCTTTCCTTCCAGCCACTTGGGCTGAATAAATTCTCTTAGTAAGCATCTCATCACTCATTCTTTCAAGATGGCCGAACCACCTCAGAATATTTGTCTCCACCTTACTAACAACATTTTACCTTTCCTTCCAGCCACTTGGGCTGAATAAATTCTCTTAGTAAGCATCTCATCACTCATTCTTTCAAGATGGCCGAACCACCTCAGAATATTTGTCTCCACCTTACTAACAACATTTTACCTTTCCTTCCAGCCACTTGGGCTGAATAAATTCTCTTAGTAAGCATCTCGTCACTCATTCTTTCAAGATGGCCGAACCACCTCAGAATATTGGTCTCCACCTTACTAACAACATTTTACCTTTCCTTCCAGCCACTTGGGCTGAATAAATTCTCTTAGTAAGCATCTCATCACTCATTCTTTCAAGATGGCCGAACCACCTCAGAATATTTGTCTCCACCTTACTAACAACATTTTACCTTTCCTTCCAGCCACTTGGGCTGAATAAATTCTCTTAGTAAGCATCTCGTCACTCATTCTTTCAAGATGGCCGAACCACCTCAGAATATTGGTCTCCACCTTACTAACAACATTTTACCTTTCCTTCCAGCCACTTGGGCTGAATAAATTCTCTTAGTAAGCATCTCATCACTCATTCTTTCAAGATGGCCGAACCACCTCAGAATATTGGTCTCCACCTTACTAACAACATTTTACCTTTCCTTCCAGCCACTTGGGCTGAATAAATTCTCTTAGTAAGCATCTCATCACTCATTCTTTCAAAATGGCCGAACCACCTCAGAATATTTGTCTCCACCTTACTAACAACATTTTACCTTTCCTTCCAGCCACTTGGGCTGAATAAATTCTCTTAGTAAGCATCTCATCACTCATTCTTTCAAGATGGCCGAACCACCTCAGAATATTTGTCTCCACCTTACTAACAACATTTTACCTTTCCTTCCAGCCACTTGGGCTGAATAAATTCTCTTAGTAAGCATCTCATCACTCATTCTTTCAAGATGGCCGAACCACCTCAGAATATTTGTCTCCACCTTACTAACAACATTTTACCTTTCCTTCCAGCCACTTGGGCTGAATAAATTCTCTTAGTAAGCATCTCGTCACTCATTCTTTCAAGATGGCCGAACCACCTCAGAATATTGGTCTCCACCTTACTAACAACATTTTACCTTTCCTTCCAGCCACTTGGGCTGAATAAATTCTCTTAGTAAGCATCTCATCACTCATTCTTTCAAGATGGCCGAACCACCTCAGAATATTGGTCTCCACCTTACTAACAACATTTTACCTTTCCTTCCAGCCACTTGGGCTGAATAAATTCTCTTAGTAAGCATCTCATCACTCATTCTTTCAAGATATCCGAACCACCTCAGAATATTTGTCTCCACCTTACTAACAACATTTTACCTTTCCTTCCAGCCACTTGGGCTGAATAAATTCTCTTAGTAAGCATCTCATCACTCATTCTTTCAAGATGGCCGAACCACCTCAGAATATTTGTCTCCACCTTACTAACAACATTTTACCTTTCCTTCCAGCCACTTGGGCTGAATAAATTCTCTTAGTAAGCATCTCGTCACTCATTCTTTCAAGATGGCCGAACCACCTCAGAATATTGGTCTCCACCTTACTAACAACATTTTACCTTTCCTTCCAGCCACTTGGGCTGAATAAATTCTCTTAGTAAGCATCTCATCACTCATTCTTTCAAGATGGCCGAACCAACTCAGAATATTTGTCTCCACCTTACTAACAACATTTTACCTTTCCTTCCAGCCACTTGGGCTGAATAAATTCTCTTAGTAAGCATCTCGTCACTCATTCTTTCAAGATGGCCGAACCACCTCAGAATATTGGTCTCCACCTTACTAACAACATTTTACCTTTCCTTCCAGCCACTTGGGCTGAATAAATTCTCTTAGTAAGCATCTCATCACTCATTCTTTCAAGATGGCCGAACCACCTCAGAATATTGGTCTCCACCTTACTAACAACATTT